>JAWQUT010000026.1:1286869-1304070 GCA_033807755.1 Ellobium chinense | reverse complement strand
TGAAGGGGAAGAACACGGAGCGGAGGGATGAGGAGCTAGGAAGTTTTTGTGCCAACATTGCATCTGGACATCAGATAGGTAAGGGAATTTGTAGAATTCATCTGACAGTAAAAACGTGAAAATCTCGCCCCGCACCTTCTTTCTGCATTTTAAAGCAGAAAAATAAAAACATGCTCCATCTATGACAAGAGGAACCCATGAGATCCTCGTTCTACCTATCAAAACACCAGATGATGCTGAAACACTTGGTGGATTATTATGAAGATGGATTATGGAAAAGCGACAGTATCAACGCAGAAAGACCACGAAGACACTGTCAATACCTCTTCTTATTATGATTACCTTGCATAATAAATAATATGCACCACTGTGGTCTCGACATCAGCAATATAAATATACCGGTATCCCTAATACAGTATAAGATTTAACGAAGATAGACAATGCCGCAAAAGGATTTTAGTAGGTAATGACGAGCTTTTTATTTTTTGGTTGTTATGATGATATTGTATTTTACGAACTAAATGTGAAATTCACACGTGATTACAGTAAGGAAGTTTTAATGTAACCATAACACTAGAAAACTGCATAAAATGTGCATGCCTACATCTGTCATATCGATCCGTAAGAGATCTGAACTTTGGAAGAAAAAGAAAAGTTTCTCTTTTATCAATCCCAAAAATGTGACATTATGCAGTTAATTATACTTGGCGATGAATAGCAGTCAAGGCAGAGTAAACATACAGATTACCCTGATATACAGACTGAAGATAGACAATGCTGTAATACATGTAATTATCTCAGTGGCGGATCCAGGAGGAGGGAGAGGGGAAGAGGGGCTCACGATCATCAGGTGCTGCTGAACCCCTCCTCTCTCTCTCCTTCCGAATTTGTCCATTATGTTTGCTCTGGATTTTACTACTAAATTTCCCCCTTCACATGTCAATAGTTCTAAAATACTATTCATCCCGTAGCTTTTTCTCGACATATAACGATATTATAAAAGACGGGAGTGTAATGTTAATTCTTATATATTATATTAATTCATATATCTAGAGTTGTGTTATCCGACTCTCAGAGAGGGGTCAGTAATGTGGGGACCCCCGCCGCCCCCCCCCCTTTGATTTTTTTNCCCCCCCTTTGATTTTTTTTTTTCTATTATGAATCCCCCCTTGTTTCTTGCTACGTAATATCGATGACACAAATCCACAAAAATTCCCTTACCTTAATCCTAAGACTTCATTTATGCCTCAGTATATTGCACATACCTCTTACAGACAAGTAATCATCTCTGGCAGTAAATTGTCCATATCCGCTGACATGCTCAACCATAATGGAAAACACTCATACACATAAAGTAAGCACAAGATAATAACATGCACTGCTAATATGCCATTGCCATAATCATCATAAAAGAAAAAAGCCGCCAAGCGCACAAATAATCATCCTGAACTCCAGAAAACGTAATGAAATAGTTGGGGGTAAAAAATGGTGCACAACACCGTAACACATGTCCTAAAAAGAGACCCTCGTAAATGCCCTCCACACCTTCTACATTCACGTCGTACGGTGTCCATACACAATTATGGTGGCTGAAATTTTTCCCGCGCAACAAAAGCAAAGAATACGGTGTCGCCCCGCCATACAACAGATGCTAATCGCAACAGAAATAGATTTTCTCCGTAGGTGGCTTATGGAAGCCCGTTGTGATTTACGTGAGAAAAACGCATCCCTATTTGTGGAAGACCTGATTTAATCTACGATATACAAGCCAAATAAAGTATCTTGCCTTAGGATATTTGCTAGTGGGTATCGAACTGGATACACTGCTATAGCAAATCAGAAATCATATCTATATGCTCATGTAATAACTTTCCATCTACTATTGTTAGTTTTTAGTACTGCATGTGTTGCCACGAGCAATCTGCGTTACCAAAGTTTTGATTCCTGAGTTCTGGAGTCAGTTCCACCATGGAACAACTCGTCTCTGTCATGTAGGATTTTTCTTTTAAGACAGAGCACGTCATCTCTGTATGGTATCTAAGCATCGACTAGACGCTTGTACTCAGAGATCATTTTCTTCATCTTAAAGGGTCCTACGGCCTGACTTTATGCTACATTCCCTTTCTATACTTCTTCTGATGATTTATAATTTTAGTATTACAGCTCACTCTTCCCCGAGTTGTAACACAGTAGTACGAGAAATACTTTTTTTTTTAGTTTCTTATACTATAATCCCGCACTACTATGTCCTAGGGAAAAGCATAACACTCTGTCCTTACTATGTAGGAATTGTCCAAGAATAGGTCAGCATACTTTAGTAAACCATGAAAAAGTGACCGAGAAGTTTCTTGTGTTCTCAAGAGTGAGTGCTGAAACAAGCTATATGAACTTAACCCTGTAAGTCCCAAGAGTAGAACAGTTAATATAGTTACAAAGGCAGTTCTTTTAGATATTTTGAATAAATGGTTTAGATCTCTTCAAATTGATTTTTATAATTACAATGTCTATAGCCTATTTATTGTTATATTATATGCGCTACTGTTTGAGGAGTCATTTTCAGACATCATTGTTAGGGAGGCACCAAGCTCATTGTGCCAAATAAGGCTCAGTGGGTCTTTCAGGGTTAAGGCATGTGTCGGAAAAACTATATAACAGCTGCAGTCAAAGCAGCAAAGACTGATTAACGTTGTGCTATCGTATATGGAAGTTACAGTATGTCAATCTGGTGAAATGGTACCAATCTTCGACTTATCATAAGCAACAGAGTAAAGCAGAGGCTCGAACCACTCAGCATAAAGAGATTCCAAAGACCATATGAGATAGAATAAATAATAAATCATCACCAAAATAAAAAAAAACCGAAATAACCCTGAGGAGAAATGAAATTTTGAAGGACAGGGCCTCTATTATAAATATGGGACTTTGGCATCATCATCAGAAAAGATTCTATATGTCCTTGGAATTCGGTTGGCAAACTATAAATTTTGCGGAAACATCACACCATAGAATCTGAACCTCTGATCACTTAAATATCGATCTGGCTGTGATGGCGAAATGCAAGAGGCGAGAGTCTCGCAAACTCATCGTCGTGAGTGCTGTTACTGATATATGCTGAGCAAGCGGAAAGCTCATAGCGGTTATTTTCAAAAGATAGTACAATAATTCACCTTTCGGAAACAGCCGACCCGGACAAATAATCCCTACTTGCCACTGCCGCAGAGTGAGACTCAAAAGCATGAGTGACTATGTAATGCTTTTTAGTTATTGGTACACGTTGTGACTAGGAGGCAGATATTGCCAAGAAAAAAAAACTAAGTGAGTGGCACTGACCTATTTTAGCTATATGAAGGTCTCAGCTGGTCTTGTTCAGGCGCGCGGAAAGCATTTTCTAAAGTTTTTCTTTTTTTTTTTGAAATGTCAAAATAAGACAGACCTCAGCAAACACACGTGGCACAAATTTAGAACTAAAAAAGAAAATCGCATTCTTTAATTTGTGAAGTTTAACCTTCTCCTAGGGCGGTTTCGAATTAAAGCTGATATAAATAGGAACGATAGATCTTTGAATGTCTATAATTTAAGGTCGTTTCACGCATTGATCCGACAAATTATTGCATTTTCGTGCATACTGCTGGTTATGCTAGAGTTTATAGTAAACGGTTTTTAATTCATTTCATTAGCTCTAAGCTTCCCCCCACAGAAGAAGGCAAATAATACAAAGAGGCTTTAACTATGAGCTTTGGGAAAGAACTGTGGTATAAGGAAATACATGTAGGTACAGTTTTGTGCAAAAGGGAAAGGACTTTGACAATTTCTCATTGAAAGGTCTGAAGTAGGTAGTAGGTAGGTATGGTAGGTACATAGGTAGATAGATAGGTAGGTAGGTAGGTAGGTAGGTAGGTAGGCAGGCAGGCAGGTAGGTAGATAGGTAGGTAGGTAGGTAGGTAGGAAGGTAGATACAAAGGCTGGTAGGTAGGCAGGTAGATAGGTAGATAGATAGGTAGGTAGATAGTTGTTAGATAGTATACTATGGCACAAAGATAAGTGGTGTGTGGAAAAAAAATGGTGTGTGAAGAGATGCAGAAATGAAGAAAAGAATCCAAGCAACTGACATGATAGATCTTATAGGAAGCTTTTTGTGCTTTCCGTAAACAGAATATGCCACAAATGAGGGGGTCCTCTCGCAAGATCACAAATGCAATTGAAACCTACGGTGATATCTTCACCATCAGCAAGAAATTAAAGTGATATGATAATGCCACCAAATCAATAGATCTTACAAAGACGACCCCAAGGTACTATACCAGCAGGCTGAGAAGAGACAGATAGAAGATGAAGGGGACAAAGAACATTAAGAACGGACAAGTCAAGACTTTAACGACTCTAACGTAATAGCCAGGAAGAGATAACGATGAAGAATACTCATGAGGAACTAATCTATTGTGCCTCAAAGACCCACTAATGAATTTACGGATAGGTTTAGGTACAAAAAATTGTGTGAGCAGTCGTAAGACAAGGAATACACCTTAGGGTCACGACAAAGAAAAAGGCCGGGTGCATTGAAGAGTTAAGCACTCCTGGTTACTCACCAGAAGTCAGAAACAGGTAAGAGAGGTAATAATTCTAAAAGGGTAACTCTTGGCTTCTAGCGGGCTACTCTCAGGGAGGAAGCGGCTCTCAAAGTGAGAAGTATTACAAAAGAGATAAAAGAGCATAGAGCGGAACCCAACTGGCATGATTATAACGGGAGCCCAGCTGGTTCGGGCATAGTCTTAATTCCCGTTCCCCTCCTCTTTCATATTTACTAAAACAGCCCTACATAATAAAATTTATTGGATGGACGAACATCCAGGCTTTAGGCTACAACTGTGTCACCCTCGAGCAATTTATAGCATAAATAAGTTGGACTGGTGGCACGTTTTCATTTGATGACCAAATTATCTCGGTCTGTGTTTGGAGGCTGTCAACCGGGAGCTCTCACGATTTACATCAGTGCTTACATGTGGCATCACCAACGCCAAGTCTCCATGGTGACACAAGAATCATGAGAATACAGGATCCAGGGTGCTTTTCTAGTCTTCACATCTAAGTTCGGCAACAACGGGATACGGTAATAACGGTAAAATTTTGAAAGTCCTGACAACCCCGTTATTACCGAGTTCCATTGTATTATAGTATGCACCAAAATAAAGAAACAAAAGTATGAGAAAACACGGGATAGCTGGGGACGAGAGGTTCCATGTCGTACTGCTCTGATTTAGCTGTTATCAACCCAGCTTAGACCACCAGGTTGCAGTATCAGCTCACGACAAACCAGCGGAACTGCCGTTACAAATGGAACGGGCAAAGAAGAGAAAGGGCACCAGACGCAAGGACAATGGTGTCCTCATAGCCGCCCCGCCAAGCTTGCGCAGCGCAGGCAAACAAACGCTCAACCATTTCTGTGTGATGTGTTGCCGAGGTTTCACCCGGAGTGAATTGTGAAATTGATTTCGTTGGGTTTTTTTTTTCGTTTTTTTTTTGTTTTTATTGTTGCGCCGTTGGCCCTCGTGACGTGCTCGCGACATACATGAGTTTTGATGTGCGTGTGCGGTAATGAGGTATCTGGTCAAGCGAGGTTTGGGAGAGTGATGAGAAGAGGAAGTGGCGTTTGTGTGCGAGTTGGTGTAGAAAAGGGGACATAAATAAACAATAAACAAAGTGGTTTAACATTAGAAATGGTTAGAAGGCATATGTTTGAGTGAGTGAGTGAGTGAGTGAGTGAGTGAGTGAGTGAGTGAATGAGTGAGTGAGTGAGAAAGTAAGACGAGGATAGGCGACACTTTGAAGAAGTATGACTGGCGTATACAGTTACATCAAAATATTAATGGCTAATTAGAAGAATCGGGGCATCGGCAGGGAAAAAAAAATCCTCGGCCCTATTTCTAGAGCCATTCGGGCATTAAGATACATTTCGTCATAATGAAAGAAAAAAAAGACAGACAGACAGACAGACAGACAGACAGACAGACAGACAGACAGACAGACAGGCAGGCAGACAGACGGACAGACAGACAGGCAGGCAGGCAGGTAGGTAGGAGTTAGGTGGGTAGGTAGGTAGGTAGGTTAGGTAGGTAGGTAGGTAGGTTAGGTAGGTAGGTAGGTAGGTAGGTAGGTAGGTAGGCATGCAGACAGGCAGGCAGGTATGTAGGGAGGTAGGCAGGTAGGTAGGCATGTCGGCAGGCTGGCATGCTGGTATGTAGGAAGGTAGGTAGGTAGGTAAGTAATTAGGTAGGTAGGTATGTAGGAAGGTAGGTAGGTAGGTAGGTAGGCAGGTAGGTAGGTAGGTTAGGTAGGTAGGTAAGTAAGCAGGCAGGCAGGCAGGTACGTAGGAAGGTAGGTAGGTAGGTGGGTAGGTAAGTAAGTAGGTAGGTAGGTAGGTAGGTAAGTAGGTAGGTAGGTAGGTGCATGAGTGGATAGGTAAATAAGCAGGCACGTAGAAAAACAGGAGAAGTCAGGCAAACTGGCAGGTGAACTTAACCGAGCAAGCAACCTACTGAGCGACCGAATGACTGGTCTGACAAGCAATCCAACCAACCAATCATCCATGTAGGTTAATACACTGGTATACTGGCATAATGGTGTAAAGGTACATTGGATGACTGCGTTGGTACGTCAGCTGATGACGGAGACAGAAACAGGTCAGCTAGTACGAAGGCACAATAACATGCATGCAGACTTAACAAGATGTTGGTGCCAAGGAATCAGAGTGCAGCCTGGACTGGGCGAGCGATAAGGGCAAAAAGATCTCGCTAAATAATATCGATCAATCCTCACGTAGGTTCTCTCGCTCTCTTAACAGTTCTAATCTCTCTCTCTCTCTCTCTTTCTCACTCTCTCTCTCACTCTCTCTATCTCTCTCTCTTTCTCTCTCTTTCTCCCCAGGTCCCTTGCTCTGTATGTATCCCTCTCCAATTTTTTTATAAGATCCTCCCTCTCTCTCTCTTTCTCTCTCTCTCTCTCTCTCTCTCTCTCTCTCTCTTCCTCGGTCCGTCGCTTTGTTTGCATCCCTCTCCTTAATTCTTTCTCAGTTTCTCAGTCCCTATTACTAGATCCTCTCTCTCTTTCTCTCTCTCTCTTTCTCTCACCAATTCTTCATCTCTCATCATTATCTCTCATTCAGTCTTAGGACTAAATTTTTCATCCCTTGTCTGTCTATCTTTCTTCCTCTACCCTGTCTGTCTGTCTGTCTGTCTGTCTGTCTCTGTCTGCTCTCCTATATGCCTTCCTACAGTCTCATTCAAACAACGCAACAAAGCAGGGAGTCAGACCGTTACAAATCAGCTAAACCACCCCTACATGCGCTCTTCCATATATCTATCATCAAAACACAAAACAAGGCCGATCATCAACCCACCAAGTAACTTAACCGAGCGAGAAACCGACTGAATGACCGAATGACCGGCTGACAAGCAATCCAACCTACCAATCGGCCAACCAATCAGCAAATCAATTAATCAGTAAAGCTACTTATCAACAAATAGTCGATTGTAGTCAAACAATCAAACACCACCACAGTCAACCATTCAAGAACTTCACCTACGAACCTATAAAAAAAAAACCAAATCAATCAATCACTCAATCAATCAATCAATCAATCAATCAATCAATCGACGATCGATCGATTGATCAATCAATCATTCCATCTAACCATCTATCCAACCATCCATCCATCCATTCCTTCATCTATCCATCCATCCATCCATCCATCCATCCATCCATCCATCCATCCATCCATCCATCAATCAATCAAGAAATCAGTCAAAAAATCATTCAACCACCCAATGAATCAATCCACCAGCAAACCAACGACCTCATCAAACCTGTCAACCCACAACCAAACCCTTACAGTCAGATCACCACTAAGAGATCACCGTGTACTTACCTCTCCCTGCAGTAGAATTACACTCTTCGGAAGCATTGGGTATCACAGTGGCTTGGGTACAGTTCAGCCATAATCCTTCGATTATCGTTAAATTCCAAGAATCTGTGAAGAAGAGAGAAAAAAACAGTTGCCTTTAGTATTGTTTGTTTGGAAGGCATGTATGAAGGACAAGAAAGAAAGAAAGAGATATTTTAAAAACTCAGTTCAATTCAATTCAATTCAATTCAATTCAGTTTAGTTCAGTAATGTTTATTGTAGGCCACTATGGCCAATTCCAACGTATGTAAAGAACAAGTACAAAATAAGAAAGAATACATGAAAATACAAGTGATGGGCGACGAACGGGGGAAATGAATATCAAAAAGGAATGATAGAAGGAAAATGCCAGGAAAAATATATAGATAGGAAACTCTCTCATAAGGAGTGCGAGGCAACAGATGAGTGTCAGAGGGGAAAAGAAAAGTGCATAATGGGTTGGTTGGTTGGGTGGGTGGGTTGGTTGGTTGGTTGGTTGGTTGGTTGGTTGGTTGGTTGGTTGGGTGGGTGGGTAGGTGGGTTGGTTGGTTTGTTGGTTGGTTGGTTGATTGGTTGAGTGGTTGGTTGATTGGTTGATAGGTTGATTGGTTGGTTGGTCGTTTGGTTAGTTGGTTGGTTGGTTGGTTGGTTGATTTGGCGGTATTTAACATCTCCTTAAGCGCTTGCCCTGTTTGGAGAATAACTGAAGAAAATAACCATTCTCTTTTACAATGTGTGTCCTAAGGAAAATATAGTGAAAAGGAAACTAACAATGCTACCTTTGGTATTTGGAATGGATGTAGTTTAAGGACATGGGTTCCACGGGCAGTGTATAGGCTACCGAAGTGATGAGACTATCGGGAAAAAAATACGCGAACCCAGCAAGAAACCTCGAATTTTCAGTCACTTGGATATTGGGCTTTAGGCCTGCAGAACACCCCGCGTTTGCATCAAGGGAGATAACAGTATTAAATGCTGCCAAGCTACCACAATCTCGATGGACGAGTTATGTCGCTTGTGACAGCGACAGTTTACAGGGTAGACAACTCATGAAATACAATGATCATTGGGCATCTATAAGCATTAATTCCCTTGATCTGAGATCGAACAGCTTCGAGTCTTCGGCTCCTATTGCATCTTTCCCTTGGACCTCATCAATTAAATAATATGTTTTATTATATAAATCCTGCAGTGATTTGGGAATGAATTTTCCCAGATTGAAGTACTTCACTCGCTTAATTTTTTTAAAGGGAAGAAAACGGCAGAATGCTCACACACACACACACACACTTCTCTTTCTGTAATCCTAATTCCTTTGTTAAGCTGGTTTGATCGCGTGCTAATACACAGGCCTAACACACTTTATTTTTATGTTTATAGGGCTCAAACTGTATCTGAAACTTTTAAAACTGGGTGCCTTATCTAGATGGCAGGTCTTTGATCGCAGGTCCATGTACATATTTCTACATCCTGACATCTTGACAGGGCCCAAGAAAAGGGGGGATATTATATATTAGGAGCTTTATACGCACAGTGAGAGATTTGACCTATTCATCGATGCCAGAAACCTTCAGACCCACATTCGCTACAAAAGAACCACTCCGCTGCAAAACGGTTGAGTCTAGACTATCTTGGTTCTTTCTAATTAGAGAGCTCTCTGGGGCCTGTTTTGGGTGTCAGGTCCAACCACTAGATCTTGATCAGAGAGCAATGAAAATACACATAAAGGATAAAAGCCATAACCACCAATTGTCCACCATGCAGTTTCCACTTTGCTTCCGCCCCCCCTCCTCCCCCAAACCTCCTTATCTTTTTATTACAAAAGCAATCACAGAATGTAGAGCGACTTTTTTACTACACCCCACCCCCTCATTGCTCCCCCCTCACCCTACCTTATTTTTTCTATTTCAAGGAAACATCAGCTATAGTATATCGTAAAGGGATTCCACTCACACACATGGGTAACGGGTGGGAAGAATGGAAGGAACGGAGAGATAACTGACGGCCCTTTTAGTGTTATCCTCGTCTGGCTTTCAATTTTAGCGAAGCTGAAACCATAGCCACTATTTCTATAATGATTTGTTATAATTTATACGTCAGCCACAGCAATGACTGAGATGTGATATAATATGAAGTCACAGTCATGGGAAGACTGACTATCTCAGAGATAGGCAATTTGCATACTGAGCTATTCTGTGCTTGCTACAACCCAATACATCCATCAAATATCACAGACAATGTAAATCACAAAGTCATTGGCTTGAAAACAGCACCATAACTTTAGATCGGCGTTATTTTCTTACTCTCTCTATTGCAGTTTTCTCCCTTTTTCTGAGGGAAAAAAAAATCACTCAAATGAGATTGGCGAGCTGCCTTAGACCTAGACGATGAAATGTTCGTGTTAAGTTTGTAATTTTTTAGTTGGGTTGCTTTTCAGCACAGTTATCAAAGACGACGCTTAAAAGCCACGTCAAAATACCGACAAGGGAGGGCTTTTATACACTGAAAAGAATATCTAGGGAGACACTTCCTATTATGCTGCAACAACTCTGTGTTCCTACATTTCTATATTCCCCCAGCCCCATGTTCCCACAGCCCTATGTTCCTACAGTTCTATATTCCCACAAGCCTATGTTCCTACAGTTCTATATTCCTACAACCCTATGTTCCCACAGCCCTATGTTCCAGCAGCTTGACATTCCCGCATTAATCTGAAAATCAGCTTTCCTGATTCTACTCCAGTTATGACTTATTAAGAAATTAAGCAGCCTATCATGACCGTAATAGTCTGGTGATTAGACTAAGACTAAATGAATAGGATAAGACTAAATGATGGTGACTCTAATTGAAAGATGATACTATGATTTATACCAGGGACGCCCAACAGATGGACCAAAACATGGCCGGTTAAGGACGTAAAACAAGGTTCATGACGTCACTTGAGAGGTTGCAGGAGTTTAACTGGTAATAAATTTGGACTATCAGAGTCAATAATGGCACTGTATAAAATCTGTCCGTGTAGAAATAACTGTATAACATGAAACCAAGCCGAAAAGTGGTGAAATTCATTCCTGAATTTGTTAAAAATAATTGTTGCTGGCCGTGTTTCCCAATGGCTTCAGTGGATTTCATTTGTACAGGCCTCTGTAGTCTGCAAAAGAAGGCCAAATTTTTATCCCCTTTTCATCTAAATTAAAATTGTGAAAAATCTAAATGAAGGACCCCTTCCCCCCTCCCCCACGTAAACAGTACATAATTTGAACACAGTGATGGCACCAGACCGGCGGACTAGCCTTGGCCATCTCAGAATGTTCCTGTGGTTCGAGGAAAAAAAACTTTATTAAAGGGCTCAAAGAGGCTTTTACAGTTTGGCTCCTGCAATCTTGAATGTCTTATACTGCTAAGTGTCATGATGAAATATGAACTCATGGAGCTACATCCAGATATATGAGTTTGTGGGGAGATAAGGATATGGGAACATAGAGTTGTGAGAAGACAGGGCTGACCCCGCAGATTCGTATCCGGGTTCTTTCGCGTGAAAAGCCAGATTCTCTATCTTTTGGCCACTCTGCCGGCATGGATGTTCAGCAGAGTGGTGAACTTGAATTCAGACTAGGAAGGGAGGGAAGATGATGGTGGTAGTATTATGTTTGAGTATATGAGAAGTGTAAGGAAGAAGAGAAAGAAATAAAAGGATGAGGTTGTAAAGAAATCAAGGGGGAAAACGATGAGAGGAAGGAGGGATGAAAGAAGAAAGACAGAAAAAGTTAGTAGAGCTATGAAGATGAATGAAGAAAAGAAGAGCAATGAAGAGAGAGGCAAAGAAGTAAGGACGGATAGAAAGAAAGACTCAAGCGTGCATACAAACAGAAAGAACTGCAAGGAAAAACAAAGACAGAATGAAAGAAAGGAAGGATGTAAGCAAAGACAGAATGAAAGAAAGGAAGTGGGTTAGAAAATGGGCTCTGCTCCATGATACACTCCTCCCAAAAACATGAAAGCTCTCGTCTCAGATTTTTCGAGTGGTCATAGTGCTTTGTGATGCTTTTCTCATATGTATAGTAGTAACTTGCTCTTCAAAACACACCTCTCAAAAATTATGAGAACCCTTGCCTCGCATATTCCACAACAGTCGCCAAGTCTAACCATCCTATCACTGCACACTGAGCTGCTGCTCTCGTGAATGCGACACGAGCCCCTCTTGTCTATCCGTCTGCCGGTCGCGTGACTGCCCGAGTCTGCGTGATGAGAAATCGAACGTTCGACCAGCGATGTTTCATTAAAGGAAATGATGGAGCCTCTACTAAATAAGCATGATTAACCCCCTTGAAATTATAGGAATTTGCTCGCCAACGTTAAGGGATAGAGCACTTTAGCTGGTCGGCCAAGTGGAGCTGCTCGAGGTGATTTTGTTTGTTTTCACTCCTGTACAATGCCAGTAAAGTTTTTTATTGTTTCCGGTGCATCGGAACCTGATTTTGTTTCGTTTCTTCTAACTTTAAAAATAAGAACTGTCTATTAATGATTCTAGGAAGAGAAGTGGACTGGAAATTCCTTCGTTTTATTCTCGTTTAGACAACATGCTCTGTCTTGACAGAAGTCTGGATGCTGTAGAACAAGAATGAATTATCTTTACACTTTCGTATGTGTTTGTTGTTGCTTTGTGGGAGATGTCATCTTACATAAAGGCACCGTGGCCGCATGGTTTGTGAGTCGTATTCAGAAACTAGAGACTGTCAAGTCTAATGTCTGTGTGTTTGACTCGCAGGCCGGGCGGTTTAAGTTGTAGTGTCTATGAAAGACACTGCACTTTTCCTTCCCCACTCGACACAGAGGATTTAGAGCTGGGTGAAACAGGGCACTGCACCGCTGGTGACCAGCAATTATTTGTAATATTATATAATTTTGCATGATTCTACATGTATTGTTCTAGGTGTTTGTATTAGGAATGAAATATATAACATTGTGTGATATTGTAAATCAGTGTCCCCACTGGATAAATAAAAGGCGTATTTTCATTTTTCATAATGCAAGTAAAAACTTAAGTGTTTTCTTACCTACTGACATTTTATAAGTTTTGATTAATAGAAAATTCAAAAGTTACCTGAAACGAAACAATCTTCTATGGTATGCATAGCTGAGTCTTGACGTGTCCAAGAGGGAACGGTCGGAACACATGCATTCTATTTTTCAGGGTAACTTTTAAAGACAAACGAAGAAGAAGAAAAGAAGCAGTAATTTCAATTTCCTGTGTAGTTTTAAAGTGCAGCGGAACTTTTGTGTTTCATTAAATGAATTGACTGTGTTGAGCTATTAAAATGAAAAAGAGAAAGTGGCGAAGAAAAGCAGGAATTGATGTTTGTGTGTGTGTGTGTGTGTGTGTGTGTGTGTGTGTGTGTGTATTGTGTGTGTGTATGTGTATGTGTGTGTGTGTGTGTAAGAGAGAGAGAGAGAGAGAGAGAGAGAGAGAGAGAGTCATGTGATGAAAGGCTATAGGTTCAGTTAACATCAAGAAATGAACCCAGAAGCCCGATGTTCACATTAAAACAGACGAACTGAAGGAAAACAGAAGGAAACACTTTATCATGTCGCTTATTAGGATTTTAAATGACGGTAACAGAACTCACAGGTACCAAAACAACATACAACTATATTTAAATAGGTAGGTACCATCATCATTCTTGGCAAACGCCTTTACAAGGCCATAACCTTTGTTTTGGACGGGCAAGGAAGGCGGCTGAAAGAGAGAAGGATCTAAGAGTCTCATATCGAGTTATAGGATGCTGTGAAGATTTAACCCTTTCGTGCCCAGCCCCATTTATAACGGCACAAAATTTCTGAGCTCCAGTTTTTGGATCACTTTTGGACCCACTATGCTGGAACAAGCACAAAAGTTATTTTAGGAAATGTATCAGATCTGATACGCTGGGCTTTACAGGGTTAATACTTGATTCCTTCTTTCCGTCCTTTATTTTTTTTTCTCACTCTTCCCTTTCCTAAGTATTAACTGTCATTTGGAAATACAGGCAGTACGGCGAGCGGGTCGTCTCCGACATTCTTTGGCGGTCTGGCCTGGTCCTCGATGAGATGGTATCGGTCCTTATTTAAACAATCAACTCCCATTAATCACAATGTGCTTTATCACAATTTGCTTAACTGTGAGCTTTCTTTACAAAGCTATGAGTCAAGGGAAGATTTAAAACACAAAAAAACATCCAAAAAAGCCCTGGTCGATCATACAATGTAGAGTGGACATTTATTTTAAAGTAACTAATCTAATCTACTGCTATTCAGCGGCAGAAATCTAATGGTAGTCAACAATAACCCTTAGCGAGATTAGTTTTATAAGTTTGTCTCAAGGGTCTACCAGGGACAACAGCGAAGATAATTAACGAGTTTCTATGTTTTCCATGCTCTTAAATAGACTGAGTCAATAAAACAGAACTTAACCATCAGGCTGTTGATGTGACAAAAGGATGGCCATAGAAACTAACGATCCATTCCCGTCTTAGAGTTACAGTGAGATTATAACATCGGGTGGACAAACACAAGTTTACGTAATCTGAAAGTTTAATCACTTCTCCACCTCAGTTTAAAAGCAGTCGTAAGCTGGCGTCTTTAAGTATATACTGTAGATATTGTCTGCTAATGGTGTAATTTTTACATACATCGATATCATGACTATGTCACAAATTTTAATGACGAATTACAAAGATGCACATGTGGAACAAAACCAAATAATTATTTTTACTGTCATAAAAATACATGTATATTATCTAAATCAACACCATTTGCAGGAACCATAGATTATTATCTATAAATGTATTTAAATTTGGATTTCTCTTTGTTTGTTTGTTTGTTTGTGTGTTTGTTTGTTTGTTTGTTTGTTTGTTTATTTGTTTGTATGTATGTATGTATGTATGTATGTATGTATGTATGTATGTATGTATGTACGTATGTACGTATGTATGTATGTTTGTTTGTTTGTATGTATGTATGTTTGTTTGTTTGTTTGTTTGTTTGTTTGTTTGTTTGTTTGTTTGTTTGTTCGTTTGTTTGTTTGTTTGTTTGTTAAGTGTCGAAGTTAATGGACTTAAGTTAACTACACTTGTTTTCGGGGAAAGGGAGAAGAACACCCGGTAAACACAGATCTATACATCTCATCTTCTCGAACAACATCCTCACTTGTTGCAGTGACCCAGTCCCGAATCCCATTCACCAGTAGTATCAAACTTGTTTCACAAATTCCAGCAGTCTCATTGCCAATATACATACTCTGGTGCTCGCCCACGTATTACGGTTGTGGTTTGGGTTCAGTTAAATAAATAAACTTTTATACTAGTTAAAAAAAGGTTTGAACTTGCGAAATTCAGGCCAGTGATAATATTCGTTTGAAGCGACAAAAATGGCGCCAACGTGCGATGGAAGGTAGACTATATTCTGAGACAATTGTGATTGAAGAATTGTACTGCACTTTAAAAATCATTCATTCTGCCTCAAAAATACTCATATTTGTCTACAATTACTGACCATTCGTTCGTTCAATCAATAGTTTTGTATACATAAAGAATTTTATTTCTCCATGCTTGCAAGGAACATAAAAATCGATATTGGATGACTCAAATCACCTTTTTGTGAGCATGATGTTTCTGGTTCCTGGCTGATGATGTTTAGGCCTCAGTTTGACTGCTCATGACTTCGATTCTTATGATTGTGCTACTCACTTCAAATACTCTGGTCCTACTTTTCTGCAGGGCCATTCCGTGTGGACTGTCCTGTCAGTTACTTCAGCCAGCTACACTGATGAGATGGCAATTTATTTTCAGTTTCACGTGGATGTATTGCTGTTGACACAGAGGAAAGTTGGCCAAAACTCCACATAATAAAAATTGCTCCTGTTTTCTGGTGACCGACAAGTTCCAAAGAATGTCCCTGCATTATATTTTTATTTACATATCCAGAAACCTCGCAAAATGAAACTTATTCTCTGATCACTTGAAATTTGAGTTCATGAGATCCAACTTTATTTCGCTTGATGGTGTGGTTTTACTCTAGTGAAGCTATGGATTTAGATCAGTTGTTTTCTCTCAGTAAGGCTAGTCGACTGACAACTATGTACCTTCTCTTTGTATGTCACTTAATATCGTTAAAGAAACTACGAAAGTACTGCAAGTACTGTAGTACTGTACACATAATTTCAAGTGCTATCGGCAATTTTATTTTATAGTGGCAATTCATTGATACAACTACTCATCCAATAATCAATTTCAGGTTTGTATGAGTGAAGACGAGCAGCTGACAGCTTGACAGGCTGACGGGCAGGCAGGTGGGCAGGCAAGTAGGCAGGCAGGCAAGAAGAAAAGACAGACAAGCAGAAAGACAGGGAAGCATGTATGCAGACAAGTGTGTAGGTAAGCAGATATAAGCAGATTGGTAAGAGAACACACAAAATATATATAGAACGGTGCACCGTAGAGAAATGGACTTACAGATGCAGGACATATGAAAACTAGGCCAATGGAAAAGAAAGTCTTGCAGGCAGGGAGACAGACGAGTAGCCAGACATGCAGGGAGGTATTTATAATAAAGGGCAATAGAACAAACGAATAGTAAATAGACTGATGAAAATATCTAAAACAGGGACATAGGATGGCCTTATATGCAATAGTGGTTACGGCAGTTGGTAAAATCTTTTGATTTTCCTTAACAGAAAGACAGCTTAAATTAACAACCGTTGGGCAAATAAGCAGTATCTGTTCTCTACTTCCCTACCCGCTTTTCAAACATAAACACACACACACACACACACACACACACACACACCTGCACATACGCTTTCGGGCATAAGGAAAAACAAGACTGAAATGAAACAGACAGAATAATATGCAATCAAATCCTCTATACCCAGTCCTGTTGATATTCCCCATATCTTTTTCGCTCCCTCAACTATGACTCCTCTTTTCCACCCTCCTTGTCTTATCTCTGACGCTCTGTTTCCCACCAGTCTCAAGGTCTGACCCTCTCCTGCCTCCGTTTCCTTCCTTTTCTTCTCTAATCATCCCTCTCTCTCTCTCTCTCTCTCTCTCTCTCTCTCTCTCTCGCTCTTTCCTATCCATAACCCCTACTCTCTCATTCCTTCTCTCCATCTTTCTCTTTTTCCATTCCTTCTACACTCCCTCTTCCTCCTCGGCCTTGGCCCCTTCCGCATTCCCCACTTCAGCCCCCTTCGTCTTTCCTTTTATCCTTCAGATATTCCCGCTCCCTC
>JAWQUT010000026.1:1272750-1285250 GCA_033807755.1 Ellobium chinense | reverse complement strand
TATCGAATTCAAGTAAGACTCCAAGAACTTAGTTCCAGCTCACCAGCCTATGAATGTGGCGCAGTATGGCAGAACGATTACGGCGTTGGACTCAAGATGTAAAGGTCGTGAGTTCGATACCCCACCACGGTCATCTTGGAAGTGCCACGGGGAAGTATTTCATTCATAATATTTCCTTCAGTCCAGCAGTCTGTAAAACTGATTCCTGGTTATAGGCAGTGAAAGATATTATCAGAATGCTGGTGATCAGCCTCTTTTATTGCCAGCGATACAGTATTCTTCCCTAGGGAGTTCAGAAAGTCTCACAGTGATTAGGCCTGCTGGGATAATAATGGTATGAAGTCGCGTGAGTGGGCATAAGTCTGGATTTCAGATTTATGAACAGCATTATTTCTGTTATTATTCGCATTATTATTCTTACTATTATTATTATTATTGTCATTGCTGTTGTCGTTGTTGTCCTTGTTGTTGTTATTATTGTTGTTGTTGTTGGTGGTGGTGGTGGTGATGTTGGTGTGGTGATGCGGTTATAATTGTTTCAAAATTGTGAAGTGTTTGATATCGTAGGTAAACTTTGATGAAGAAAATAAGAGATTCTGGATTAGTCCCATACAACAAACATTACGGTTCAAAGTCTTGAGGTCATACGAGTGTACGTATATTTTACGTTTGCTTTCCTCTCTCCTACAACACCAAATTGCTTTAACTACCCTACTGACGATGATCCCAAAATCTTCCACTCCAAAATTCACGGAGTGTTGGTCATAAGTTATATGGATCAGAAAACTTAATAAATATAAGAGCAGAGTGCCACCTTAACGTTGTTCATTTGGAGTAATGATGTTAAGAGCAAAATAAAAAAAAAAATACTGTATTTTATGTCTGTGGCGCAGCATTTACCTTGAGAGAATCCAAGAAAATATGCCCTAAAGCGAGTACCTGACATTGCCAATGTTTGTTTCGCTTCTAGTTCGTTCCAACTTTTTGTTGTGACGTCATAATGGGACTTCCTTCAATAGGACCCGTTTATCTCACACATTTTTTTGCACTGTCTAACCTGCATTTCTTCAATGTAAAAGTCGATTTTGGTCCTACTTCTTAAGAGTTTGTGTTGTGCCGCGATGTGCGTGACGGTATCAGAGGGTATCAGCACATCAAAGGGAGATAACCCTGACAGCTTTTCCTGTTGACTGTTCATGGGTAACAGCTGGAATTGATTATTTCAGAGTTTGAATCATATTGCTTTTATTTTTTTTTTTTCATCTGTGTAGTTGATTTTCTCAATCCGAGACAAAAGTTACAGAAATTATAGTAATAATGAGGTTTATCAATCTAGTGGTCTGGTAATGATCTCTCATGCGATTTCACATTATTACTTTCCTTTCAGGTCAGATCACACCGTAACATTCTAAACTCATTGGGAAGCGAGAAGTGCCGCTGAACTTTACTCCATAAATTGAGAATATAAATTTTGTTATAAGGATTTGTTGTTGTTGTTGTTGTTGTTGTTGTTGTTGGTGGTGGTGGTGGTGGTGGTGGTGGTGGTAATGAAGGTGATAATGATGATTATGAAAAGACCGCACACTATGTGATCTGACGACCAGGACATCTCTCAAAATGTGAAGCGGTGAGATTGAATGATTAAAATCATGGACACTCAAGATCTAAAAGTCGTGGGCTCGATTCTTGATGTGACCAAGTTGAAAGTGCCTTGGAAAATATTCCATTTTCCTCAATCTACCCATCGGTAAAATGGGTACCTGGCAATAGGCACTGAAAGACAGTGTCCGAATGTTAGTGATCAGAACCTATAAAATGCCAGTTGCGTTGTATATTACCCAGGGAGTCAGATAGTTACTGAGTGATGTAGCCTGCGGAGGTAATAATTAGAAGTCTCATGAGCGAGCGTTTCCTGGGTACAAGACTTCTAAATCCCGTTAGTATCATTCTAAAAGTATCATCTATCCACAGAAAGTTTTTTGCTGCTGAAAACCCTCACTTTTTAAAATATATCAAAAACTTCTCTATTCATTCCCTTTGGATCTGCATTAAAAAGAAAATATTAATCTAATATTCCAAACAATATCTTCTATAATAACTATCACAGATAGTTTGTGAGAACTGCAGCACAGAGAAAATATTATAGTGGCCAGAATTATAATAGGGCCTTATAACAAGAACAAACAGCGAGAAGAAAAATGGGCAATTGTGGGAATTTTTACTATTGCCTCATCTCTTTTTCTTTTTTTCTCAAGTATTCTATACCCGACCTGCACTGCTGCTAATCATTTTCTGTCCTTTACAGTACTAGCAGTGAAATGTTAATTAAGTTAATTGTTTTTCTTGTTGTGTTTCTTCTCTTTGTTTTGGGCAGCTTTCCAAAGGGTTACTCAGTACTGTGCCTCTGAACACAGTGTTACTGAGAACCTCTCTAATCATCTGGTAAAACCCAGCGTGTCAGTTTTTTGGCTAAATCGAGTTAGTTAGAAATTTCAACCCCTTGAATTTGAAGGCTGCACACGCCAAATTACGTTAATTTCACCGTTCGTCATCTTCGTATTACGTTCTAGCAATTATTCCATCCGGATTATTTTCACGTATCGTTCACAGTTTCCGAGATAGCAAACCGTTAGCGCCGCTGAATAATAGAATTGATTGTCTTTGAAAAAAGGCTCAAAAAGGCCCACCGTGAAATTGTGTGTGTGTGTGTGTGTGTGTGTGTGTGTGGGTGTGGGTGTGTGTGTGTGTGTGTNNNTGTGTGTGTGTGTGTGTGTGTGTGTGTGTGTGTGTGTGTGTGTGTGTGTGTGTGTGTGTGTGTGTGTGTGTGTGTGTGTGTGTGTGTGTGTGTCTCAGGTAAAAGGTGAATTTGGTGCCTATGGTATTTTCCCGTAAACGACAGAAAAGTCCCGGAAAAATGGTTGAAAACATGTTTGAAAATAATATTAATAAACAATATTTTTTTTCCAGTTTGACAGAATAAGAAAACAAAAACTAACATTTTAAAATAAATAATCATAACAGTCAAGAAGTTTTTCCTAGCATCTCAAATTTGAGCCAGACCCAGGTACTAGGTTTGACAAGATTACTTGAGATTGATCTCAAGCAAGCCATGCCTGAATTCCCAGCCAGCACCAACCGTTTAATCTATTTCCTGTTGTCTTTTTTTAAATGACTTTCTAACCGCCGATACCTCTTTTCCCATCTGCATTGTAAAGATGACAGGGGAGGGGCTGTGTGTGTTTGTGTGTGTGTGTGTGTGTGTGTGTGTGTGTGTGTGTGTGTGTGTGTTGGGGGGGAAGGGGCATTCCGATTCCTCTACTGGGTATTTTCTTCTACTGAATTCATAGTCCGACGCACTTACTGTTGTACTCGATAATCGACTCCAGTGAAAGTCATTTGGAGTCGACAAGAACCGAACTGCATCCAGGCGCACATCACACAGATTTTTAAAACAGAACTTTCTCTCACTATTGCTCACTGCTCCAACCCCCTTAACCGATACCGTCCCCCATGTGGTCGTATGTTCATACAGAAAATAAGGAAGTCCATAAAAAGTAACCATAAAGTATTATGAGATCATGAGATCAATATCAGTCCAAACTGAGGACATAATTTTGTTGTCAGGCTAAAGAAACAAAATTGATCAAGCTGTTGAAATTTGCGAAGTTACACAGGTGATATTTTGCCTATGGACTTTTAACACCGCTATACAAGCCTATCCATTAATTCATAGAAGCATATCACAACGTTCTGTAATTTGTCTCTATATAGGCAGCGATAGTAATGTCATATCGCTAACCTCCTATGATTATGTCAGGGTGGTTATCTCATATTAAGCTATGAAGGCCAAAGAAGGGAAGAGATGGAGTGATAATCATTACTGAGAATTAAAGTGATAACTGTAGTTATTTGTTTCAAAGCCTAAAATATCGCCCTTCCCCCACCCCCCTTTCCACCCAGCTCTGAAGCCAGGTACTCATTTACACCTGAGTCGGGTGAGCAAATGGAAATGACGTGTCTTAAATGTGGATTTTTTAGAATGTGAAGCAAATTTCTATCCCTGTCCCTTTAAGGAACTCTAGAATAATGGTATGGCTAAGCGGGAAGTCCAGAATATAAGTCAACCAAAATGAGACCGGCTCTACTGACGGGTTGGCTCTTTTCCGCTCATGGCGGAGAAAGCAAAGCACGTATGTGTCTGTCCTCTGTGAACCAGTCATGCAGGTCCGGACCACCTGAAATACCTGGACCAAAGAGAGCCATCTACAGCATTTAAAATCTCATTCGATTCTTTCAAACGCTTGCTCGACAGCATTTGAAATCTAACACACAATTCCGAGTTGGCTGGAATCGCCCAGTTCTCTTGCCCTTTCGTCCCAAGCCAGCAAGAAGTAATAGTAATAAGAAGAGAAAAGGAAAGAAAAATCGATCTTGTCCTGGCGAGGTGCAAGCTTTTACATCACAGCTCACGAGCAATTGTTTCCCCGCGTAGTGCACCGCGCGCTCACTCAGAGAGAGAAGGTCCACATCAAATATTGAACACGTGCCCCAGCCATAATTAGCTGAGTTGTGACTAATTAACACAGTGATATAAGCGGCCTGCCACCCTGTACTGCATATTATTCAGCCTCAGTGGCCACTCTCAATCCATAAAGAACAGAGTGGCCATATTCGACCTTTCTTGCTACAGCACAAATGAAAGGTGATCCTTATTCGTATCTTTATTGTTATGATCACATAGAGGATTGAGAAAGGATCATCACAGAGGGCAGCGTAAACTTCGAAAACCGAAAGCCAACAGAGGGCATTGTAAATACCGAAAGCCAACAGAGGGCAGCGTAAATACCGAAAGCAGCGTAAGTACCGAAAGCCAATAGAGAGCAGCGTAATTACCGAAAGCCAACAGAGAGCAGCGTAANTAACACAGTGATATAAGCGGCCTGCCACCCTGTACTGCATATTATTCAGCCTCAGTGGCCACTCTCAATCCATAAAGAACAGAGTGGCCATATTCGACCTTTCTTGCTACAGCACAAATGAAAATACTACGTCAAAAAATTTCCCTCTGTGATCAAACAAGGTGATCCTTATTCGTATCTTTATTGTTATGATCACATTGAGGATTGAGAAAGGATCATCACAGAGGGCAGCGTAAACTTCGAAAACCGAAAGCCAACAGAGGGCATTGTAAATACCGAAAGCCAACAGAGGGCAGCGTAAATACCGAAAGCCAACAGAGGGCAGCGTAAATACCGCACGGCAAACTAGGGAAACAAAGATGACAGTGGGGATAGCGACGATCCTATTGACGCAGGACAGGAGAGTTTATAGACAGGTTATCAGTCATGCCATGCAAGACCTGGAAGTGCAGTTATCCTAAAAACTTCTTTAACTTTCAGAGATAACGATGCCAGTAGTACCTGGCCTAAAAGTACATTATAATATTAAATATCCCTTTAACATCAGAAAGGTGGCCTTGGAAGAGAGAAAAGCGGTTGGATTTGAAATCCAAAGGCTTCGATAGGTGCAAATACTTTTGTAGATTCAGAATAGATGGGGTTTTACCACTCAAAAATGAACCATGTGGTTGTTGCTAGGTGGGTAAGAGTATCTAGTTTCCTGCGTGAACTGGCCTAAAATGTTATGCATTAGTTCTCAAAATCTATCTGGTTTTGGGGCATATCTCTATGTTTCAAAATGTGGAGGAAGAGTTGACGAATAATTATGTGTGGAAAGTCTTTTGGTATGGGGTGCCTTGGAAAGTTAATGAGGGGTGTAAAACCTCACATAGCCAACAGTGGAAAAAAACATTGGCATCTTCATACCCTCATGGATGCCATGCAAGACTTGGAAGAACATGCATTCCAACACGAATCAAATTCCATATCGAACATCAAGAACCCGCACCGGAATAACCGACTTCTCAATTACTGCAGGATCTTACTAAACATGAACAGGGTTGGACAGAACTGAGATCGTAAAATGAACGTAGTTCGTGAACTTTAGTTCAATTCTCATGATCTGGCTCTGAACTGTTGTTATTTTGGGTGCTTGATCTGAACTAGGACAGATCGCACCACGACTTTCTCAACTCCCTGGGGGAGTATATGGTCCCGCTGCCATTTGGAGGCATTCTGACATCATCTTCAATGCCTACAGCCAGGTACCCATTTTACAGATGGCTGCCCTAACGAAAAGGTGAATGAAATGCTTTTCTTAAACACTTAAAACACTACCGTGTTCGAGAATCGAACTCACAACCTTTAGATCTTGAGTCCAACGCAAACAAGCATTCGGTCACGCCGGTCCACATGCCTGTAGTATCAGGCTGTTTCTCTTTAAGTGTGTAGTCTGCAGCAGATGTTGGCCACCATGGCCCTAAAACCATTCCTGTTCTCCGCTATTCTCAAACACTTTATTTTACTCGTTCATTTGTTGTTTCTTCAGCCATGTTCTAGCACTCCACATAATATGTTTCGTTTATTATAATTTGCTTCTTTTTTAAAAGGAGGCAGGGCAGAGACTGTAGTAAGGAGGCGGCGTAAGAAGTATGAGAGATAGAGGGGAAGAGAGAGAATAAGAACCTTAGCAGCTCCCTTACGATATAACTACAAATAACCAGTTTCTCCATGCGTAATCTTCTGCTGAAATGTTCAAAATATTCTGTCTCTTTCTGGCTTTCACAAGGAATTATTTTTGCACGTTCCCTTGCCATTCTGAAAGCCTCTTCATTTTCTTTAATCTGGTATCAACGATGTGTCGCTATTCTTTGAATAAACCACAGTTCTACCGTACAACAAATCTTTAAGTTACTTTTCAGAGTCGCATCCTTTACCCTGTCTAAAACGCCAATCATTCCCACGTACCAATACAAACAACTACGGCGGAAGATCTTTCTTGCTCATGAATCAAACTCCACCACCGCGCCGCTTGCCCGTGTACCCACAAGTGCCCCTGGCAGGGCAGACAACCGAAAAATGCGGTCTGACAAGTTGGTGTTACTTATAATGGTTGCGGGTTTTCGGTTTTTTTCAGTGGGGACCCATCTGTGGGGACGCGTTCTGGAAGTGAGCACGAACATGGAAGTCCCAGGGCGGCAGTGAGTGACCTCTTTCACGACCCTGGCCTCATTGTCACTCGCACGCGCATGAAATGTCCCATGGCGTTCTCGGGTCCTCTTTGTTCCTTAAATTTACAGTCTTGAGGACGAGCTAATCTATACTGGTACGGCTTTCCATAGTGTCTACGGGACCGTTTGTTTTAAATGTTTACCAGAGCAATAGTGTCCTAGTAGAGGATGCATGCACACATGGACATGTCAAACAATCTAGTATAGCACAACACAACACAACACAACACAACACAACACAACACAACGCACTGCAAGGCAAGGCAAGGCAAGGCAAGGCAAGGCAAGGCAAGGCAAGGCAAGGCAAGACAAGGCAAGGCACAGCAATACAATACAATACAATACAATACAATACAATACAATACAATGACTTGCAGACTGAGTGACCCAGTTCGATTCCTAGTAGGAGCTGTATAATTTGTAGTATCATGTGATTTTCTTTAATCAATCGTTCAAGTTCATACTGATCTTACCAACTGCTTCAAGGAAACCATTTTAACTTATTTGTTCACTGCGTGTTTCGTAACCTGTTAGTATTTATTTGTTCTCCACACTGTTATAGTTTCAAAGAGGAAAAAAAATGTGTCGTAACTGGGAACTCCATAATTTGTTTTCTTGTGACTTTGAGGTGTGTATTGATGGGGACAGAAACCTACGGTAAGATGCAAAGAAAAAGGCAGCAATAACAACATAATTCAAAGAACAACAAAAACGTGGCCGAATCGATTCCGCAGGTTGAGTCCTTGACATCATGGCGAAGTATAGCGCACCCACTACGAAATAAGTTACCGCGGCCACTGAGAGCTGCGCATTAACGATGCAAACTCTCACGAAAGTGGGAATTGCTTGAACTCTGCATGTTGAAAGCTATGAAGGGTGCATTCAGCACCAATGCACTAATGTAATTCTTACGATGGTAAGAGATCCCATCGTTAATGCGCAAGCTCTCAAGAGACTAGACTTGAGACCCCGTCAGGCTGCCGACGAGTCGGTGCCTTTCGAAAAGATATCCAAGGTGGTCTTTGAACCCAGAACAATTCGTATTAACAAATAAGCGTTACACCTCTGGGCCACCCTGTTGGCATTTGTCAAATGAGTAAGTGGGTCAGAAGCCATATTTGGCTCTTTCGGAGCCAAATAACCTACTTCTGGCTTCGTTTGACAGCACGTAACTGGCTCTTTCTTGGCTCTGAAGTATATTAGATAAACCTGACTCATGTTGTTGTGTTAAACGTATTATGTAATGACTCAAGAAATGGTGATTTTTACGCAAGAGCCGCAGCCTATGAATGACAAATTTGAAATTTTATTGAAGAGGTTGATTTTAAGGAAGTCCCATGATAACGCCATGTTAGTTCCACTCATATTTTTAGACCAGAATTCGAAACATAGCTACGAGACTGCGTGGTTGTGCAGCTTGTGAACAGTTCTCACAAACTGAAGATTGTTATGTCTGGCGCTTGTGGGTTTAACTCTCGAACAGGGCTGTTGACGTTGTCGTGTCCCTCGAAAAGAAACTCCCCTCCCAATCCCACACTTGATTCCTCTTGGCTTTTCAGATGACTTTGTTGAAGATTTGAATGTGATGACGTGATGATATTATATGTTCTATTTCCAACGTTATCATGGATGTATAATAATTGTAGGGAACTGTGAACAGTATACCCTTCAGGACAAACGAAGCTGGATTTTAACCGTCGTTTTCAAAGTTCAAATGGAGGGAGGTAGAGACTCAATAGTGGAAGGAGGTGGGGTAAACAGTACCAGAAAGAGAGAGAGAGAGAGAGAGAGAGAGAGAGAGAGAGAAAGAGAGAGAAAGAGAGAGAGAGGACAGAGAGAATGAGAACCATACTAACTCCCTCTCCCTGCCATTGGCAAATTATCAACTTTGGCAGATAGGTACTAAGGTATGAGTATTCCTTTTTTTTTTTGTCTTTGTTTTTGTTGTTGTTGTTGTTTATTTCTCCTTTTTCATACTTTCTGTGTTGGTATGTATTGTAATGTGACTGGCTTCGGCCCAAATAAACTTGAACTTCAACTTGAGCTTGTTTACTTCGCTTACAAGTTAAGACGCACTTGCCTCATTCCCCTCCTCTTCCCTAACACCACGCAACCAACAACCAACCCCAAAACTTTTGGCAGCACCATTTCGCGTGTCCGCTGTTGTACAAGCCCTCTAATTAGAGCCACTCAAAGGTCAGTACACCCGTGTGGAGGGAGCCACGGGTCCGAAAATTTCCCGAGTCGTATAACATGACAGATGGCCAACAATATTCCCAGTGGCGCAGCATGGGGCCATTTAGTGGGAGCGGGGAACACGAGGCGGGACGCACTAGTGGTTGAAGGAAACAAACATGGAAAGAAACAGTTATTGGAAGTAGCTAGTCTTAAGGGAAGATCAAGAACTTTGTGTATATATATAGGTATGTACGAGAGGGAAGGGGATTCGGGCAGGGGTGGGTGATAGCAACCCTTTTTTCTACGCTCCTGAATATTCCAGATACGGTGTTCGGGCATTGGTTCAATTCCAGAAAGGTCAAATTATGCGTCCAGATCGGCAAACGGACCGGTGGACAAGTAATTTCGTGGCTGGCCTGAATGACTCATTGAGAGTAGAATCGCGAAGGAGTAATACTGGTAAAAGGGAAGAAAGGAGGATTAATCACCGGTCCAGCTCATACAAGGTGCGATCCAAATGTCCTTAAACTGTAACCAAACACGTTCGCATATCGTGCTTCACGTGCTGATACATGTAGACCTCCGGGGACACTCCTATGCTTAACAGCTACGCTTGAATCATTGTGGTGACTCCCAAATCGACTACTGCGAAAATGTTGGAAGAAAACAATGCTTGGAGTGTCTATGCGCTTTTATAAGCACGATCAGGAGACTTTTGGATCGAACCTCGTATAAGCTCATGAAAAGTACAAGGTACGACGCATCTTTACTATAATAATAGGTCGGCCCTCTTTCTTTCATCAAAGAACCCTCGTAAGTTCGAGCTTCGGTGAAAGAACAAGGGTCGATTTATAGCACATTATAGGTTAATAACTATAGAAGCCCTTTCGGTGTTTTAAAATATTGTTGTAGTTAGGAGGAATTGCAAGCCAGCAATCAAAGAGACAGAAAGACAAATACGTGAAAGACAATTACCTTATCAGACAGGGTAAGTAGTGATAGAGGGATAAAGAGACAAGCGATAATCAGTTCTATCGTAAACTGATGACACGTGAGTTCTTCATTAGTCAGGTTTGGTTCAAATTAAAGTCAGAAGAAACTCTAATTGAGAGAGGGAGAGAGAGAGAGAGAGAGAGAGAGAGAGAGAGAGAGAGAGAGAGAGAAAAGGCAGGCAGGCAAGCAGGCAGGCAGATAGACAGACAGACAAACACTCACACCCACATACACACACAAACATACACACACACATACACGCAAGCGCATAGACAGACACACTGACACACAGACATTAAGGCATTCTGGCAGGCAGGCAGATACACACACCCACATACACACACACACACACACACACACACACACACACACACACACACANCACACACACACGCACGCACACACACACACACACACATACACACACACACACACACACACACAGATTAACACAATGACAGACAGAGAGACAGACACACATGGACGGAAGGACAACAGAAGAAACCCTAAGCAAGGGAAAAACACACGGGATAGACGCACAGAAGCATACAGTATTTAATAAATAAATTCCGCACAAGAACAATGAATTAGGCCTACTGGGCCACACGTGAAAGGTCAACGTATGAATTATGCTTCACCGGGACCTATAACAGTATTGACTTATGGTAAGCTTGCATGAAGGCTGTAGAAAGCCCACTTACTCCTCTCCCTTTCCCTCCAACCCCCTCCTCCCCCCTGACCTCCATCACTTGCGACTTCCCTGGTTCCGTTACTACATTTTCAGAGGGGCATCACTCCCTGTGTCATAACAATAATTATCCAAAAAATGGTTGTTTTAGTTGTTTTGATAAGCCCCTACTCATTGTGCACGAGAAATGGGGAAGGGGCACGGTTCTTATCGCATGGCCTGCAGGATTCATCCTCAGATACGGCCCTGGACAGCACGCACGTGCTAATGCCACAGCGGGACAGCTAATAATTCTAAGCCAACTGGTCAGACCAACTGGTTCCGGGTGGGCGGGGTACCATAGGTGTAGGGTGTTTNTTGGGGGGGGGGGGGGGGGAGAGGGAGGGAGATGCGACAATGCAGTACATGTTAATGAAAGAAAGAAAGGATGTACATATTTATTTACGCAAGGAGACAATGCTAATAAAACGTGATGTTTCTATATAAACCTGTAAGTCGCATGGTGAAATACACAATTATGAGTGTTATGACGATGCTCATAGTGAAAATGCTAATGCTCTTTCCCAACATGAGCCAAACGAATCCCGAACTTGTGCTCCAAGCAATGACAAAAACAACATTATGAAGAAGAGAACGGTTGTACATGTATACTTAAGCAAGTAGACAATACTAATAATAGCTGATGTTTCTATACGATACTGTATTTCGTAAGATGAACTAAACGAATTTATGAGAGTTGTGACTAGTGTCACAAATGTCAGTGACAAAAACAACATTATGAAGAAGAGAACGGTTATACATGTATACTTAAGCAAGTAGACAATACTAATAATAGCTGATGTTTCTATACGATACTGTATTTCGTAAGATGAACTACACGAATTTATGAGAGTTGTGACTAGTGTCACCAATGTCAGTGACAAAAACAACATTGTAAAGAAGAGAAAGGATGTACATGTATACTTAAGCAAGTAGACAATACTAATAATAGCTGAAGTTTGTATACGATACTGTATTTCGTAAGATGAACTACACGAATTTATGAGAGTTGTGACTAGTGTCACCAATGTCAGTGACAAAAACAACATTATGAAGAAGAGAACGGTTGTACATTATTACTTAAGCAAGGAGACAATACCAATAATGGCTGATGCTTCTATGCAATAGAGTACTTTGTAGGATGAAGTGCACGAATTTATGAGAGTTGTGACTATGTTAATAGTGAAAAGCCTAGTGCTCTTTCCAACATGAGCCAGTGTCAGACTTATGTTCCAAGCAATGTCAGCGACAAAAACTGATAAAACATAATATCCTTCTACTGTAATTCTGTACGTTCTACTTCAACGGCATAAATTCTAATAATCTAATTTACATTTTACATTTCTCAACATTCACCAGTAGAGCTTACTTCCAAAGAATCACTTTGTAAGCGCAGTTGTGCTAAATACAAAATGTGAGCAGTTTTTGTTTCTCTAAACTAAAATTTGGAGTTTAGCTTGCATTCAAAAAAAT
>JAWQUT010000026.1:1253267-1272507 GCA_033807755.1 Ellobium chinense | reverse complement strand
GTGTGTGTGTGTGTGTGTGTGTGTGTGTGTGTGTGTGTGTGTGTGTGTGTGTGTGTGTGTGTGTGTGTGTGTGTGTGTGTGTGTGTGTGTGTGTCTGAAAACCGGATTTTTTTTTGGAATGAGTTTATGTATCTAACGTACTTTCTACACGCGAACATTGAGTTAAAATCTCAAGATCATGAGACGAAATATGCGTTTAATACACATGTGAACAAGCGCTGAGAACTGAAACATTTTTTACGTCCCTTTGTGAAAATATTTACGCCCTTTTTTCGCTTAAAACGCCAATAAAATTTACTCTCCTCTTGTATATTATGCAGTGCTATCGTGCGGGCCGTCAGCATGCATCTTCTTACGTATGCTATTCAATAAAACGTGTATGAAGTCTATGAGGGAGGGAGAGATAGAGGGAAAGAGAAAGAGAGAGAAAGAGAGGGGGGGGTAGAGAAGGAGTGAGAGAGGGAGAATGTATATGTGAGTGTGATAATGATTGCAGAATGGTCTGGAAATGTGAGCGAATAAATTAATAAAGTAACTGTTACTTTCACTTATAAAAATTAAATAATTGTACGTTGTATGAGCATAACAAACATATTGTCAATGTTATTGTAAAACTTCAAACTTGTTAGTTACAGAGTTCTCGCAGCGAGACGACGATATCAGCATGTCGCAATTCAATATTTAACGCTGTCAATAATGAATGTCGTTATAACTGTCTTACTTAATTTGCGTAACAGCGAATGTTTGCATCTTGGTAGAAGTCTATAGTCCACAACAATGTATGGGGCAGAGTAGCCGAATGGTTGTGGAGTTGGATTCATGAACTAAAGGTGGTGGGTTCGATTCCCGACCACAGCTGTGTTGTAAGTTCCTTGGGAAAGCATTTCATCTACATTTTCCTCAGTCCACCTGTCTGTAAAATGGGTACATGATTACAGGCAGAGAAAGATATTGTCAGACTGCTAGTAATCAGCGCCTCCAAATGGCAGCGGTTCTGCATACTCCCCAGGGAGTTGATAAAGTCCTAGAGTGATATGGCCTGCTATGGTAATAATGGTGTGGAATCGCATGAGCAGGCATTAGCTTGAATACGAGACTTATAAACTGCATTATTATTATTATTATTATTATGATGATGATGATAGTGCTATTTTTGTTTTGAGGGCTGAAATGAAAGAGAACCCAAGCGTCACCAAATTGTCACAGCATCGGCTACCTGCTACACTCTACTGGCAACAGCTGTGACATGTTTGTGAGTGACAGGCGCCTGAAAGTCAATGTTTCTCAGTAGGTGCCTCGATAAAATATAGCGAAATTATGTATGCATGAACGCCTTTGTGTAAAGGAATGGTGTCGAATTAGCGCCTGAATATTCATGAGCAGCTAATGAACACGGGTTATTGTTAAACCTTTGTTATACTGTGCATTCTATTTAAACTGACGATCATACAACCATACACATTATGTAATGAACGCCCATTAGAGAAAGTATACGGACAACCAAACAGGACCACAGTTATAGAGGTGGTGGTGGTGGTGATGATGATGATGACGTGATACAGTTTTACAATGTACTACAGTGACATTTTGAAATTCTTTAAAACGCTGGGGTGACGCTCTTTTTAATTGTTTAACATAGCCACAGCACTACAGCCATGTGTGTGCTCATGGTTCACATGTTGTACCAGGTTCCGGTTGTATAACAATTAAACAATTGAAGTTATTAATCTTTGAAAGGTAGTACTTTCTTTGGTTATCCAGTAGCATGTAAAGGCAAATCAACAACAACCACAAAAAAAACAAAAAATGGAGTAGTATCCACTCACTCATACTGGGTGGTTTTCGCTTATGAGACTTAAGCCTGTATCATACAGGTACCGGTAAAGGAAATAATAAGTCTGAATTGGTAACAAAGAACCGGTTATAGCATGACTAACCTTTAAGCCACTTTATGATTGTTAATGTTATAATAATGCCCACTCTCGCGTAGCGCAAACGTTCGTACCAGCTGAGTTAATGAGTGCTATTTTCAGCAAATAATGCTACGCTAGGTATAGCCAATTGTGTTGAATTGGGTAAACAATTTTGTGAGGGCTTTTGTGCTCAATACCGACTTGAGGCTACGGGTGAGTGTAATGGTTGAGTCGTTGGTCGTCCTCCATTTTGTGCTATACTGTGCTGAACATTGACCAGTAAGGAAGCTCTAAGGTATAATGGAGACTAGAGCGAAAAGTGGAAGGTGCGAGGATTTTTTCTTCCGAGGCAAAAAAAAGAAACAAACCCAGAAAAATGTCTCCTCCGATGGAGCTGCTGCTGAGTCGAAAATAAGATCAAAAATTAAATGATGATTGGTAAGTGAGTCATAAATTGCGTCTGAACTTTTGGGTGATAATATGGTGTAAACGATGCGCGTTGCTGATTTCTGAGGGTCTAATTATCATACTATGAAGTTTATTTTAAACAGTCAAAACCAAGGGCAAGGGGTTTCATGACTATCGACCACATGTTTTAAAAATTATTTACTTGTGCTGTTTCATTGTTAGTTCATTTATTTTCTGCATCTAATGAAGGAGGACAGTCAGAAGATTTATGTATTTGTCAATTTCTTATAGTTTTCTTTTTTTGTTCATCCAGTGCAGATAAATGTTTGTATATAATGAAAAACAAGGGCTGGATATTGCATCCATACTGCATTGCCTTGCACCTGCTGAATCCGAAAACTGAACTACACTACTACTGAGCAAACCTTTAAAATGTTGACCGCCCTTGATCGCCCTACACGGTCTGGGCATGAACTTGTTAAACTTCCCACATGATTTCATATTAATGCACGTTACCCCTCTATCGCGTTAAAGCTGACCTTCTTTTCCAGTTAATTTTCGTTGTGGGATTCAAAAGACAACGAGAGGTGAAGAGAAACAGGACTAAATAAATGCTTAAATGTCCCGCACAAACCAGATAATCCGTCCCATCAGCATGCGGACATCATGCAGACTACATGCAGGCATCATGCAGGCTACATTCATAGACTTAAAACTATATAATACGGAACTAATCATATTTTGGAATCCCAGATGGACCTCGAGTATTGTGATGGCTCAGTAAATGATGATACAAATGACGAAAAGTCCACTGATTGAGACCGGAGAGGGGAAAGTGAAAGTGGGTCTAGGCCGTAAGGGTAAAGTATGAACTTGTTTGTGCGTGGAGAATCTCAGAATTCAGGACTGGCATTTGAAGGACTGTGATCGACGAGTATTAATTCGAGTTGAAAGCATTTAGTTTATGTCGGATAAGAGAAGAAGCTGTCTATTTCAATTTCAGTTCTATTTATTGTGTCAACCCCTTAATCTACCACAGAGGACAATACTTATTTGTTCGTAAATTGAAATTAGGAACAGTCCTGTCTAAATAATTCATTACAGCTCACGATGTGCCTTTTAAAAGGTTGTTTTAAGTTTGTTTTAAGCTGTTGGCCAGACAGGTTCACGTAACATGAATGTCACTCCATGTAATCAAAGAAGACAGCAGTACAGACCTCTGAGTTATTTTACTGGGAAAATCCAGCTCATTGCTGGAAAACCCATGCATAACCTTTACATTGTTCCACAATGGCTAATACTTCCCGGAAATGATAAAGACTTTAAAATGTTACTGTCTACGCTCTGTTTAATTATTAATGGAACAGGTGGTTTTGTAACAGGAAGTCATCGGTTTGTCACACTCTTAAAGGTCAAACCCCCACTACACTGGATGAGCAAGGGTTTCTCCTTTAATTGACGAGCTCCTGTTCAAAGAAGGTCAAAGGAAGAAAGAAAAAGGAAATGGTTGTAAGCAAAAGGTTCGCCTCTACCCGACTTGTGTGACTCCAGTTACTTCAGTTTGGCGTATTCTTGTAAAACTAGGAAACTTTCAAGACTTGTCAGCAATGTTTCCAATTTTAATACCCTTAATTTTTTTTTCTTTTTTAATTTTACTTTTGAACCTTTCATGATTAATTTCTGAAAATAAGTTGATCTTATTTCATAAGATTTAGTAAGATCCTCGTCTTTGTGCACATTACACAGTCAACTTAATTTAGATATAGCCTCATATCCTTACTCATGGCTCATGTTCTATACAAAGGCACGGTTTAGCCACTCCATTATATTAATTGTGGTTTATGTGTTAAGCCCCTGTACAACAGGTTGCCCCGTAATGCTAACGTCATAACTGACTTAATGAGTGTCTCGTTTTGGTCCATATTACATCAACAGTTTACGAATAGAAACCATCTGTTGACGCCACGGACCTGTAACATTATGTTGCTGTGTCTTTGTTGCAAACGTAGTTGTACAAAAGTGTGTCCACTTAGTCTCAAGCTGCTCCAAGTCCATGGTCTTTAAGCCATCCGAGTGTCCAACACAGTTCAATGCTGTATAAATGACTGATTTGTTAGCGTCTTTGTATTACGGCATCTGTTGAGACCATTACTCAACAACGCTTTGTTAGGGAACAATGTCATTGAGACTTCTTTGGGACCAGCGTCTTTATGTCCAAAGTACAAGCTTACTCAAGAACTCTACAATGCGGGCTCTTGTTTGCTGAAAGGACAGTACAAATATACAGCGGAAAAATGAATGTTGCCAGGATGAGAGTCGGCACCTTCTTTCCAGCATTTAGTTTTATGCACCAGAAATGCAAACCTTTGACGCATCCACATTACAAAGGTAACAACGTTCTTTTTTTGTGTGTAGAAGTCAGGTTATCTGAAACGCTAAAATTTGTTGTTCTCAGCAGCTAGCCCGTCCTTCTTTTTAAATGTCCCAAAGATTTCCGTGTCTTTCCATAGACAAATTTTAATACACCCATGATTTGGAGATTATATTTGTAAATAGGAGAGATGAGACATGGAAAATTCTCAAAGGTGACAAAAAATTCGTTCTCATATAGAAGATAACACAACCTAGCAAACCACTATGGGTTTGTGATAAAGCGTATCATAATTATTTGAATACACTGGATAAATACAAAACAACAAGACATAAAGGCTAAATATTTGGATTTGCTCGTTCATATAGGACACTAGATAGAAGACCCCGGTTTCATGACAGTCTAAACAGAAAGACCCGTATTTTAGCCAGGACTTCCAGATCCCCTGTTACACGTTATTCTAAAGGTTATTAATTCACGCTTTGTTGTGCAAAGTATTGACGCAACATCTGTTTTGCATGCATTTATCTACACGCCATCTGTTACAGTAGATGTAAAGTATCGTGTTACAGGTGTTTACTGGGTTAGGCTCCTGCATAAAAGATATTGGCCTGTGACTAAGGTACTGTGTACTGCTTGCCAATATCATCTGGCGTTTAGTTTTGTAAATGTATTGTAACCAGACTTGATGTCACATGTTGAAGCCGTAGAGGTGCAGTTAAATAGATTCTATGTTAGTCTCTCTCTCTCTCTATCTCTCTATCTATCTATCTATCTATCTATCTATCTATCTATCTATCTATCTATCTATCTATCTCAGTCAGAAGTTCAAGCCATGGTGCTACAGTTAAATAGGCTCGATGTTACCCTCTTTCTCTCTCTCTCTCTCTCTCTCTCTCTCTCTTTATCTATCCATCTATCTGTCTATCTCTCTCTCTCTCGCTCGCTCTCTTCCTCTCTTTCTCTCTCTCCCTCTCTCTCTCTCTGTCTCTCTCTCTCTCTCTCTCTCTCTCTCAGTCATGTTCAAGCCATGATGCTGCATTTAAAAAGGTTCGTAGTATGTTACCCTCCCCCTTCTGTCTCTCTCTCTCTCTCTGTTTCTCTCTGTCTCTCTCTTTATCTATCTATCTATCTATCTATCTATCTATCTATCTATCTATCTATCTATCTATCTATCTATCTATCTATCTATCTAAGTATCTCTCTCAGTCACAAGTTCAAGCCATGGTGCTGCAGTTAAAAAGGTTCATAGTATGTTTCTCTCTCTCTCTCTCTCTCTCTCTCTCTCTCTCTCTCTCTCTCTCTCTCCCCCTCTCTCTCTCTGGCACCCAAAACTTGTCACTGAATAGCCTAGTTGATTGGAAGCGGCAGTATGTCTGGCGAGGTTACTGGCTGAATACAAGCCGACCGCTAATTACAAAACTGGCGCAGGAAGACAAAGATTGTTAGGGACTATTTTGTTTGTTCTGGCCTGTTGACAGAAGGTGTTGGAACGAAATTGCAAGGGGCAACAACCCCGGACTCCCGCTAAGTTCGCAGATTGCTCATTACTTCAGTTGTTGCAATATCTGAGGAAATATTTGTGCAACCAGGGCGGGAATGGGGCACGTAAAAACACCACATTTATATTCGCAGAATCCTAGAGCCAAGACTGGGATTTAACGATATTCCATTATTGTGCAAGGTTCAACCCCCTCAAATTTCCGAATTCGTAATTCGTATTTGAACACAGTCGAATTGGTGTCACAATTCCTCCTTACATTACGTTGCCTGTTTGCGTGACCTGAATTCGTTATTAGGTTTTCGTATTCGTCTCCGGCGAATCTGTGGTTCGACGATTTCGGACTTGCCAATCGGCCAATATAGGGTTGAAATAAATCGAGGTTGGCGAATCTGCGAATCTGGACCATTGGTTCATCTCTCTGATATTTTTCCTCTCTTTTTTTTCTTCTGGCTTACAGTCTAAAAACGTCCTACACTCACAATAGTAAATAAAAAAGCTATTGTACATCGAAGCATGGCTATGTGCATTGTGGTTTAATACAGACTTGTTTAATAAAAATGCTACATTGTCGTAATAGTCTTATTCTTAAACACGGCCTCGCCATTTTTTCTGAGAAGCTAGAAATTACTTCAAGCTATCGGAAATTCTGCTTATCCTATTTCGATTTCTCTACGTTGGTTTGACTATCACCTGGTCTTTTACATTACGTTTCACAATGTTTGTCATATCTGACAGACGGTGAATGCCCAAGTGACAAAGGCTCTCTGTTCGCCATGAGACCACGCCTTTTCCAAAAGCCAGCTGGACTTCACGACTTTGTACCTCATGTATTTTTGTTTAAAATGCGCTTCTTCGATGCGATGCCGTGATCCCCAGTCCATTTTTATGTCTACTCGATTCATGAACTTGAACAGATCACAAACATATCAAATGACGAGATCCTTGGATTGAACTGGAGATCGTGAGAGTTTACTCAATCTTACAAATCATCTCAGTATATTGAGTGAAGATCGGATTATGGCTGACGTCTGACGACTTCTGACTCATGTCTGGTTCTGTGTGGCATTTGCCTCATTATGAATTGAATGCGTCTTTTAGTTCCTCGCAATATAAATATAAGAGCTGATTTTTAATATCACAGGGAATGGTTTTCAAATTTTAAAGAGCAGTTGACATATTTCGGTACCCAAAGAAAATGTTGCCACATATCTACAGTCCACGATCATTTTCTTGCGGATTAACTCCCATATTCCCAAACCTGTCCTAGAAGGAGTATTGTATGTCATCAACATTGAATTAAGAGTGACTACACCCCCCCCCCCAAAACCGCCTAAAAATCTCATTTTTAAGAAACCGAATACATATGGATGCCTATACATAAATATTATAACCCCTTCGTTCTGTTTCCCCCGATCTTTCCGGTTCGCCTCTTCCCCCACCCCCACCCCCCTTCCCAAATACACAATACATACACATAAATAGCAACTTATACAAATTTTACCATTTTAGTGGGCAGAGAATCTATGAGTCTTCTATGAGTCTTTTTCTTCCATTTTCCAGTCTCTTCATCATCATCATCATCATCATCTCTCTCTCTCTCTCTCTCTCTCTCTCTCNCTCTCTCTCTCTCTCTCTCTCTCTCTCTCTCTCTCTCTCCCTCTCACACACACACACACACCACACACACATACACACACACACACACACACACACACACACACACACCACACACACATACACACACACACACTGGCACACAAAGGCCTACCCATATACACAGCCATTACTCTGTCATACTTACTGTCAAATGCCACCCGTACATTTATTTGATTTCCCTTTTCTTCTGTTCATTATCTTCAACCCACTCAACTTCTATCTGCTGCCCCTCCCTACCTCGACGCACACAAAGCCTGTTTTATGCCCATCTCCATCTTACAACAACAAATGATCACAAAGAAATGATTGATACGGTTAACCGTAAAACCGACAGAAGCCGAAAATAACCGTAGCAACACGCAAACAAGCGGTTTATCGTTCATTTTCCCAGACACCCACAGTCTTTTTGTTATTTATAACCCTGTAATACCACTGTAAGAGATTGATACTGGCCACCCTTGGATCCTCCACATTTCCCAACATCATCATCAAAATCATCATCATCATCAGCGGCAGCAGCAGCAGCAGCAGCAGCAGCAGCAGCAGCAGCAGCAGCAGCAGCAGCAGCATCTTTATCATTTAAAATTAAATAAAGGCAACATCATACTCTATACGAAATTTAAGATACCAGAAAGCTTTCATTTATAACTTCGTATGTCTTACGGAGAGTTATGACAAAAGTAGGCGTCTCCATACAAATGGCGTTTCCTGAGGTTGCAGTCTATGTACGTTACAATACGGGCCTCTAATTCTCTCTAATGTTCTAATTTTCAGTCTAATCGTTACGTGCACTATGATGGTAAACACAAGTAAATGTCTTATAAGCATGCTTGAAACCCAAACATTCGAGAGCTTGCGCATTACCCCATGGGATCTCTGGCCATCATAAGAATATTATTAGTGCATCGTTCCTGAATGCATCTGTAGTGGCGTTAAACATGCAGAGTTAGTGTAATTCTTACGATGATATGAGATCCCATCGTTAATGTGTACGTTCTCAGATTAAAACTCTCCAAGTTTTGTGGGATCTCACAACTCCAAACCTCCAGGAACAGTTGGTCCGAAACTTGGAAATGGAGTGTTCCAGTTCTTGGGTATAATTTGATATAAGCAAATAAAGACCAAAGGAACATGTGACATCCCAGCTTCAGAGACAGAAAAAGGGAGACCATCCCCCTGGGATGAAACATCCAGACAGAAAGGATCACTTCGTCCCATCCTGTGTGATTTTTCCAAGCCCACAGACATGTGGGGGAGTGAAGGGTCACGCGTGGTACCAAAAAAGGCTTCACTAAATCACTAGTATCTAAAGAGGGCTACCGCTCTAGGGGATATAACATGTGGATTTATATAACGAACACGAAAGAAGAAGGAACGGAGCATGACACTGAATGAATGAATGACTGAATGAATGAATGAATGAATGAATGAATGAATGAATGAAGGAATGAATGACAATCTTCCAATGAATGAATGAATGAATGAATGAATGAATGAATGAATGAATGAATGAATGAACGACAATCTACCCATTCTTCCCGTGAATGAATGAATGAATGAATGAATAAGTACGTGTTTCTAAGGCATTCCTTAAAAAAGCTTGGTCCCGACTAACTGGTCGATATTTCATATAATCGATACGGAGTACTAAAATATCTGTGAAGTCTTGAAAGTTGAAAAGCTGAAGAGAAGAACACACCCAAAATGTAGGAAGATCTGCCCAGCTGCCTCATATTTTCTGAGCTTACCTAGTATTTATGCAGCAAGGGTTGACCTCCAAAAAGAAAACGTGATTCTTTCGGAATTTTCACAACACTCTATTCAGTTTCAAAAGTGCACTCAAATCGATTACATTAACATATTGGAAAAAAATCGTCTGGGCCACGCTTATAAAGGGTGTCTTATCAAAAACATAAGTTTTGAAGCCAAGAGATAGTTCTATTTACTGCTTGAAATCAATACAATTTGAAAAGTTTAAATTTTTACTCTAGCGTCTCAAGATTTGAACTAGATACAACAAGAAAGACAATCTGACATTTGCGAGTGTATCTGAGACAATCTCACTGTGCGTGGCTATAGACTTACAGTATACAGGTAATGAATGCACAAATGTAATCTTACCCTGTCTTTTTAAGAACAAAGGCAAATGGCATAAGAATAGAACACAAAAAGAATAGAGAGTGGCTGTGGGCGAGGGTTTAAAATCAGTAATGGATATACTGTACATTTATATCATTGTACAGACAGGACAGGAGAACAACGGATTCAGAAGTTCTGGACTTGAGAGAGTCTGAATTTGCTGAGATAGACAACCAGACACGTAGGCGGCCAAGCAGATACATATTAAATAGACAGACAGATAGACAGACTAGACACTAGTGCAGTTAAATGTGGAATCTGAGACTGTTTTTCATAACTCAGATTTTTACCTATGTGCAACTTGTTTTTAAAATCACAGCGCGAACTGGAATGTAGATCAGATTCTTGGTGATTTTTATTTGCCGCAGCTTGTACAAGTACAAGGGGAATTCTAGGCCAGATTTCTTGCCTGCCGACATTTCCTTTGCTAGATTCGTGACCGCATTACAGGCAGACGAGCGCTGTGAAATGTACATCAAAAGAACACTGAAACTTACAGTCCTAAAGGACCTCAGATCAAATATATACATTTACACTGACAGGCCTATAACCTTAAAACAAATATCAAGTCTCGGGGGCATGACTTCTCCGCACTTATGGGGGCACAATACAAAAACAAACAAGTCCATTGCGCAACTCAGACGTGTCCTACTACCATAGGGTCTATCCCAGTATCAAGAACCCCCACTGTCTAACCTATTGACTGCTCGTCACAGTGCAGCCGTTTATTGATCAGGATCACAACACGACGACACTTTGAGGAACGGGGAGAGAGATAGAGAGAAAGAAAGACAGAGAGAGAGAAAGAGAGCCAGAGAAAGAACGAAGGAGAAAAAGAGAGAGAGAGAGAGAGAGAGAGAGAGAGAGAGAAGCTGAGACACAGAGAGAAGGAGAGAAACAGTGAATGAGGGGATGGAAGAGGATGGTTTACTGTTTGTTTTCTACCTTAAACAACGCCAATTTCTAATGCCCCTGGCATTATTTTGGGCGTGGTTCAGAAGCCGTTCAAATCTAGACTTGTTGCACTCTACCATTCTTTATTATTCTTCCCTTCCTTCTTTCAATCAGTTTTTATTCTTCTTTTTATTTTGTCATTTCTCTTTCCTCCTCTTCCTTAATTCTCGTCTTTTCATGATACTCATTCTACATTCTTTTTTTATAGTACACCATTAAATATTAAAGCGGATGTCTTGGTGAAACAAAAGTCGAACATCTTTCATTCCTTCTTCTCCAAACCTCCCTCCCAGTGTACAAAACAAACTCTGACTCTCTACCGAGAGCTAGGCACGGCGTGGAATAGCAATGCTTTCCCCATGCAGCAGAATTGTTGAAAGGAATAAGAATGTCCTCAACCGGATGTCAACAGGCACAGTTGACTTGTTTTCTTTGAGACGGCTTTTAGCATAGGTATCGAAATACCCACGGACATATCCAGAGTGAATCGATGGTGTTTCCAGCAACAAGTAGCGAGTAATATTTAATAGAACCTCCCAGTCTTAAAGGTCATACGTACTACTCGGAGAATAAAATTTAAAAAAAATTATAGCTCCAATACTCTGTTCCCAAATCCTTACAATATTTGCAAACGTTACACATAAATTTGAGCATCCCACAACTTCGAAATTATAAAGTTCCTGGATCCCCTGGAATTCTAGATTGCAAAGTCCAAATGTAGTATATAATCCAAACATCTCAGTGCTAGGGCGGAAAAAAAAAGGCGCAATAACCACTACTTTTCATCGATTACTCAAGAAATAGGTAAAGTTCGATTCTTTTATTCTGTGGGCGGTCCCTTGGATATTCTAAACAACGGAAATATCAGTCAAGATAGTTGCTATTGATGCAGAAGAGCAAGAAAGAGTGCACTGACTTGGTAGTGATAGTGGCGGTTATATCTATATCCTTGCCCCTTTTATTAGATTGATATCACCCCTGACTCTTGCCACACCTCTTTCGACACAAGGCTATTGATAAAAAGTTTATCAACTAATGAATCTGAGTATTTCAACTCGCAGCAACCAATCAGATTCCTTGAGAATGTCTGTTTTGCCTGGGAATCTCCTCACAGAAGCTGTGTTCTTAAAGAATCCAAAAGTGAAAGATGTAATTAGGAAATAAAATGTAATGTCTCAGATCAATCAGTCAGTCATAATTCTCGATGCTGTTTAAAATTCTGAGTTAGGTTTTCTCACGGATCTTGTGTTCCTCCTCTCTTGGATTATCTATGCATAAGGACCTATTGTCCAAAGCGTTTACGCTCAAGTCTTTTTTGGCCGAGTGTAGATAGTGCCAATACCAACTGATGACAATAACAGTTGATTTCACCGATTGAAAATGACAGGTTAAGAAATTCATGTATCGGTAGCATAGGCGACGGGCCCCGTTTGTTCTCGATTAGTGAAATTCTACCTTTGATGGATGGATAGATGGATGGATGGATGGATGGATGGATGGACTGACTGACTGACTGACTGACTGACTGACTGATTGATTGATTGATTGATTGATTGATTGATTGATTGATTGATTGATTGATTGATTGATTGAGCCAAGGCGACAATGGCCTGCAAAATATTAGGTACTGTCTGGGTCCATTAATAGACCCCGCTGGGATATCGAACGCTGCAAGGAGCTAACACACCAGCCATACAAAAGAGGTGAGCGCGGCTTGATTGCCTAAGTCTTACCCTCATTGGAGTCAAGTATGTCTTAGAGGCTATCAGGGACTTCACATCAGAGACGCGTGAGATCCCTTTATGCGTAGACTGGCGACAGTATGTGTGTGTGATAATATAACAATGCCCGCTTTGTGGGGAGGAAAAAAAAACAAAGAGAGACAGAGACAGATGATGCAACAAGACTGTCAAGCAAACCTTTAACGCTGTATAGTCTTTGCTTTAACGATGAAAACTGATGGCTAATCTGGTGAACAGAAGGGGCAGTTCTTTTATTCTGTGGGCGGTTTCTAGGAGATTCTAAAGAACGGAAGTATCAGTCCTTAATAAAGCCAAGATGGTTGCCACTGATGTTGAAGAGTTAGAGAGGGCGATAACTTGCATGTAGTGTTTGCAATACTTATATTATAGTCTTATTTATTAGCACTCTTAGAACTATTGATTCTTGGCACAACCTCCTTCGAACCGAGATCTTTGACAAAAAGTTCCACTTACAAATTTTTAACCATAAATGGTGACCGCCTTTGTTGCCGAGCATTCGCTTCCGGTATAAAGGTTCCAACTTTTCTAATTACTGTTATAAATCTGTTAATCTCCTCACGCGGCTAAGCGCAGGAGCATAAAGTGTAACCCTGGTCTTTTCACCTTGTTTGCCATCACAACTGCACAATCATATTGCTCATTTCTGAACATGCAGAGAGCTGGAAGAAAAGCCGAACTAACCCCGAGAAAAAAAAAGTGCTTGACAACTTTCCTTGGACGTAAAATTCAGCTTACCGTTACCCTTAAAAGTAAGAGGAAGCAAACATGATGCAAATCATTTCATTCTACAGTAAACAACAAGGTCTGCAACTCTTATGCCTGATGCTAGACCAGCGTTGGCGTCCTTGGAAACCTGTCGACCATGACACTTTTTTCCACACCAACAATTGGGTTTTTCGGAGATATATACTTTATAATTGAATAAATGAATGAAACTAATTATTCACGTGAATGAATGAATGAATGAATGAATTAATTAATTAATAAATAAAATTCTTCACATGAATGAGTGAATGACTTTAATGAATGAAACCCATACCCATTCTTTACGTAAATGAATGAATGAATGGGCGCACTTCAATGCCTTTGCCCACACCTTCTACCACACCCATGACATCATAGTCTTGTACAGCCAGTTATACATGAATACTCCATGTCTTCCCTGTCGCCTCCCTGACAAGTCAACTCCCTCTGGAGTGGACCATATTGTATAATGTTGCTGGACACAGGGTGGCCCAGAGGTTAAGACGTCGGCCCCTGGATCAAAAGGTCATGGGTTTAGTGGGTACGGAATCACTTCAGAAAGATGACCAGGGCACTGTCGAGGGGATCTCTTTTATCCATTGTGGCCAATGACCATTCGATCATGAGACACAGTGGAACCTGTTTAAGGCAACTATTTCTCTTTTTGTACAGAGTGGTCGTGTTAGTTGGTCTCCCCATGCCGACTGCATTCTCCTAGAGAGAGGACATCAACAATAGCCTGATCTGCAGATCGCAAGTTAAAGGAAAGTAGCTGCAGGCCCTCACGGACAATAGATGATGCTTGGCTTTTAAGTATAGAAAAACCCGTGAATCACGGCTAGAAAGCTACAAACTTTCAGTCGGTGGATGTCTTAGAGAGAAAAGGCAGGTCGTTGCTACAGGGCTCTGCCCGCGCTAGGAGTCATTCACTTCACTTTCCTTCAGCCTGATGCCGATCTTGCATGTAATAAAGAAGTTGAAAAGTTTTGCTTTGTTTTCCTCCGCCAAGTTCGGTATCAGGCTACAAGAAAGCCAGATGAGTGATCCCTAACGCAAGCAGACCCCTAGCGCAACGACCTGCCTCTACTTCTTCAATGTTTTCCTTCAAGTTGTATAATATTGGGGAAATGGAAAAGCCAATCGCGGTAGCCTTGCCTAAGACATCACGATACGAACGTATTAGCTAAGCTCCTCTGTACTTCCATCCACGTTACCTATGCAAGGCATACACTCAGTCGTGTTCAAATATGCTACCAAATACAACCAAGTACACCACTTTATTACTGCCATTCTGAAGAGGAGGCCCCATACTGGACACAAACGAATTTAATAGGCCTTCAGTTCGTGACCCTATGCTGTCAAATCCAGAGTCCATGACTGTTGGATAAATAGATTTATATAACTGTATTAAATTACCATCTGTGCCGATGTTGAACCAGCTGTGAAATTAAGATTTGCTGTGTTCAGAGAATAAAGGAAAAATCTTGTTTACCCTCTCCCTGGGTCGATTTCGACCTCAACACTGGGGAGGGGAAAAGTATCAACATAATAATATGTAAAAGTCTGCTAAAACAATGAAGCCGAAGCTCTCTCTTTACAGATGTCAAAGAGTTTAGCGTTATATTCTAGAAAGGAAATAGCTAATCTTTGAAGAAGGGGAGCAAGTTTGCATTTTAGCAAACATCACACTCCCACAAAACAAAAACAAAAATGCTTATGTAAGCGGTTCATTTCGCTTTAATGCATTTTTTTCAAATATCTTTGCACTGATGTAAGCAGAATACTATGGTATGAGAAAGAAAGAATGCGTAAGTAATAAACAATTCGGTTGGAAACTGTAACCTTTTCACTTCTAATGCACGCCCTTTTACATCAGGCAAGCCTGCCAATGACAACAATCAGAGTAACAGGGTCCGTAACATTCGCAAGAAATAATTTGAACAATAGCGTAAAGGGTCTATAGGCACTGGCAGGCAGTGTGTAGATAAATAAAATGAGGCAGATAATGAATACAGCCAAAAATGCTCTACGCCAAATTAGTAAGTTTCTCCTTTTTTATTTAAAATATTCACACTCACTCTGGCATACTTGACATTCTCAATCCCTAGACTGTTACGTCTTCATGTAAGCGTGATGTCATACTGTTTTTATTTATCGTGTCTGTTTTGCCTTTTGTTCAGGTCATATTGTCCAACCATATACCCTCCAGTACGGTCTAGGCATGTTTCATGAACTTGTTGAACATAATAATATTATCTAAAACGTTGGTGCATGTTTCAAGATACTGTCTGACACTGGACAATGAGCTCTTTTTGAATGATAGAAACTTTGCGGGCCATGGTTTACTTTCTTAACAGGCCACACTTTTGACCCGTAGATCCATGGTTCGGCAACTCTGTTATAAAAGTCCATATCTCCACTTACTGTCCAAAAAAAATGTAAGTATGGACTCATGACCAAGTATAATGAATGAACAGATTATTAAGTACAATGTTTTTACCTCACATTTTCGTATTGACAATCATCAAAACCTGGTCTGTATGCATGCCCTAACTTCGCATCGTGTATGTAATGTATATGATAATATTTCTCATGTCATATAAGTAAGTATGTCTGCTCATATGTATAATTACATATCCATATTCGAAGAAATAAAGTTGCTATTATTATTGTTGTTATTGATAATATTAAGTCTTTCAGGTCCATCAGGTGCTACTTCATCATATCCAACTCTCACCCCCATCCCCAGGACGAAGACAGATATCCAGGAACCATGACTCACGGTAATGATTACTTTGATCACCGCGACTCACAGTAACATAAGTTGACGCGGCAACGGCATGCCTATACCTAACTAAAACATCACTGTTTACTCTTGCAGTGCAGTTGGCTCTCGTAAGAGTCTAAGAATAGCCATTAGTGTTACGTAGATGCATAATATCTATATTTACAGTACAAGTTCCCGTAACGGTGTTCCCTTAGTGGATACGACTGTTTCGACTTCTACAATACGATACGAGCCACAACATGTCCATGTGAACTGTGTTCGTTGCATTAATAAGGCTGTGAGGTTCTGGGCTCATGTCCATTGACAGTAACTTTTCTAACAAGAGCAGGTAGATAGCATGGGTATTTCTGTAACGAATACCATTGTTAATTATCCCGTCGGGAAATTGGGATTACAGTGTTGTACTTTTCATTCATAATGTTGACATATAGAACAAAATACACCATACATATAAATACGGAATGTTACAAATCAAAAACATAACAAAGCCATAGCTAGTCGCCCACGGTGCAGCGCCTTGGTTTCCTACCCCCCTCCCCCCTTCTTCTCCCTCTGGGCTCTAAAGCCAGGTACTCCTTTACACCTTAGTAAAGCTGGGAAAGGGAAGTGAAGTTTCCCTCCCAATGACACCACAATGTAAACCATCTGGCCCCAGATTGAACATAGACTTTAGACTTGGCGGTCTTCAGTTTCTTAATTTGACTCACAAACTTCATGGCCATGCTGCTTCTAGTTCAGATCTCCTACGGATCGTAATGGCAGATATCCATATATCCATATGTATATTATGGCCTTTTCTGGTGTCACAATCATACTGCACATTACGAACGAGAATCAGATGTGAATTTTCACAAATAGTTCATAATGTGCACTGTAATCATATAATAAGTAGGAAGGGCCATGCGCATGTTTATCTCTGACACAGTGATCCGTAAAAGATCCGAATCTAAAATAAAAACTCAATATTAATGAAAATAGTGTTTCCACTGCTTTATTCAGATCACAAGTTGTTTTTTTTTCCTATAAGAGAAGCCAACTAAAGCGTTGAATATACAATGTATTCTCTGTAAATAATGTAAATGAAAATGAGGTTAATGAGGCAGGGGTATGAGGGATGACTTCTCAGGTTTCAAAGACATTCATTTTTATTGTGAACAAACATACGTTAGTGACAGCTGGTGTTCTGCTGTGCTGGTGCCTGGCAATTCAATGATGAATAACATTGTCAAACCTCACTAGAGATCTGCCACTGAGCACAGCTGATCTTGGGCTGGCAACCACCTGTTTATCGCGATCACCTGCCATGACGACAAGGTTCAACAACCACCGTTCAAATTGTCTAAATATTTGACCTCTTTATAGCGACCACTTGTCCAAAGCCACCGCGATCACCCATTCGCAAGTCCCAAACAGTGTGAAACATATATAAGGAGAATCACAGTATAAGGCGATTATGAACTGGGTCATTGAAAACTCCAAAGGAGATATCCACTGGCGTTTCGCCTCACCAAAGGATTAAAAAGGAAGTCTTTCTGGTCTGAATATTTGTCTTTTTAATGTGTTACACGGCAGCCTCCAGCCTGCGGCCAAGATATAAAACGTGAAAAACTAAGGTTAACAGATTTAAAAAACAAAATATGTCGACAACAGAATCCGCCGATTACCTATCTAAAGGAATCGCTTTTCTAAGAAACGAATGTAGGTCCCTTTAGTTGCAGTAGCCTAATTGGTAAAAAAAAAAGTGGACTATCAGAGTCGATAATAGCAGAATATAAAATCTGTACTTTAGACAGATTGTGAAGGAATAATCGTATTACATAAAACCACATCGCAAAAGTGGTGAAATTCAGTCTTGAATTTGTTAAAATATAATTGTTGCAGTCAGTGATTCCCAATGGCTTCAGCAGATTTCATTTTTGCGGGTCCGTGATCTGCAAAAGAAGGCCAGATTTTCAACCCCTTTTCATGTAATTTAAAATCGAGGAAAATCTAAATAAAGAACCCCCGAGCACAGTGATGGCGCCAGACCTGCAGACTAGCCTTGACCATCTCGGAACGTTCCTGTGGTTCGAGAAGAAATTTTTATTAAATGGCTCAAAGAGGCTTTTACAATTTGGCTCCTGCAACCTAAGTTTCAATGCTTACCCTTAACGAAAAGGAGAACCTGTATAAGAGTGGAAGGAGGACAATAGATAGTACCGGATTAAGATGATCTGAGACTATAAATGCCACTGGGACCCTCTTTTACTTAAAACAGTGAAAACTTGCCCACAGGTTCTTGAGAAACATGGAACTCCGTGGATTATTTGAGAGGCACCGAGGATTAGGGCAATAAATGCCCCATTTGCCCAGTGGTCGTTCCGTTCTTGACAAGAGATACTGCCAATAGTATATTGAGAAAGAAAAGAAGGAAGATCAGACAAGCGAAAAAATGAAATAAAATAGAGGAATGCAAACGAGAAAAAAAAAGTGAAAAGAAAACAAAACAGAAAGTATTTGTCTCTCTTTTCTCGAATACAAGCGCGACACATATTTTGGTAGAGTATGTAGCGTCGTAAAACATCTCCGTAGAGAATATTATATAGTTTAACTTCGTGCAGTGTAGTACCAAGACATTTATTGTTCTCGTACATATGCATATGTACCCATGTCGTTCCACCCACAGCAATGAGCGTCTGACTTGGGGGATAAAACCATACTAAAGCTACATGTATACTGTACATGATGGACACTTGCACTCGATTCTAGATTGCTCGTCTAGTGTGATTTGAATGTATGTGTGTGTGTGTGTGTGTGTGTGTGTGTGTGTGTGTGTGTGTGTGTGTGTTTGTGTGTGTGTGCGTGTGTGTGTGCATGTGTGAGTATATGTGTGTGTATGTGTGTATGTGTGTATGTGTGTGTGCATGTGTGAGTATGTGTGTGTGTGTATGTGTGTATGTATGTGTGTGTGTGTGTGTGTGTGAGAGAGAGAGAGAGAGAGAATGTGTGTGTGTGTGTGTG
>JAWQUT010000026.1:1233843-1243843 GCA_033807755.1 Ellobium chinense | reverse complement strand
GCTGTTTAGCGAAATTGATTGCACTACGTCTCAGAATGTCGAAAGATGCAAAACGTCCCTAAATAAATCAATTTTACAGAACACGAGTCAACAGTTCATCGAAATTTATCATACTTTTGAGTCCGCTTCTTCAGAGCTACATAAGAAAGTGGAAACATTTCCATTTAAGCAAAAGGTGGAATTAAATATCTACATTAATTTTGGAACTTTCTGATTTTATTCAGAGGTCTTCTGGTGTGATGATTTTACAAGCCCATTTTACAAGCCCATGTAAGCAGGCTGCTATTAGGCAGGAGTAGATGTACTGTGTATCCTTCTCCCTCATCGTCCTCATCACGACCTTACTATTACTAAAGATACTAGTACCATTATCACCACTACCATCGCCACCATCACCACCACCACAACATCAAACAACAACAAGATCGTCGCGGTCATGATTACTGTTACCAGTATCACCACCATTATCACAAACAATATCACTAACTACATCATCAGCGATGACACTGAAAACACCTCCACAACATTACCATTTTCATCACCACCACGAACAACAAAATCACTATTACCACCAACATCACCCTCAATTGTATATCAACAGAGTGACTTGGAAAAAGTAAGAAAACAATGTTGGGCCGTTCCAGCAGAATATGTCGTCAGTTACGATACTTTCTGGGAAAACCCTGAATTCATTCCAATCACTTTCGATTTGCATTCAAAGAATAATCGCTGTCAGAAACCGCCAAACCATATTGCTGTAAAGTCAAAAGTATTTTTCAGAAATTAGTGTATCTTTTACGTCATTTTGCTGGAATTGTTCAAGTAAGAAGGGCATCATTCTAAATACCGCAAACACAGTTTGGGAATGAAAATTGATTAGATGTCTGAAATGGGGACACAGCTGTGACAAAGAGATGACACAGCTGTGACAAAGAGATGTCACATCCCTATAAGCTGCTGAGAGGATTTTGTGATATAAGTTCAGTTCATTCATTAACAGCACAAGAGGAACGCGAAACGCCATCATTGGCAGGAGACTTATACTCTCCAAACGCAGTGACAAAATATGACTTGGCTAGGTTGTTCTTGCTTCTTTCTTGAAATTTTCGATATCCCGGGGAGCAAATTAAAAAAAACAAAACCGTTTATTCCAATAACTTTAGGAGTTTTTTATTTTTTAAATAATAATATTTTAAGCACCTCAACGAATGATAAAATATAGTGATTGCGAGTTTCATTAATCTATGTACTATACTTCTGGCACAGTTAAAATGAAAATCAGCATGTCAAAAAATGAGATGCCGGAGCCAACGTTTAAGACGCAGACAGGACGTGCAATTGCTAGACATGAGTTATTAATTTTTCAGTTGTAACTTAACCCTAGCACCTTACCTGAAATCTGCAGCATTAACAGATCAATCCATCTGCTAATGCAATATCAAATTTCAGGTGCATAGAAATTAAGATTTTTTAAATTCATGTTAAGCTTTGAAATTAAGTAGCCTAAACTTTTTGGTTTTTGTTAGGCATCTAGTGCAGAATTAATTTAAGCACTAAAGCACTAAATGAGACCAACTGCTATTTCAGACAGATTCTTGAAAAAAACGTTTTTGATCAAACAATAGGGCTTAGTTGTGTGCACAGAACTATATTCATAGGTCTCAAAATGCTATAAATGTCACCTAAGCTTTTCCGTTGTTATCTGTCTAATTTGCATACCTCTGGTGGGTTATTCGACATCCTCATGAATTGCGTGTACAGTTCTGCTGTCTTTTGACAAAAAGGTATAAAATATGCACTATGATTTATAGTGCATAACTTTGTGCCTTTTGGTCATGAGATGGCAGAGTTGGGATGCGACCCTGAAAGTGTTCAAAACAAAACCTACAAAAGGATGGAGCCCCAGCTACTTCATCATAGCTGTAGTTTCGCAAATACCGGCGAGAAAAAGTCAGGAAATTGTCGATCTTCTAAATTCCCAAATATTTTTCTGAACGCATTCTTGTGATGATTTCAGCAATAGAGATCTGGGTGACGCTTTCATGCAGTGAATGTTGAGCAGTCACTACCTTGCACAAGATAAAAGCGACGAAATGACGGATAGACACAAGGCAAACAGACAGACAGACAGACAGACAGACAGACAGACAGACAGACAGACAGACGGACAGGAAAAGCATTCTGACAGAGAGCTAGCAGAGACTGGCGTAGAGAGAAAAGGTCTGGAAATAGTCAATCATCTAAATTCCCAAATAATTTTCTTAACGCAATCCTGTGATGATTTCAGCAATAGAAATCTGGGTGATGCTTTTATGCAGTAAATATAGAGCAGTCATTGCCTTTTATAAGAAAAAAGCACCGAAATGGCTGCCTGCAGAGATTTATAACTGGTCTGGAAATACATGTAATGCCCTGAGGTAGAGAATTTGGGTCATTGTCCTTTGGTCAAGATCAAATGGGAGGGGAGGGTGGTCCGGGGAGGAAGGGGGAGATTGGATGAGTGAGAGAGAAAGCCACAGGTGACTTTCCGTTTTTGGAAACCCCATTTAATCCTGCTGTGAACAGTGAAATTAGAAAAAGCCAGATGCCGCCAGGGTAAGATAGAAACAGACCACCAGACAGACAAGTTGTAAACGAGCAGGCTGACACAAACATGCAGGCGTGCTGACAGACAGACAGACAAACAGACGGACAGACAGAAACACACACACACACACACACACACACACACACACACACACACACACACACAAAGGCAAACAGATAGACAGACAAACAAATAGACAGACAGACAAGTAAACAGACAGAACGACATAAAGGCAATCAGATAGACAGACACAAAGGCAAACAGACAGACAGACAGACACAAAGGCGAACAGACAGACAAACTGACAGACAGACAGACAGAAAAAGCATGCTGGCAGAGAGATAGCAGAGGCTGACGTAGACAAAGCCAAACATAAAACAACACAGACCAAGAAAGCAAGGTGCGACGTTCTCAGAGCTGGCTCCCAATCATTATAAAGACATGTAAATCATTTAATTTTCCATGCTTTCTACGTGTTTTACTCCAGCTGCCGGCTAATATTGAATTATTGTTAGGACTAAGAAGTAGGTTACTAGCCTACTCATTGTTTTGGTTTTTTCCCCTTGTCTCCAGGTGTGTTTAGTCAACAGAGATATCCTGATGAAGAATGCGTTTAATGCCACTCTTGCACAGTTTTAACCTACAGTCAATTCCGATGTTCTATTTAAAAGAATGTATATCCTACAACTTTGATGTAGATATAAGGTGTTGTGTAAAAAAAAAAATTCAAAAATCTCCAGATTTCTTTTCTTTATAGTATCACATGTGACTGTAAGACATCGATACTGGTACGAACGATGTGTACTAGCATTGTTTGATGTGACAACTAAACTGCTACGTTTTTTTTGGAGATATCCGCGGGTGAAATTTGTAAAATGTGAATGTGTTGCCATTGCACGCTTAGAATATTAGCATTTGTATTTTATTGCCTTAAAAAATAGGGACAATTTTCTGTGCGTGGGGGTTGGGGGTGGGAGAAAGTCTGATAAACGGTTCAATAGATTTACTGGCGAAAAGCCCCAAGTCACAAGGGGATATGTGGGCATACATAAGGACAAATGCATAAATATCAAACAAAAATTCATCAACCAATAAATCAAGAAATCAACCAACCAATCAACACATCAATCTATCGAATTATTTCACTTATCAAACAATTAATCAATCCATTCAGGATTTTGTACACAAATTCTAAAGTCATTTTTCTTTTGTCGATGCAGTGGTTTGGAGCATAATTACCACATTTTATCCGAGCGCCCATATTTGACCAGCGGTGGAAAGAAGGTTTGACCAGAAGAGAATGACTTCTTTCCAGATGAAGCTAGGGCTTGGCGTTAAAAAAAAAAAACTAAAATGACTGCCCATTTCTGCTGAAGCAAGTCAATTGTTTAACACAAAATAAAATAGAAAAGCATCCACCAGTGTTTTCAGTCGCATTTTACAATTTTATTTAAACTACAAAGAGAAGCACATAATATGGAAGTATCAAATTTTCGGAATTTAACAATTCCTTCATCAGGAATAATACGTAAATAACAATAATGATAATGAAGAAGAAGACAGATGAAGAGACCTAAGGCTATAGAAGTCAGCACCATCACAACAGAAGGAGACATGTCTGGAATGCAGCAGAAGAAGAAGACCAGGAAAAAGAAGAATAAGGACATATATTTATTTCTTTATTTTTACTTTTAAATGATGACTGATTAAAGACTACTAAAAAATAATGATGAAGCTGATTATGGCTACTGAGGTTCTGCCGAAATAAGTATAACGACCAAAGACCAGGAATGGAAAAGCAGAGCTTCCGCCTGCGTCACAAATTTTAATATAATTGTCCTCTTCCTGCGTCTGTAATCATTTTTGGTAACCTATCTTCCAATTTCTTTTATCAGCAACCACAGAAGCCTAAAGAACAAAAGTGGCCCCATCGGAAATACCAGAGAAACAGAAAATTTAAAAAAACACACACACAAAAACTGAAGCCGCACTCCAGCCTTTTCTGCCTACACTCCTTCTTCCTCCCATAATGCCCATAATTTTGGGGAGCATGCGTAGTCAATCAATAACATTTTCCGCTTCCGCTTCAAGAGACAGAAACTCTACCTGACAGAGTTTCCTGTTGTTCCAGCCAGCTCATGGTTGATTAGTGTATTCGTCCACCAGTTGTTTTTTTTTCTCTTTGAGTAGACAAAAGTATTGTCTGGACTGGTACACCAAGGTCATGAATGGGTGTGTTTCAAAAAGGGTGGCAGCTCAAAAAGTGGCCGTCCAAAAGAGTGACAAGCAGGAAAGAGTTTCAAAAGAGTGACATGAATATTTTGTATCAAAAGAGTGACATGAATATTTTGTATCAAAAAAGTGACATGAATATTCTGTATCAAAAGAGTGGCAAAATTGAGGGGTGCAAATTTATTGCCTTTTCTCCATGTGGGCTGACAGGGGGGATCCCTGGCTTGCCAAGGGGTAACGAACATGAATTTAAAAGATAACGTTTAATATCGGTTTTTGAACATAGCGTTCTTTGTTGAGAGCAGCATTAGAAATACTGTCCATTATTTTCTCAAACGGGGAAAAAAATATACCTAGTTCCAAATTTAGCAACACTGGGAAGAGACTCATATCCCTGTTAACAGTTCAGTTAAAGAGAAAAAAAGAAGTTTAAAAATGTCATTACATTTGAATTTTGCTTTCAGTTTTAATTTAGAACTTAAAATTTCTGTGCATCTGGTAGTTTTGTTAGAAAGTTCACGCTTTTTGTATTACAGTTTTGCAGGTGTCAATCTTTGATACAGTACTTGTGTTACTTAGTTGAACTTTCACTTTTTTTGAACGGTCCGATATCTTGGCTATCTAAAGATACTATAGCGAGACCAGTTAGGTGCCTAGTACACATGGTAGAAATCACTTTGGCGGGACAGTTCAGCCTAATCGATCCAGGAAAACCTCCACGAACGACCTTCACATTTGTTCCTCCTCATTTGTACTACATTTGGCATGTACCTTTTCTAAGGTGGTACAAACAATATAAACCTTGAGTCCAGCTATTAGGCCACGCTGCTCTACAGATAGAACTAGTATCATTATTATTATCATTATTAGTATTATTATCATTATTATTATTACTGCCACTTTTTCTACTACGAATACTAGTGCGTCTCCTCCTCCTCCTCCTTCTCCTCCTACTACTACTACCTCTACTACTACCACCACTTTTATTATTATTATCATTTATTTTTATTATTATTAATAATATTAATTATGTTTTTAATGATAATTATTATTAATAATTATTAGCATTAATTATTTATTTATTATTATTATTATATTATTATTATCATTAATTAATATTATTTATTATTTTACTTATGATAATTATCATTATTATTTTAGTATCTGTAGACGTCATTCAAATTCATTGACGCAGTGTCATAAACCGGTGTTCAGTATAAATCAATATAATTATTTTTCTCGACTCCCACGTATGAAGTTCCCTTGCCGTAACTAATGGCTGTTGTTTGCAAATAACCGCACCTGTTCCATGACGGATTTAATAAGGCAAAACTTCCTGATAAACAACCATACTAATACACCGCCATCCGTCAAAACAAAAAGAAAACTACCAAAACAGGAAGTGTTGCGCTGGTAACATGAGGCCCGAATCTGATTGGTGGAAATCTATTACCTTTAGAATCAATTGGGCGACAATTTTCTGTTTATATGTGTTTGTCTATAACTATAAAGCTAGGCGATAAATTAATTACCATCTGATTTGCACTCAACTGACACGTATCACACCTCCGCTTAAACATTTCTTTTTTTTTTATTGTNATTTTACAATTTTATTTAAACTATAAAGAGAAGCACATAATATGGAAGTATCAAATTTTCGGAATTTAACAATTCCTTCATCAGGAATAATACGTAAATAACAATAATGATAATGAAGAAGAAGAAAGATGAAGAGACCTAAGGCTATAGAAGTCAGCACCACTACAACAGCAGGAGACATGTCTGGAATGCAGCAGAAGAAGAAGACCAGGAAGAAGAAGAATAAGGACATACATTTTTTTTTATTTTTAAATGATGACTGATAAAAAGACTACTAAAAAATAATGATGAAGCTGATTATGGCTACTGAGGTTCTGCCTAAATAAGAATGCCACTGAGGTTCTGCCAAAAAAGAATGCTACTGAGGTTCTGCCTAAATAAGAATGCTACTGAAGAATGCTACTGAGGTTCTGCCTAAATAAGAATGCTACTGAGGTTCTGCCTAAATAAGAATAACGGCCAAAGCCCAGGAATGGAAAAACAGAGCTTCCGCCTGCGTCACAAAATTGAATATAATTGTCCTCTTCCTGCGTCTGTGATCAGTTTTGGTAACCTATCTTCCAATTTCTTTTATCAGCGACCACAGAAGCCTAAAGAACAAAAGTGGCCCAATCGGAAATACCAGAGAAACACAAAATTACAAAAAAAAAAACCACAAAAAACTGAAGCAGCACTCCAGCCTTTTCTGCCTACACTCCTTCTTCCTCCCATAATGCCCATAATTTTGGGGAGCATGCGTAGTCAATCAATAACATTTTCCGCTTCCGCTTCAAGAGACAGAAACTCTACCTGACAGAGTTTCCTGTTGTTCCAGCCAGCTCATGGTTGATTAGTGTATTCGTCCACCAGTTGTTTTTTTTTCTCTTTGAGTAGACAAAAGTATTGTCTGGACTTGTACACCAAGGTCATGAATGGGTGTGTTTCAAAAAGGGTGGCAGCTCAAAATGTGACCGTCCAAAAGAGTGACAAGCAGGAAAGGAGTTTCAAAAGAGAGACATGAATATTTTGTATCAAAAGAGTGACATGAATATTTTGTATCAAAAAAATGACATGAATATTCTGTTTCAAAAGAGTGACAAAATTGAGGGGTGCAAATTTATTGCCTTTTCTCCATGTGGGTTGACAGGGGTGATCCCTGGCTTGCCAAGTGGTAACGAACATGAATTTAAAAGATAAAGTTTGATATCGGTTTTTGAACACAGCGTTCTTTGTTGTGAGCAGCATTAGAAATACTGTCCATTATTTTTTCAAACGCGAAAAAAAGATATACCTAGTTCCAAATTTAGCAACACTGAGAAGAGATTCATATCCCTGTTAACAGTTCAGTTAAAGAGAAAAAAAACGTTTAAAAATGTCATATGATATGATTATTAGCGTTAGTTGTTGTTATTATTATTATTATTATTATTATTATTATTTTTATTATTATTATAATTCATTATCATTATTATTTATTATTTTACTTATTATTATTATCATTATAATTTTATTATCTGTGGACGTCACTCAAATTCATTGACGCAGTCTCATAAAACGGTGTTCAGTATAATCAATATATTTTTCCCCTCTTCCCACGTATGAAGTTCCCTTGCCGTAACTAATGGCTGTTGTTTGCAAATAACCGCACCTGTTCCATGACGGATTTAATAAGGCAAAACTTCCTGATAAACAACCATACTAATACACCGCCATCCGTCAAAACAAAAAGAAAACTACCAAAACAGGAAGTGTTGCGCTGGTAACATGAGGCCCGAATCTGATTGGTGGAAATCTATTACCTTTAGAATCAATTGGGCGACAATTTTCTGTTTATATGTGTTTGTCTATAACTATAAAGCTAGGCGATAAATTAATTACCATCTGATTTGCACTCAACTGACACGTATCACACCTCCGCTTAAACATTTTTTTTTATTGTTATTCCTGTTAATTGATTGATCGTTCCCGGGAGTGGACGACAATCGTAGAAATAAATAATATGCATTTTGTTTATGTCCGGGATGCTTCAAAAGGTCTCCCACGCCACAGGGTAAAAAAAAAATTAATCTACAGTGTGGTTTACAATTAATTTAACAAGACATAGGGGGTCTCTGTCACATATTAGAGGGATAAGTGCTTTATTGTATTTCTTTATTATGTGTCCTGCATTAATTTCACGCATGGTCCAGCACTGTCTCGTGCTGGTTTCATTGAGTCAGTTTATTTGCAGTGTTTCCGTTGTTGTTAAAAAGCGGTAAAAACAAGAAAGTATTTGTATTCTGCACGTATTATAATATTAGCAAATGGAACACGAAACTCTTGTATATAATATCACGCGGTTTTAATTAGTAGTAGAAATCAGTTCCTGGGGCAATCCAGCTTTCGCTCTGACACCCCAAAATGTGGCTTTGACATTGTATCACACTGGCTGATATCTTTCCGAAAGTGAGGCGAGTATGAAATAAATATTGTGATTTTCATTCATTTACTTATTAACGAAACAATCACTTTGTGGTTTATTTGTCATACTTCAACAGGTGAATTTCCACTGAACCGGATGATTGTATGTTTTCCCCCGTAACATGAGAAAAGTTTTTTCACAGCCTATATTGCAGGCATGCTTAGCCCTCTCACTACGACTACGCCAGTTTCAATACGAAACTTTGATCTGATAGGGAACGAGGACTTAATTACTGGCCCTTCCCCTTCTTTCATTATCATTACGTGCAGCTGAACTAATGGCTGTAATTATGTACAGCTCAACGCGGTGCTGGAAGTCGGTTGCGGAGTAATATTATGAACATAAATTACCTTATTATCCCTCTATTTAACTAAGCACGTTAATTGCATAGGCTTACGTTTTTATGCTGGGCACACATTAGGGAGGTCTGATTCTCAAGTTCGCATTTATTTTTGTACGGACCATTATGGCTAGGTAGGCATGCGCATTAGCATTTCCAGATGTAACGATCATATTGCGCGGTATAAAGTAGGTGTAAAAATTCGCATCTGATCCTTGTTAAATATGATCATATCATCAGGAAATGTTATAGCAATGCTAATGCCTCTCTCTAACATGAAGTTTGTAAAACCATTTTCTTCTCAAATCCGCATCACTAACGGAGCGTTATGGCTAGACAGGCACGCGCATTGGTAGTTTTAGATGTACGTACCCCTTTTACTGCATGTTCCGAAGCAGATGTGAAGATTCGCACCTCATTCAGTTAGAAAAGATAGTAAAATCAGGAAATATTATGACAATGCAAATGCTTCCTTCTACCATGAAGGTAGTAGAAAGACTTTATTCTTAATCTCGCAATCTCGCATCTCTTACGGACTGTTTTGGCTGAGACAGGCATGTGCATTGGCATTTTTTGATGTAACTAACATACTGCACGTGAAATGTGAGATGTGAGAATTCGCACCTGAATCTGATTTGAAATGGTCTCCAAACCAGAAAATGTCAAAAACGCACGCCTCCGTCTGTCATAACGGTCCGTACGAATCTAAACTTCAAAATAAAAGCTCTCTTATAACAGCACTGGCTTCCATACTTCATGGCTTCCTGTACATAAGCACCAGTTTTATTTGGGAGTGGGGGGG
>JAWQUT010000026.1:1180301-1205666 GCA_033807755.1 Ellobium chinense | reverse complement strand
GCATTTTGTTGGTGAAAGCGGTATCATTATTATGTGAGCAAACTCCTTAATTCTGAGTGAAAAATAGAAAAGCCTGACAGAACAGTGAGATTTGGAGCGACAGAGTAAGAGTGCATGGCGTTTTTTTCAACTGTTTTTTTTTTTTAATTTGTATTGTACCCTTTTCTACGTGTTCTGTATATACGTTGGCCGCAGTGTCTATAATAAACAGTGAATTGAATTGAATTGAACTGATATGAATTGGATTGAACTGAATTATAACTGAGTTCAATAAGCTGGCAGGGAATCTACTGACTTAAGTCAAAAAATAGTTTTACCGGGTTTGTTTGTTTCGTTGTTGTTTTTTTTTGTCACGAACATGGTTTAGTATAAAAGTCCGACATTTTCTCATGTCGGTTAGGACCGCTAGCTTTCTCACTGGTGACATTTTTTTAAGTGCCTAAGCACATGAATGTGTGCGGTGTTCTGATATCAGTGATATGTGCCTTTGTCGCTGAACTACATACGAAATGGTTGTATTAAACTCTGGCAGTTTTCAATTATACCAAGAAACCACTGAATTTAGAGGTCTGAGATGTTGACATAGCATGCACGACTTTATTGGCAGTCAAAAGACATCAAACCATGAATTTCGGTCAATACAGTATGGCCTTTGCCGGGGTTTTGCACTCACGCGAAGCCTTCTAATATCATTCTACAAACTACGTCATAGACTATCTTTCATGTCGTTATGTTCAGAATATTTTACTGGGTCTAATCACACGATCAAAAGATAATCTACTGTTCAGAAACTTAACAGAGGAAAACAACTTTCATGAGGAATTAGTTTTTCATGGTAATTTTAATGCGACCCTGTTTTTCTCCTAACCATTTTTTCTTCATTCCTTAGTGGCAATCGACCTTATATACATGAAACATAGACGATAAGGGCAGACACGCCAAATGGTGCACAGTGTAACATATGCCTTGAAGGTTTCATAGTCCTCATTGGCCATAAAATAGGTTAGTGTTACAGTTGTTAATACTAAACTGGGGTCTGAACACGTGAACCACACCGCAGATAATTAACTGTGTATTTTCTTCTGATTAAGTAAAAAGAATCTACAATTTCAGATTTGATTCACTGTGGTGTGAATGCCTTTGCGTGCGGAATAGATGTCATGAAACAAAACCAAAAAAAAATCGTCTCTTAATGGTTTTTGATATACGTAGCATTTACTAACAACCGAAATAATAACCCTATTATTCTAAGCAACATTTTCTGTACCTTTATGACATTGTAATGGTGTTCCATGTAAGCAGCTGAAAGGGAAATAGTTTACTGGCTCAAAGAGGCAATACAAATGAGACTTTCCTAATCTACAAGTTAATGCACACTAGATCTATATTCAGTGGCATTGAGACATAGACCGACAGTAATAATATTTATGCCGTTTATAAGTTTCGTGTCCAGGCTAATGCCTGCTCATGCGACTTCACACTATTATTACCCCAGCAGGCCTGATCACTCTGGGACTTTCTAAACTCCCTGAGAAGCATACAGTGCCGCTGCCATTTATAAGTGCTGATCATTAGCATTCTGACATTATCTTTCCCTGCCTGTAGTCAGGTACCCATTTCACAAACAAGTGGACTGACGAAAATGTGAATGAAATGTTTTCCCGCCCAAGACACCTACAATACGACTGTGGTCGGGAATCGAACCCACGACCTTTAGATCTTAAGTTCAACGCCGCAACTATGCGGCCACGCTGCTCCACAATACTACAGAACAGAAAAGAAAAGAAACAAAGCCTATACATACACATAAAGGGGCTATATTGTTTACAGTTGAAACTGTACTTCTCTGCAAAATACTTTTTTTTTTTTTTATCTCAACTTTATTTGTCTGTTAAGCATAACATACAAATACAATACATTTTTCATGACATTGAATACAACCATAGCAAATCATATAATGATGATAAGTATTATATGAACGGACAAAGTGATGATGTTGCACTGGTAAGATGATGATGCTGGGGACAACAGTGATGCACGGGATGAAATCACGCGAGGAAAAAAAGCTTTTAACATTTTGTAGTAAAATCTTGACAAAATTAATTTTTTTAAAAAATAGAATAAACAGGTCTTTGATAATCTCCAAAATACTTATTTGCCTTTAGACTTACAGATCTCTAATTTGTTATGTAGATTCATTGGTTTGCAATGTAAGAAATATACAACATGCACTTCTTTTTTACATGACACTATCATATTCGGTTAATTGTTGGAACGGACTATGAAAAAAAAAAAAACAAGGAGTTGTCTTCACACTCTTTATACGCTGGTTTTTGGTTGTTTATTTCTGCTGGTTATTTGATTGTGTATATTTTTTTTTTCAAATTTTACCTGGCAGTGAAAGATATTCTAAGAATGCTAGTGATCAACGCCTCCAATTGGCAGCGGCACTGAATACTCCCCAGGGAGTTGAGAAACTCCTACAATGATCTGGCCTGCTGGAGTAACAATAGTGTGAGATCACGTGAGAGGGCATTAGCCTGGATACGAGACTTATAAACCATACTATTATTATTATCATTATTATTAGTATTATTACTTGCAATTTAAAAGATTTGAAACACCAAATTAGAGACAAAATTCTCACGACCTTTCTCCCTTCACCCTCTTTCTAAATAAGAACTTCCTTTGGATACGCCTCTGGTTCATTACAAGGAGAGACAATTTAGGGAAAAACACTCATCTAGAACAAAGGGGATAACTGGAGCAGCCGGACACGTCCTTGTATCTCAAGGAGAATTTATTGATTATTTCTTAACAACAGACATGACTTCCTTTTTTATCTCAGGCACACGCAAAAAAAAAACAACGAAAAGCAATCAACACGTGCCCACAAAGCCCTGAGAATAATACATGATAACACATATGGGAGATAACCCAAATATTTACATTCCTTGAAGTGCAGTGCAATGCATGAATAGTAGAACCTCGATAACAAACGTGTCCTTGGCGCACAGAAGACGTAAACGTATTATTGAGAAGTACATGAAAAACTGGATCTGTAAGGTTACTTGCTGCCACACAACATTAAAGCTATGCCATCCGATCTGAAGACAGTATTTACACATGGCCGTCGACACTATCTCGATTTGGAATTTGCTATCATATTTCAATTGCGAGAGTTTTTATGCCAAGTTTCTTTATCATAACATTTGGAGGGACATCAAAGTAGTGATCTGTAATGTCATTATGTAGTATGGAATGTTTTACTTGTGAAATTCGGGAGAAAAGCGCTACGATGTGAAGCATGTTACGGAATTCAAATTAGTGCAGTGTCCCGCAATGCCATCTCTTCTTTTTAATTCCTGGGTGGGGCTTTAAGCTACGAACACAGTACAGGAGCAATTGTCTGTGAGAGGGCCTATAGCAGGAAATATAATAAGCAGAACTTCACTAACTCAGATTCTAGACAATACAAGCCCATGATATCTGCGAACTATTCTTTTAAAAGTTCGGAACTGCTATGGACCGTTATGGCAAAGGGAAGGCATGCGCATACATGACATTTCCGGCAAATGAAAGGTACAAACCATGACGTTCTGCACTTTCTTCCTGCTATCTCAAGATATCTCTTTGACACACCCACATGACAAGGAAAATGGCTTCGTTTTTGTGTGCAGAGGCTACATACTCAAAAGCGCTTAATGTACTGTTTTCGGCTGCTAGACAGCAATACATCAAAAATTCAAAAAAAAAGTCCCTAGAAATTTTCAATCCTAAACGCTTTTATATATTTTCATGGATATTGTGCCCTAGGTTTGAGGAGTTTTGCACCTACGAGTAAGTGAGGCAAAAAAAAATGTGTGGAAGTTCAAAATTCTAGACTGAATACTGCACTCTCATCTCAGCAAGCTATTTTTAGAAAAAAAGATCAAAGGAATTGTCTCCGAAGTCAGGATCAACCCATCTCATGTCAGCTAAGACGTCACTCCATTCATGTATTTAGTAAATTACGTCACCAATGGCAGTTCATCAAGTAAATACACCGACACAGAGAATGACATAGAAACTATGCATTGGTGATGTTTCATAAAGAAGTACCTTTTGTTGCGAAATATGTTTTGATGTCTCAACACAAGCGGCTAAGACACTATAAACGCAGCTTTTAAATTTGTTTTATCAATGCATTAATCGTCAAACCACACTGGTCATGCTAAAATTCTTTTGAGGAATGAGGCAGTTATGCCCTTAGAGCGAAATGTGTTGTGATGTCTCAACACAAGCTGAAAAGAAACGATAAACGTAGCTTTGTTTTATCAGAACATGTACATAAACCGTCAAATCACACTGGTCATGCTAAAATGCTTTCGATGAATGAGGCAGTTATGCCTTTAGAGCCGGATTTTCCCCTCTGCCAATCCTGTTTTGACAATAGCAAAGAATGAACTTCACTTCACCAGTTTTTCCGTTACAACCGTTGTTCTTATAAATGGGTTCCACTGAATTCAAGAAGTCTTGATAATTGCGGAGGAAATTGTTGTTATAGGGTAAGTGGCTGTGAAGAACATCTCTATTGAATTTCCAGCTTTCTTCAAGGTGGAGCATATCGCTCATGGTGAAAAGCAAATATTACCTTTCATTAGCCATTCGAGACTTGCCATAGAGAATTAACAGCTGATAATGGCACGCAGGTTGTTACTTGCATTCTGTCACTTGTTTTTTCTCGTCAAAAATGTTCAAAGCATCGAACTATTTTTTTTTCATAATGATACCGTTAGGGAGATAACCCAAAAATTTACATTTCTTCGTCTTGAAGTGCAGTGCAATGCATGAATAGTAGAACCTCAATAACAAACGTGTCCTTGGCGCAGAGAAGACGTAAACTTCTTATTCCTTCGTCTTGAAGTGCAGTGCAATGCATGAATAGTAGAACCTCGATAACAAACGTGTCCTTGGCGCACGGAAGACGTAAACTTCTTATTGAGAAATACATAATATCAAGGTCTACTTAAGTAATAAAATGACAGAATAATATTCATTCCCTGGACTTAAGACGCATACAGTAACACGGTACCCTCATTAAGTGAGTACTTGGTATTGAAATCTAACTGCCTAAGCGAGTGTAATACTTTTCGTACGAATGGCACTTGACAGAGGTAAGGAGGTTTAAAAGTGATACGTAGAATTTGTAATGTTGCATGGGCAAGAATGACAAGCGGAGACCAAATAAACAAAAACATCAGAGATCGCATACAACGACTTTATGAGAATGGAGACATGTTATTTATTTTTTTCTTCTAACGTTATACAACCTTCAGTTTTTAGTGCAAATATGAATACCAATAACGTCGTCAAAATCGGATTAAAAACTAAATCAAAATAATACCGATATTTCCATTTGACCTAATTTGTGTTAATATGATTACATGCGTCAGAATGGAGATATTCATATCATCTGTCCAGATTTTCCTTTCCTTATCATAGAATGTACGTTTCGGTACAGCTGATTTGAACTAATAATGAGATCTGTTTGTCTTTCTTTTTTCAATAACGATCAAGAAAAGACTGACTAGTCGCATATAAAAGAAAATATTAATGACAAGATGAATCTCGTCTTTGAAATCGCATTAAACGCGGTTTGTGCGTGTTAATTTGTCTCCTAAATCAATGAAAGTATTGCATGATGTCTTAAATTGGATTTGTCGCCCAAGATTGACAGCCTGTCTGTCTGTCTGAGACAGTCCAAGGGATTACATGGACAGGGGAAAATTCGATAGAGGTTGATTAATCTTGGAAGCTACAGAAATAGTTTTAAGAACAGGATACTAGGGAGAAAGAAACAAGATGGCTAGTTTTCCTTCTGCTTGGCTTCAGCTTATAATCTTGTATGGGGTCGTGTGTTTGTAAGCGTACGAGAGAGGATCATACAGCCAGTGGCCTTGCTCGGACAACGTGTTAATTTTGATAAATTCCTCAGAGATTTCTATAATGCCCCTCATGGCCCCTACATCAAATTGTATAATGCTAAGGTTTTTCCATTGCAAATGACAGGATTTTTAAATTATGCAGGAATAAGCGCTTTCAGAAATTTGAGTACTGTCACTGTTTAAACAAAAACTCTTCTACGCCGGCGTTCTTTCGGTTTACTCACTCACTCACTCATTCACTCACTCACTCACTCACTCACTCACTCACTCACTCACTCATACACTCACTCACTCACTTACTCACTCACCCACTCACTCACTCACTCATACACTCACTCACTCACTCACTCACTCACTCACTCACTCACTCACTCACTCACTCACTCATTCTATTCGCCCATGGCACTCATCCCAGCCAGCCTACACAAGGAAATGATAAATTATTCACCAGTGCTGCAGTCGGGGAAGGCCACACAGCGTAATGACAGCAGAACCACATTATCCAGACACATTTTCAAGGTAAAAACGTACCACAGCATTGACTCAGATCCTATAGATAGCACGTCTTCCCTCTGAATTGTATGTTAAGATAATATAGTTTATAAACTAATCAAACGGTACAAATTGGTAGACACGCTTTCGTTGCCGGTTGCTCTATCATGTTGTTTTTGCCAGCTGAAATTGGAACAAATCGGCCTGTGAACATCCGCTAAATATTGAGTGGCTGCGACTGCAGGTTGTTTTTGCATTCAGTAATTATAGCCTTAGGTTGATTTTATAGCCATTTTTGCAACTTTGCTGTGGTGGTTAAAAAGTACCTCTTGCGATATCAGTGATACAGCCTGGATTGAAAAATGGAAGCAGAAGTGAGTGGGGGCTTCTAGTAAAAATGTTACTTGTTTATTCAGCCGCTGTGAGCTTGTGTATTCGACACCGATGAAATGAAATTTAATGTTATTCAGAATCGGTTTGCGACATGTCCCATTGTCTTAGACTGGCATGGGCAATTTAAAATATTGTATACATGTATACGGTTTTTAAAATCATGCAGCAGCAGCCACACACACACACACACACACACACACACACACACACACACACACACANACACACACACACACACACACACACACACACACACACATACACACACACACACAAACACACACACACACATACAAACACACATACCCACACATACCCCCCTACACCTACACACACACACACAAACTAGCTCTACTTATTTTCTAACTTTAAAAATAACGTCATTTAATTCCTATGTTCTGCAACTACTTGGAAGCCATTAGAGGATGGATATCGCCATTTTGCTACGGAAATGACCTTACTTGCTCACTTATATTTTATACTTCTGAGAGAACGCCCGCTTAACATTTTTATGGTAAAGCCAAAAAAAGTCACTGTGAAACTTTGCAACTGCAATTTTTACCGGAAAATATCAGCGCATTTTCTATGCATATCAGCATGGGTCTTGATCTCAGAAACAAAATGATACCAGTTTTCACAAATAATAATAATCATAAAGCGGGTTATAAGTATCGCATCTAGGCTAATGCCCAGTCACGCAACTTCATACTATTATAATCCAGCAGGTCAGATCATTCCAGAACTTTCTCAACTCCTTGCCGCTGCAATTTTCAAGCGCTGATCACCAGCATTCTGACAATATATTCTGCCTATAGCCAGGTACCCATTTTACAGACGGGTGAACTGAGGAAAATATGAATGAAATGCTTTCCCAAGGCACTTACAACACCACCATGGTGTGGAATCGAACCCATGACCTTTACATCTTGAATCCAACCATTCGGCCACGCCTAAGACTGACATAGTCTGACTAAGTGATGACGCTGTGGTTTAAAAGCACGTGTCTAACAACAGAATGCCAGATGTGCGTCTGACAAAAGGGCCCTTAGACGTAATTTCTGACTTTTTTTTTTGGCAGTGGCAGAAGTAAAGTATTGCATCTAGGTCAATAATACACGCAATATATTATAGTATCATTCGGTTAATGTGCCCAAAATTTCAGCCCAGTTTCTCCCTAATTCTAAAGATGTGGTTGTCCGTATGTGTGTGCGTGTGTGTGTTGAGCGCCCGTCCATCCGTCTCTCCATACGTCACTCAATCATAATTCAGTTATGCTGAACAAGTGGGCAGCCCAGCCCAATTTAAAAAGTTTTGCTCACTCCCGAATGCACAGTTCCAGATGGGGGTTGAGGAAGAAAAGGGCAGTGATAAATATTTCATGCTCACCCTTTCAGGAGCTTAAAGGTACCGTATGCAGCTGTCTGGAGCGAGTTGTCCTGGGCTCTTTGTTTCCTGTTATGCAAGGGAGGATAGTGGGAAATTCAGGGTGGAACTGGAGATACATTAAACTTCGTTAAGTCGCAGTCCGGGTAACTGCAACTTTTTCGTTATGGCAGCGTTTTCTAATGGTATATTTTTGTAGGAAAGTCACTGGATAAACATCGCTCCTCTTAATAACAATTTTCTTCATGCTCATGACGTGTTGCAGATAAGCCGAGTTTACTGTAACAAGATTCATTCGTTCGTTCATTTGGTCTTATTTAAGTCCTTTGAGACCTAATATTTCATTTGGCCAGAGAGAAAAGGAAAAGCGAAACTCTCTAGTATATCTCGTTCTCGTTCCTGGCCAACTCCTTTTCGGCCAGCGCTAGTCAGTTCCAGGGTTGCCAGATTTGGATTTTTGCGAGCCAAATATCAGATATTGGACTCTGTTTGAAACTCTTTGGCTCCTAAACAACTGAATGAATCTTTGGCCCTTTTTTTGTTGGGGAGAGTCAGGTGTGGGTTCTAAATCACTTAATATAAAAAAATGACTGAATTTCTGTACAAAAGTACTTAGTAGTCTCTCGAAATACGTTTAACCAGTGCATCAAACGCCTAGGAATGGAACACCAACAGTGGCGTGGACAGCTTTGGTTGTGTGAGTCTTGCAGATGTCTAGGCTAGTCTAGTGGAAGAGATGTTTGAGAGAGTGACCTTTATAACTGGTCTTAAGTTATCAATTTTTCATCCTACACTGTCTTTAAACAGGGTATAAGGCTTTAAAATACCATATTAAAGTAAGCGTCTGTACTGTGGAGTCAACTGAGTTACATCCATCTGTTTTATTAAATTGTACACAAGGACAGATTCCTATTTTTGGAGTGCTGAAAGATTCCAGGGGATAGTATAAAGAAATGCGTGGGTTTAAATTAATTTTATTGTAGTGACCCACATGTGAATTTCATACGTAGGAAAGCCATAGACTATAAGGATCTAAGAGTGAGGAACTGAAATGCTATCACAAAGAGGTAGAACCTGCTCACTGCATATATCCAATACAATTTGCGGAACAGTATTTTGTATGGTCAGGGGTGTAGCGTAATGGTAGTCAAATAGTCAATGACTACCGCTTGGAATTAGAATGCTTCACACAGTTCTTAAAAAGAACAGATGACTACCACAGTGGTACTGAAATAAGAAATGCCAGCTCTCATCGCCCTTTATGAATTAGCAGTTTAATAGTAGACTAAGAAAAAAAGACCTGCGCAAGCCACTCGAAATGTTTGACTATAAATGTCAACCCCTCGAGCCGCGCTTCCTGTACTCTACTATGTCAAAAGAATGACACTTGCACCCTGATTGAGCCCCAAGCGCAACTCAGCTGCTTAGCCAGTCTAGTAGTCATTTTGGATTTTGACTACATACGTGAACTCGCATGCAGTTCCCCTTCTAATGTATTAGGCCCAAAAATCAGCATTTGCACCCAGACTGAGCCCCAGTTGTGTCCGCCAGCACAAAATTTCCATGCCTGTAGGCAAAAATCGAAATGACTACGGAACACAGAGAAGGCAATGAAAAACGTCAGATGAGTGATTTCCCCTCATCCATTCGCTTACAGTACTTCTAATGGGGTCATGTGTGTTACTGTAAGCTATGGCTTCAGTGTTGTCTCCGTGCTTCTAACAGAGGCTAGTTCGTGATTTAGATCAAGTGTAGATCTAGATTTAGATCTATTGTATGTCTAGACTCTGCATAATTTGAAATGTTGTGTTTTCGACAGCATGCATTTAGTCAAGCCCCTCAGTGAACGTGGCTAATAACTGTTTCGGAAGCAGCCAACGTTTGCCTGCGCTAAGCACTCGATTAGCATCTTACAACGACTAAAAGACTCCACACGTTCAACTATGAGCCAAACACGAACAAGACACGTAATGTTATTTATGCAAGCAAAGTTGATCGAAAAAGTGTCATTAAAATTATCTTTTCCTTTTACGTCACCATCCTTGATCATTTTACCACGCGAAGAAAAAAAGGCATCCTTCCTATCTACAAAGAGTAAACAAAAAGTCGCTGAATTTTGTTGTTGTTGTTGATGTTATTGTTGTTGCTGTTGTTGTTGACCTGCTTTAAGTAGTAAAGCAAATCTTGTTCTATATTGTTTTAAACATGCTACCCTACCTCCCCTTAATGTAAATGTAGAGTGACCCTAATCAATGTGCAAATTTGACTACCTGGTTTAACCCCCGCGCTACGCCCTTGTGTATGGTTATCATTATATGAAGTTTCGTAACCACTCAGAAATCAGGAAAGCTTTTTTTATATCTATTCCAGTCAGTCAAGTTAGCTGATCTGACTCTTGGGCTGGACCCAAGACGCCTCGCGCTGGTTGTGTGCCCATTGCTACAGATAATGACTGTTCCACGTGTTGATCAACTGACACTGGGCTGTAAAATTCGACCACCGCCCCACACGGTCGACGCTGGTATGCCAATGTATTCTATCGTAACACCCAGCTAGTGGCGTGAAGATAAGAACTGGTTCTACCATAGCATCACACGGTTACATACGCGCATTAATTTTGAGGTCAGTTCGGTTGAACGTATAAGGACAGGTGGTCTATTTATGACATCATTTTTTTTTCTTCCTCTCAGGGGCCCAGTGACCTTAGCTGTGACTTGTTCTAATGCTGGCCAGTTTAGGTTAAATTAAAGCAGCACTGTTTCGGGTCAGAGGTTTAAAAAGATAGGGGCTGCCAGTGACATAACCCCCTGTTCTCTTGAAATAAAGTGAAGCCTCAAATGGATTTTCATGAGGGTGGGTCAAAAGAGGTGACACAGCAAAAAACTTTACTTGTCATGGGCAATTGAAGGTAATGTATTTTTTTTTAAGATCAGATGCTTATCTCCATTACTAGTGAGTGGGAATAGCCGATGAAAATTAGGGCTGGAGTGACGGCAATGGACAGTACATGGTAAAATAAAGCAAAAAAAGATTTGGGCGTATGTAACCACAAGGGTTAACCTCAATCGGTCGCCGTAAAGTAAACGCGGACCATACCACATTTTCGCGATTTGGGCAGTAAATGGTTCCATAAATAGATAGTGACTCAATCTTGTTATAAATATCTGTTAAATTGCTATTTTTGGCATGTGGACTAACTTTTCTCCTTTACAAGTGTTTATAACTCTATGGCATTATGAACTGTCTTCATCCCTCAATTTCTCAAAACACAGCAAGTGTGGGATGGTCCACTCTTGCTCTACAACGACCAAACATTACTGAGATTTCAGTACTAAAGTTTCAATGTATTTGCCAATGTATTACAGTGTAAATATACCTTTACTCCTGTCATATTTCTGAACATTGTACGCCCACGTGGATTAGCTCATTTCCAGGCCACCCATAATACTAGATTATGGTTCCATGGAACACCGTTTCATGTCGAAGGAGCGGTTCAGCCTCGGCTTTCCATTAAGGGAGATTTCGTTGATAATGAGATCAAAATCATGGAAACCTCTGGATCGATATTCTAACAATTTTGTAAATCTCGTTGCAAATCTCCATTAAGCCTCCATCGAGTTTTCGTGGAGGGGAAGGGAGTAGGGGGAGGGGGGGGAGCTCCTGATTGAGGTGTGTCATCAAATTNGCTCGTGATCGAGGTGTGTCATCAAATTTTACTAGGCAGGAGGGAAAAGGGGAGGGGTGAGTTTTGAAGATGAAGCTGAAAAGGAAAAACATAGAGGTTGGTTTGATCGAGGATTTTCCAATCAAAGCGGGGATTTAGTGAGCTCTGAAGATAAAAAAGATACTCAGCATTTGAATGTTAGGTATACTTAGCACTTCCACATCAAAGACACGGGCCAGTGAGTTTGAAGTGAAGGCGAGGAGAAGATGCGCCATTATTTAAAAGTTAATTGTACTAAACATTTACACAAGGCGATGTTTATATATGTAAGAAAATTGCGCCTGTTTTGGAAGTAAGCGATAACATAATGTTAACATAGAAAGTAAGGACAAGGTAACTGCTTGCTACGTCAGCGTCCGGGAAAAACGGTTGCGTTGCAACAACAAAAAAAGAAAGTCTCATTCGGAGAGTATGCTACGAGTAATATGAAGTCATTGCAAAAGGGTTGGAAGCAGCAAAATCAGCAGCTGTGCTGTTTTGGAGTAATGCAGAAGACTGGCGAGTTTATATTATTCGTATGCAGTAGAAACAGATCACAAAAATGCTATGACTAAAACTGGCACTGTTGTGCGGGATTCATCTTCAGCTGAGTGTTCAGTTTTTGGAAAATGGAGTCTTTGAATGCAGTGAAGATAACTACATACAATTATAATGATGATATCTCTGAGCTTGTGAAAGCTGAGGATTGGTAAGAGATAGTTAATCATCACATATATACATAATTTACAGGAATATACATCTTTGAAAAGTAAAGGCGGGTAGGAAATAGCCAGCTATCACAGGTAGCTTTGTTATCTGTGAACATTCGTGCATCTTATATTATTACGGACGCAAAGCCAAATGTACCAAAGACTTAGAAGACAGAAGGAACACAGAGATGTAGCTTGGCTGTAGGGCTTGTAACTACTTCTCACAACAGAAGACTGTAAAGTGTGGGGGTTCGACTCATGCCAGATGGTTTACTTCGTGATGTTGTTGGCAAAGACACAGTCATTTTTGTCATTTACCGCAACTCGACTCAATAATGAATAATACCTGGCTTTCCACCTGGGCGGGACCACGGCACTGCAGTTCGGCGACTAACAATGACTTCGCTATTTTTTTGGGGGTTGTGATAATGAGGTAATTTTACAAATTATATTATGTGTGTGTATGGGGATTTGCTATTGTGTATGTACATCATGAACTAAATGTATATCATTGTTAGGTATTGTAAAGAGAATTCCATTCAGGACACATAAGGTTGAATTTCTTTTTTTTGTTTTTTGTTTATCTTTATTGTAGTCCCCTTATCTTAGGTCACAAATTTCTGTCGATCCTTCCCTCTTCCTCTCCATCCTCCTCCTTTTCCTCCTCCTCCTCCTTCTTATCCCTTTCTCTTTCTCTTTCTCCACCCCCACCTCTTCTTCCTCTTCCCCTTCCTCCTCCTCCTCCTTATCCTCTCTTTCTCTTTCTCCACCCCCACCTCTTCTTCCTCCTCCCCTTCCTCCTCCTCCTGCTCCCTCTCCTTCTCTTCCTCCTTCTCCTCCTCCCCCTTTTTCTCCTGCTCCTCCTCCATCTCCGCACCCCCTATTCCTAGAAAAAAAAATATACGCCTCTATGCGAGCCACCGAACCTAAAGTAGTTTAGCCAAGCTAATCATACGCGTGCTTGTTAAGGCCAAAAGGATCGAAGAAGACTTAATTCAATTTGCCACCGATACTACAAGCCGGTTCATAATAATGGATCACTTGTTCTTAATAACCGGAATGCTCAAAATCCTTTCACTGATTATGTAGATACTACAACCTACTCAGCTTAAGCGCAATCTGCTTAAATGAACCTTTCTCCAGAATCATTACAGCAAACTGCACGCAGCATTTGAGAAGCCTAACCAGCGTCACTAATACCTACCTCCGTTAAAAATCAACATTTTATTAACAATAATAATAATGCATTACATTTATATAACGCTCAGTCTTATGAGAGGCTCCAAGCCATGCCATGCCCCATGGGAATTTCAGTGAAAAGCAGACTAGATACATCTTAAGCTTACGCTTGGCAGAGTTCAGAAAGCAGAGTTTGCAATATCTGTCTGTTCTCTGTAAAAGCGTTTCTGATAACCGTGATGTTCTGAATACTATTCGTGCGGCATTGATTCCTTCATCACAGCCCATGCACAGTCACTGGTAAGCGACTTTCAGTAGCAGCCAAATAATATAAATTATCTTTGGTTCTCAAATTAATGCCATTTCTGGTCATACGCTTGCAGGTCGATGATTCTGCACACGTAATTCCTGATTTTTTTACAGTCAAAAGGCCAAACTTTCAGTAGCAGTCAAATAATATAAATCATCTTGGATCCTCAAATCGATGCTACCTCTGGTCACATGCAGGTCGGTGATTTTGAGCATGTAAGCTCGGATTTTAAATAATCAATAGGCCAAACCATGATTAGCAGTACGGAAATTTGGTCTTGGTTGCAACACGCGACAGACCGCCTGGATTGCTGGTCAGGCTTTGATTGAATCTGACCGCTGAGTGGACAGACTGAATGATTCACAATGAGAAGGACGGGGAGGGTCCAGAGGAAAGAGTGGAGGAGGATGTGAGGGATAAAAGAGAGGGAACAAAAGAAGGCAGAGAGGAAGGGCGGAAGAGATGAAAAAAAGGATAGAAATTGAACATGAGAAAAGCAGAAGGAAGAAGGGAGAGATGAAAGAAAGGGAAGGATGAGAATGCCGAAAGAAAGAGAAGGGAAGAAGACAGGAGGAAACTAGGAACGAAGGGGAACGATGGAAGTGACAGAGCGAAGGATAAAAAAAAAAGAGAAAGGCACGAGGAAGAGTGAAAAAGAAGAAAGAGGAGGAGCGTGGAGCCGAGAAATTAACACCTGAATCTAGTTCCAACGTGCAATAATAATATTTTAACACTAGGAAACACCCTACAATCCCAAGCCTAACGTCCGCAGTAGATTCGAACTTTAACATTACAAACTCTCTGACAGATTTCGACAAAGGTCACATGAAATGATAATGAAGAGGCCCATTGTTTGTTTGTTTGTTTGTTTGTTTGTTTGTTTGTTTGTTTGTTTGTTTGTTTGTTTGCTTCACGAAACTACATGTCTCAAGCTTCCAACCATCTTGATCGTACTAGCGATGGTCGCGCCAAGAAAGTACCAAGCTCTGGACTTCCTGACTTCCGTAACCTGCAATTTCTGGGCGTCACGTGAGGCAGGGGCTTGCTGAGAGACTCCTGAACTTCAATTTCCCCACCCCCTGCCAGTGCAGTTGAAGGAAGAGGAATGATAAGAAGTCCATGGACGTTCAGCCCGCGGGCTTTTGCAATTCCATGGGTGACCACTATCCCCAAAACATGTTAATACACTTTTTCTGCCTAGAGCGCGATGAAATAAGGTATTGTTGTTGTTGTTATTGTTGTTGTTGTATTTTTTGCTTTGTTGTTGTTGTTATTGTTGTTGTTGCTCTAATTATTGTTGTTGTTGTTGTTGTTGTCGTATTTGTTGTTGTTGTTGTCGTTGTTGTTGTTGGTGGTGGTGATGGTGGTGGTGGTGGTGTATTTGTTGCTTTGTTGTTGTTGTTGTAGTTGCTTTTATTTTTGCTGATGTTGTTGTTGTTGTTGTTGTTGTTGTTGTTGTTGTTGTTGTTGTTGTTGTTGTTGTCGTTTCTAATGAAAGATTCGTCGCCATTTTTCTTCGTGTACAAATAAAAGCACATACACCAATGGCGACCTACTCTCCTCCACACAAGGAGGTTACAGTTATAGATCTGGGACCGAATGCACAAAAAGCGACTAACGCAAGGTCCAGTTGCTACGAAGGTCTTATGAAGGAAATAGCTTACAATAACTCAAATCCATTAGCTTTAGTCTACTTCCAAACTGAGATTTTACGTCGCTGCTAGCGCTAGACCGCGTACTGGATATAATGACCCTAACTTCTTGATTCTATGTGTCGCAATACAAGCTCGTTGTTGCTCAGCACTGACCATAATGGCACTTATGAACACTGGATACTTATTGCTCTTAAACCTATTCCTTTGGGCATCTCACCTTAAAGATGACTAAAAACAAGGAGTAACTGAATAAGCTAAAACTTATTGTAACTCAAATTCTAAGCGCCAGGCTATACCAAAGCCTTCCAGAAATCCTCTTCCCACCCCTTCTTTCCCCACTTTTCCAGCTCCTGCTATCAGTTGTATGGTAGACACTGAGCTGTGATTCGATAAGCAATGCTCTGTCAGGCATACCTACATCTGAAGGACAGAAATAATGCTTAGATCCGTCCCGGACATTACTTACGGTTGCTAGGCAATCTATTATTTACAGTTTGCTGAGCCATTTCCGATGAGAGTCATTTTCCAGCGGCGAGTACATTTTGATAACATGCATCATTAGCTACGAGAGATTGGGTGTATAGAGGAAGGAGAGTAGAAGGCCCGGTCACAACTGAATAATACATTATGATTCAAAATTGCTGAGTATAGGTAGAGAAGATGATTGATCTCTTCATTCTGACGGTAGACGGAAAATTAGACATTCTCCTGGGATTGAGTTGTGCATATTATTCTAATTTTATCATATTACAGATTCTTCATTGACCTGTAGTGTGTTCCTGTTTTACGATAAGAAGAGGTCAGACTAAAGATGTTTGATTGATTGATTGATTGATTGATTGATTGATTGATTGATTTTTTTTATATGACAAACTCTTTGTATTCTTGTGGGCCAGCACCATCTTCTTAGACAGCTTTACAGTGTGGACAATGGACACGTGATGGTAAAATTCACTTTTGTAATAAGTAAAACCATGTTTCTGGTCGGAAGTTAAAAGTACCTCAGAACCAAGCAAACTGAACAACATACCACATTCACGATACACGACTCATTAGTATAGTACTTTACAGCAAAGCTGTACTTTTGCATCCATAGTAGCAAATATTGTGAAATTGTATCTATAATAGTGACGAAAATTATCAAAAACACTGATTCGGATTCATTCCAAAATGAATAGATTAAGTCACTGGCGATGGGCTTATCAAAAGCCTTGAAGAGGGCATTCACAACGTGTACGGCGGTAACTCGTGATTTTGATCGATCTGTTGAATCATTCTTGGAACATTAAAGAGCGCGATTTACTGAGACAAACACTGAAGACTTATCTCCAGGAAAGGTGAAGGAGCAAACAAGAGATTAAATCGCTAAGGGCCATAACCTGGTCTAATCTCTGACGGCTTTGGTCTCGACTTTGTGAAAGAGCCTTATGGACGATGCTGAGTTTCCGGCGTGTATCGATTAGTACACATGGGCCAAGAACACTGTCCCCTTGAGACATGCATGAACTGTGAGTACCTTATCCAGGAGGACTGATGGTGGATAGCGGATGGTGGATCTAGAGGAGGCAAAGAGTGCCTTTAACCTTGGCCACGTTCGAATTTCTTAGGAGGGTTACGGTATGCACATATGGTCACACATGGGCAAATATATGCAGGTCAATTCGGTTGGACTATCACGGAGATGGCGTGTATTTTTCGAGTATTTTTAGTGTATTTCGTGTATTTTTCCCTGTCAGGAGCCAAGTGAACACTGCAGTGGCCTGTCCTAACGACAGCTTTCCAAAATGAAAGCTTTCAGAAGTCTGGAGTATAAAAATAAAAATAGATACACTGGAACATGTATACATACTTTATTAAAATCCTACTTGATACATCTTTTGAGCCATTCAAAAACATTTCAGATGTCACAATCCAAAGGTGAGTTTTAAGGCTAGTCTGGTGCAAGTGTACTAAGCATAGCAGTTCAGAGGTGCAAATGCATAATTAGTTAATATTATTCAAATATATTGGCATATGCCTACAATAAATTGACCCGGACTGTAGTGTGTGGATCTTTTTCATAATAAGTGGTTTCTAATTAATCTAATTTTAGAGATAGATAGCACAGTGACAGTAACAGTCATTGCATTTAGACAAGCGAAAACCACTGCTGCAAAGGGAAAGAACCCAGGTCTTTACAATACAGTAAATAAATATATTTTTTTAAAACACTGAGGCAAAGGGTCATTACGGTTAGAGAAAGTGAAAACCATTAATGCCTCGAGGCAAAAGAAATGCCCTTTCATTTAGAGCAACTGAAGACGTCTGAGGCTTAGAGAAAGAAAACGGGCTGTTTAAATATATCCTCGAAGTGCCGGTAACCGCCGTCTTATTATTTACCGTGATTTCCCGATTAGATTAGCTTACAGAATCTTACCAGACTTTCAGATTTTAAGCAAAGACCATTTTCACATCAGTTCAGCTTTGTTTTGAGTGGCAGAAGTCAACCATCGCCTTGAAATAGTTATCAATTGTTGTCGATGTCGATATTTCACTACCATCTGCGTCGTGCCTATTACCGCCGCTCTACTTCCGGATCAATATGCACCACAATGTTGCCACCGGTACAGATTTTTCCTGTAAGGCAGGGTAAAATGGCTTCACGAAAAGCCATTTTTCTTAGGACGAAATCGCTCGTAAATTATTGGAAAATAAACTATGAAATTTCGGATCATTGCATTAAATGCGTGGCTTTACTCTGTTTAATTGTAAATAGATAGATTTTTTTAATGATTTCATACTGTGAGTAGGGAAATGGGAAAAACATAATATCTCGCTAAATGGGGAAAAGCACATGGCCAGAGTGGCAACACAGACATTAGCAATGTTAAACCTATATTTTTTCCCCCTCAAAGAAAGTCATTTCCTTGAGAAACGTTACAAGACATATGTCATATAACTTTACTGAAAATCAGATTAAGCTCACTATTTTTTTTACTTTACACAATATGTTTATAAATTATTGCATTTTTCATTTCACAAAACAATAAAATTTTAATGTCACGGTTGTTGCATCGCCACTTTCAGTGGGCAAGAATGCGCAACGTGGTCTTGGTAAACTGATCATACAAACCTCTAAATCATTTCTTTTTCCACCATTCTAAATTATTTTGTTGGAGAAATAAATGAAACACCGTCTGCTGTCATAATCCAAGGGAAATCACTGTAAATTTCGAGGGAAACTACTTGCAAACGGATGATGGCGATTACTGGCACGAGCCGGTTACTGGCACTAGAGGATAGAGGAAATTAAAACTACAGTTGGTATACGATCAGAGCAGAATGATTACATTTAGAGCAAATGGCAAACACTGGGGCAATGAGAAAGAAATAGATTCATGACATTTAGAGCTGTGGGGATCACTGAGACAGAAGCAGATCTTTTACATTTACAGCTAATGAAAACCACTGATACAAAAGAAAATTAAAAGGGTCAATGCATTGATTTAGAAAGTGAAAATCACTGGGGCAAATAGAGCGAGGCAAAATCATTACACTTATTTAGAAGACGTCAAAGCCTTTACTGAAGTAAAGAGAGAGAGGCAGGGTCAATACACTTATAATAAATGAAAACCACTGCGGAATTATTCAAACGAAGCTTATGTCCCTACATTGTGCAGCACTGACATGGACTGTCTCAGGTTACATTAGAATCGATTGCCATTCAGATCAAGGGTCTCCATCTTGAAGCAACATCGGAGCAGTGGAGAAACGTAAGAGGAGTTGTTGCATAATATGTGACAGTTGAGAACCGCTGAGGGATATTATCCAATACGAGGGCATTATCCAGTAATAGGACATTGCATTATCGTCCTAGTTTAGTGCAGTATTGCCTTGGACGATCTCGAGTCCCTGAGAACAATCGATTTGCTCTCAGACATTCAGAGCATAGAGCCCAGTCTCTTGAGACGAACTTCAAACTCGGGGGGTGAGCACTGAGCATTGTGCCAACACAGCTCACAGCGAATGCAATATGCATTTTTTAGGACCTTTGGGAACAGGATTTCCGGATATATTAACTACTATAGTTAAGTATGAAACATATAAATAATATAATGCGCAGTGGGCCTCTGTGCAGTAAAAATGATTTGGCCGAGTCCACAGAAGTCTTCAGCAGCCAAGAACATTCGGTTGAGAACTTGCACATTGACGATGGGATCTGTTACCATTAGTGCATTAGTGCATTGGTGCATTAGTACATTAGTGCATTGGTGTTGAATACACCTTTAGTAGTGTTCAACATGCAAAGTTACTGTAATTCTTAAAATGGTAAGAGATCCCATCGTTAATCTTTAAGTTGTAAACTGTTTTCCAGTTTTCCATTTTGATCCCATTGTAATAAGAGTGCATAGTGATTCGTTGTGCTTGGAAATGGGGTGAAGTGCATAATATGCATGTATGGAAGGATGCATATGTGTGTGGTGTGTGTGTGTGTGTGTGTGTGTGTGCGTGTGTGTGTGTGTGTGTGTGTGTGTGTTGAGGGGCGCAAAGGGGTTAGGGGGTGGGCGAAGTAGGACCCTGTTTAACAATTCAATTTTCTAATGGTCGTGTTCCCAAAAAACTGGTTATTGTACGCTCGTAAAACGTGTCTCTTGCAACATCATGTCAGGTGGAAAACCTTGACTTCCAAGCCACGGCACAATAAACGAAGTTAGTGTAAAAGAAGTTTCAAGTTTCAAGTTTATTTATCTAGGCGTAAGCCAACCATACATTGTAACGCCACTTCAATACAAAGGAACAAATGGAAAACAATTTTTAATATATATACATAACTGTTACTAAATTACATTTAGTCTCTTTCTCTTTCTCTTTCTCTTTCTCTCTGTCTCACTCTCTCTGTCTCACTCACTCACTAACTTTCTCTCTCATTATCTTACACACTCTTTCTCACTCACTCGTAGGAAGTGGGGGAGGAGGAGTAGAAGAGTCACTAAATCCTGAAAGGTGGGGCTGTCCTACAGACCAAAAATAGTATCTGGAGTAGCAAAAATTATCTGATCGGGACAATGAAGCTTGCTTGCATCTGGAAAGCCCCACCAATGGCCTAGACATTGTACTTCAGCTCCGGAAGTGAGGCAAGAGCGGCAAAATTATCTTCTTCACAAGACTAGTTATTAATACACACGGGATTTTTCTAACATAATATGGTGATTTTAATTGTCAGACTCAAATCAGAGGCAGCTGAGAATTTGCGCATTAATTAGGGAATCTCTTACCATATTAAGAATTATATTAACGTTGCATGTTGAACACATTAGTGCGTTCACTATTGTTTGATCAAAGGTTTTTCAACAGAAAATATTTCTTGCCCCCCTCCTCTATGTTCGTTGTAAACAGTTTTCTCAATAATCGTTAGTAAAAAACTACATCTGCGACCTGGTCAGAAATTGAGTATATTTACAGTGGTGTGATGTCATAGGAGAGCGCTCAGTAGCGTCTTGATGCATTTTGATTATTTTGCATCATCCTGCTTAAAGAAAATTGCATACAATTATGTGGAAATTTAGGATTCCAAAGTATATAGACTATAATTATATATGTTTCTTACAAACTATTTTATTTCTTTATTATTGAAAAATTGAGCACCAAATTACTAAAAAGTTCACTTCTCAATCAGCCATCAACGAGATCATTCATTCGTGTCAAATGCTCCTCTAGGCATAGGTAAGATGATGATACAGGAATAATGATTTAGTCAATCTATTCCACACAATATGTCTAAATCTTTTCACATGTGATGACATGTTACACACCACACGTATATGCATGCAAAATCCCTCAGAACATTGCATCAAACTGTCATTGCGGTTGGATGCTAATGGGACAAATAGACGGAAATGCGTAAAAATGTTACTGGTCTGTTAGCACGCCTTCAAAATCGATAACATATCCAAGTCACTTGCGCTGAAAGCGTACAAATATCACTGCCGAGAAAAAGCAAAGGCCAGTCTTTTGGTATCAATCGACAAGCCACTCCAAAGAACGGCATATATATGCAATTTTTTTTAAGCAGGATGATGTAAATAATCAAAATGCATCAAGGCGCTTCTGAGCGCTCTCCTATGACGTAACACCACTGTAAATATACTCAATTTCTGACCAGGCCGCAGATGTAGTTTTTTACTAACGATTATTGAGAAAACTTTTACAGCGAACATACAGGAGGGGGGCAAAAAATATTTTCTGTTGAGACAAATTGGTATAGAAACTTGTGCAAAGTTTGGAAACAATTCATCCAGAAATAAAGCTCTGTTGAAAAACCTTTGATCAAACAATAGTGAACGCATTATAGTAATGGTGTATTCAACACCGATGAAAATAATGTAATACACGCAATGGTAAAACTTCCCATTGATAATGCGCAAGTTCTCAACTATTTGGAGTAGTACAGGGACAAAAAAAGCTAGCTTGCACCTGGAAAGCCCTACCAATGGCCTTGACAACGTACTTTATTGATGCATACTTCGGAAGTGAGGCAAAAGCAACAAAATTATTTTCTACACAAGACCAGTTATTAATAAATCACTGGGTTTGGTAACATTATGGTGCTTTTATTTGTCAGACTTCTAAAGGCGAAGTTCATATCAACTGGGTGAACACAGGTTTTCTCTCTGTAAACTGATAACGTTATTGGAGAAGGAGAATACAACAGAAAACACGCTCAAAGATCACAGGTCAGCTCCTTCATTCAGCACTGTAAGCCCTCTATTGTTTACAACCTCCATCCATTGCAGTGTTGCTGTTGGTCTCTTAACTCACAACCCTCAGTTTGTACAAGCCCTATCTAAGTCGACCTCTGTTATCAGGAACGAATAGTGATAGCCCTATACAAGTTTAATTGTGCCTTTCACAAAACTAATCATTAATGAAACAGGCAGTTTTGTAACACGTGGTGATTTTTTTGTTTGTCAGACTTCTAAAGGTAAAGGTCCATTTTAAACTATGTGAATATAGGTTTTTCCCTGTAAACTGATAAAGTCTACTGGGTTCGGAAAGGATAACAGAAGACATGTTCGAAAGTCATAGCACTGAGTCCCTTTGGTCAACATTCTAGACTTTCCAGTGAGTACAGCCTCTACCCACAACACGCTGTGGCTGATTTCCCAATTCACAACCTTTAACCTGCACAAGACGTCCACCTTTCTTAGGTAAATGTTTTAACAAGAATGAATAGTGGTCGTCTTAGATAGTGCTGCTGTGAGATGAAGTGGTCTGCTCTTACTTCGCGACATGAATCCACATGGCTGAAGAGTAGAAGTGTCAAGAGTATGCAATAGTGATTTACAGCTCAATCACGCATGCAGAGGAAACTCACCACTTGAAGGTCAAGAAGCATAATGAGTGACTTCAGACTAGAGTACTCACGGTAATGAGAGCTGATCATGAGAGGGTGGGATAGATGGATGGATGGATGGATGGATGGATGGATGGATGGATGGATGGATGGATAAACGCACAGATGGGTGGGTGGATGGATGGATGGATGGATGGATGGATGGATGGATGGAATGGATGGATGGATGGATGGATGGATGGATGGATGGATGGATGGATGGATGGATGAGCAGAAAAGCTGCATGAACAAATCGATGTAGTCGCTGTTTTGAACAAAGCTTGGAAGCAAAAACAATCGCACAACAAAAATTCCCACGACAAAAGACTGTCTTGGCCCTTCAAGCTGCGAAATGTGACAAAAGCCAAAAATTCCAATCACCATTTCTTGCTGTCTATTTCACAATAAAATATTCACGCTTGACAAATCAGGAAAGTGTCATGAAGAGTATTGCTTGGCTCTTGTCTTGATTTGCTGAAAGAAATGAGAAGGGTTTGCGTAATCCTACACATTGATTATTAAGACGTCTCAAGAGATTCTCTGGTACCTGTCAGGCAATTTGAAATGTCATGCCGCCTTAATAAAGGAATAGCGTTTTGTGTGTGTGTGTGTGTGTGTGCGTGTGTGTGTGTGTGTGTGTGTGTGTGTGTGTGTGTGTGAGTGTGTCTGTGTGTATGTGTGTCTGTGTGTGTATGTGTGTGTGTGTATGTATGTGTGTTGGGGAGAGTNGGGGGGGGGGGGGGGGGGGGGGTCGGGAGAGGAATGAAAGGGGGTGTGCCGGATCAATCACTAAATTGCACGATCTATGTTCAAAAGAGCCCATCTATAACGGGCTCGGTTGTAACGGAAACCCGGTAATTATTAAACAGGGTCTCAATCTTTGTTTCCCCCTCTTCATTGCTACTGTTAAAATATATTTTTTTTTAATAACGGGACTGATAGAGCGAAAATCCGGTTGTTACGGCATCCTTGTTCGTGCAGGAATAAGATGGTTTGAAAGCTGGTGCTTGGGTTAAACTGTTGTTTAAGCTCAATGTTTCGTTTACAGGTTGATAAGCTAGCGCCTGTCGCATGTTACATTAGCGTTCATAGCGTATGACATCATAAACACGAGGTCTACATTTATGCATGTAATGCCATGAATCAATGGCATATAATCTAGATTACCTCCCTTGTCCCGATCTACTTCCCTTGTCTCGATCCCAGAGTTCGGGAACAACGGAACACGGTTATGACTGCAAGGTGTTGAAAACCACCACGACCATCCTGTTATAACGAACTTCATTGTCATTAACGGCAGAAGGATGAACATGAACGATGTCATGAAAAGCGGCAATAAATACGACTCGTCAGCAACAATATGATAGAAATCTCACCAACTCCTATTTCAGGGGACCGGGGCAGAATTTCGATTCATGGCGTATTCGAGTTCGCCAAGTACGTTCATATTTAATTTTAAGAGATTTAGAGAAGGGGATTGGAGCATAGCGATGAGAAGGCGGGCGATTCAAGTTTGTGAGGCTGGAAGTTGTGATGTAGATATCTACATTGTTTTGAACTTCGTCTTACTCTTGAATGTTAAGCATCGCTTGAGCACTCACAAGATTTATCTCTCCCGCCTTCTCTCTCTCTCTCTCTCTCTCTCTCTCTCTCTCTCTCTCTCTCTCTCTCTCTCTATGTGTGTGTATGTGTCTCTGTATCTCTACGTTGCTCTCTTTCTTTTTTTCTTTCTTTCTTTCTCTCCCTGCCTTTTAATCGTTTCACTCTCTTTCATCTCTCCTTCTCTCTCTCCCCCTCCCTCCCTCCGTTTCTCTCCTTCTTTATCTCTCCTTGCCCTCTCTCTCTCGCTCTGTTTCTTCTTTCTCTCCTTCTTCCTTCCCTTTCTCTCTTCTTATCTCTCCCTTTCTGTCTCCCCTCTTTTCTCTTCCTCTCCCCGCCCTTCCGCCGTTTCTCACTCTTTCTTTTTCTCTTTCTTTTTCGCTCTATTTTCCTTCCTGTGTTTCTCTGTATATGCTCCTTTTCCCCATTTCTCTCTCTCTCTTTCACTCACTCTCTCTCTCTCTCTCTCTCTCTCTCTCTCTCTCTCTCTCTCTCTCTGTCTCTGTCATTCACCCTGCAGAGCCCAGATCGATTTTTTGACGCGAGCAAAGTGTCCAAGCCACTTCAGGAAACTTGTGGCCTGTTACCTTAGCCTTCAAGTCTTCAGATTGATGGGGTGGGGGTGGTGGGGGTGTGGAGTCG
>JAWQUT010000026.1:1170233-1180237 GCA_033807755.1 Ellobium chinense | reverse complement strand
GAGGGGGTTCGGAGGAATGGAGTCAAGAGGAAGGGAAAAGGAATAGAAACGAATAGAATAGAATAGAATAGAATAGAATAGAATAGAATAGAATAGAATAAGTTTATTCTTCCTGCACATGAAATATGGCCTGGTCAGACAAAAGAATATTTCACCTATTTAGGTAAAAATACATATATGACAAAATAAGGCGTGTATGCACACAAACACAGGTATACAGTTTTATATAAGCATAGCCATAAACAAGCATTTATAGATCAACACACACACACACACACACACACACACACATACACACACACATACACAAACACATATACATATACACATATGCATGCGTTCATTATAATATATGTCCAACGAGCAGAAGTCTCATCTCAGGGCGGAGTAGGTATGAAGGAAGAGACACATTGGCTTAATGAAGGAAAAGCAAGATATACAAAAACCTCATGAATTCATATATTCAGAAAGTTGGCTCAGAAATTCTAGTCCGGTAGCTGTTCGAAGTCCAGAAATAAATTTAATATGTTAATTTGAAATTCATTTCCTTGTAGACCAACTGACTGTTCACATGTAAATTACTATTTCGATACAATATTCAATTTGAACCACACTTATCGTGAATTATTACATTCAGCACATTTAGCTAGAAAAAGGCGGCAAACATTTTTTTTTTAAATCAGCAAACAAAGACAGACGAACAATAGCCAGACAGATAAACAGACAGGCAGACAGGCTGACTGACAAAGAGAGAAAACTAGATCCAACTTGTCACCAACCTTCCCTTTAAAAAATTCACACAACGTTCATGACACTCCCAACAATGGCAGCTATTTCAATCACACTGTTATCAATATAACTGTCATCTCAACCATGGCTTAATACATCTGTACTAACCCACAGATATACACACCCTCAATACATCACGAGCATGAATACCCGCACTCTATGCATGGGACACTAGACGACAAAACTAGGATTGTCTGGCACATGGAGATTTCTTCCATTATTACACTAGTGCAGTAGCAATATAACGCATGAGCGTGCATTCTCATCAATAAAATTAGCGAAAGGTGATCATACTGGATTTTACGGGTTTTCCCGTTAATATGGTGCTCGACGGCTTCACACTGCTTGGCATCAACAATTAATGGAAAGCGGAATTTGGAATTTTTACCACATCCGTGAAAAGGGCTAGATGTGGCAAGCGGCGAAAATTTGCCCATATAATTATCATTAATGGAATCTTGCACCTGCGGAAAACAGATATTGACGTTAAACCTCGTTTATCGAATGTCATGCAGGTTGACAGTTCCGAGGAAATTTTGCGCACAACGGTTTCGGAGTTTATCGCGTTCGGACATAGAGATAGCAAATTTCTCTTTCTCTTGCTTTCTCTCTTTCTCTCTCTCTCTCTCTCTCTCTCTCTCTCTCTCTCTCTCTCTCTCTCTCTCTTCTATAGAGCAAGGGATAGCTTTGCAACGAGCACGCGAGAAATAAATTTCAGTAGCCTACCTGAGGTTCGAGTTTTTAAGATGCTGTAAGAGAGGAAAGTGAGGAGCAAACGAATGAAACACAGATAAAAATAAAGAGGCAAGAGAGATAGAACCAGAGAGTGAAAGAGAGGGGGGGAGAAGAAGAAGAATGATCATAGCAATATAAAGCTTAAGTGAGAAAAGAATGAAACACATATTACAGAAATCCAATAGACAAGAAGGAAGAAAGGAAGGCAGGAAGGTCTATAGTCTATTTGTCATAGAAGAAAGCAGAATGTTAATAGGACGGATTAGAACGAAAGGAAATTAAATGTAAAATGAGAACTACACAGGGTACACACAATAAAGGAATAGATAATTTATGGGCTCAAAGGGGCAAATCAGATTGAGTTTTCGTAACCTGTAACCCGCCCTCACCTCTTTTTTTTTTTATACCATTGTCATAGCGCACTCCTGTTGTACTCTTATGCAAACTCACAACAAGCTACAATCATCCCACATCTGAGAATACTTTTCTAAACAACAGCAGTAAAAGAACTTAAAACAAGAAGCATATAATTTTCCGACGTTCACAGAACTTTTCCAAGGCTGGTATTGGACCTTATCTGGACTTCTATTTGCTGGAGAAACGAAGGGGGAGAAAGAAGCTAATCAAATGTAACTCTAAACCTTGAGTATAATCCAAAGCCTCAAAGCGAAGGTCAAGCTAAAACCGTCACATTAGATTCTCTGAAATATTAACATCGGTTTTTTTTTTTGTGCTTTTTTTGTGTGAAATCATATTGTCTCATACAAATACACACCAGGGTATGTCATTCTGAAAATGGACAACTTCCGGATACTATATCTCCCCTCGCCGCGTCTTTCTTTATTGTGCTCTTGATTGTGCCTTTATCTTCTTGTTTTCTTTTAATGAATTTGTTTTGCAGGCTTTTTGTTTTCCCTGCCCTACACAGACTTTTTCTATTCTTTATTACATTTCATTTGGCGTAACACCAGCACTTTCTGAATATCAGATTACTGAAATATAAAATTCTCTTCTGTCGCGGATGTTCACCCGCCATCGGGTACCCGGTTTCCTGGGATTAATTAATGGATGTCCTCCACTAGTGTGAAGCTTTAGTCGATACCGATAGTGGGAACTCTCAATACTCTTCGTCAGCACGCTTATCCCCGGATCATATGAAACAGCCGGTTTTGTTGATTCTAGTTTTGTATTTCATTTATTAGTCCATTTGCTTGAGGCAAAAAATTTTATCAATCTTGGTATTTTATCGTTCATTGTATCTTTTGCTGTATAAATGTATTGTTTGCTCTGCTGTACGTTCGTACAGGAGCTACACATATTGAACTGAACTGAACTGAACTGATTCCAGGTGACTCAGGATAGCACTGGAACATGGTTTATGCCAAAATAAACTTTTCACAACATTGGACGAAAGGATAGAATGGCCTCTAGCTGTCAAACATTCCAAAAACTTAGTTGGTGGATATTGTCACATAGTTCGTTTAATTTTCATTTCTATTCATTTTAAGAGCATAATTTACCTCCTTGATTACCAAATGGCTCCCAATGTGCTTATTTTTCTCCTTCGTTCCCTGTCAAGTTTTCAATTTTGTTCTGATGGTACATTTGATGAGCTTTTGAAGGTTTAACAAGGTCCTGCACAGCTTGGTACTGACCTCGGGTCTCTTAGGCCAAATCTTCGCTCAGAGATTTTGGTATTCTGAGCAGGTCTGCATGACATGCAAAAGTGTCTGTTGTTCCTGGCGGCAGGTGCATTCGGGTCTATCTGCTTTGCCCCTTTAGGCCTATCTGCTTTACCCAGTAGGGCCTATCTGCTTTGCCCATTTGGGCCTATCTGTTTTGTATGAAGTGAAGGTGGCCCTTGAGCACGATGGTACTAAAGCATTAATTATGCTCAAGGGCAACTCTAAAACCATCTAAATGAGTGAATGCGTATATTATCATATACACAGGGCCTATTTCCGGTGACATAAAAGTGTGTAATCATTTTTGGTATGTCACACGTTACATAAATTGGACCTTTGATCTGCTTACGAATACTTTGATTGGAAGCCTTGCAAACCTCTAGACGTATGAATAAGTGACGTCATTTCTTTTGTGACATCATGAATATGTGACGTCATTTCTTTTGTAACTATTTTCAATGACAATGACAATGACAATGACAAAAGGATTTATTGCAGACTTTGAAAGTATATGCATCACAAACATTGAAAATTATAACATGGTGGAGCATTAAACGTTCGAAGAATATAATAAATACAATACAGTAATAATTGTAGTTGGAGCTCTGCTCTTATTTGAAATACTGCCATGGGGTTTCCCTCCGTCTAGATTTTTTTTAAAATATTACAGTCTGTCTTTCTTATCGCTTGTCATCGCTCTCCTCACGTTTCAGTTTCAGTTCAGTTAAACAACTGAATTAAAGTACTTGAAATTTCACAGTGTTTCTGTAGTCTAAACTTTCATAGATGATTGTCAGCTATTTGGATGTACTTTGTGTCGCGTAACTGTGTGGTTCATTCAGTTCAGTGTGATTGATGTGTCTCAAACAGGGTGAGGGTTACTTCAGGGTCCTTTTCACGATTAAAAGTTCATTATTTTTATTTGTAAGAGTTTGTATGATAGGCTCGCAAATACGATAATAATTAATGTATAACGAATTTCATAAATCTGATATCAAACACTTATTACAGATCCACTGTATATTAACCAATGGTCCTTTCTCGTGGCATAACTGTGCCGTCTTAGTATCGATATCAACCACCGACGATGCCAAAGTCACATTAGTAGATGGTTGAAAATATCGACTACAAAACACAACTCCTCGTCCTTATGGAATATAGGTTGAGGAGGAGGANGGGGGGGGGAGGGGCATGAGGTTCCGCGCCAGACGAGTTATAGCTTACATAAGTCAGCAACAGGTTATATAGGAGGAGGAAGAGCCAGGGTAGTATCGATCATTCAAACGGCCCCCGCGGTGAGAACAATTCCCGAGGTGCGGCGGGAGTGTACACTATCGGCGTTCATAGCTAGAGAATGCCATAAAAACATAATCGCGATCTAGTGGTTTATGTGCTTATACTGTCCATGACATTTTGACGTGGAGAGAAGATGTTATCTATCTCGCATGGCATAAGAACTGCCCAAGTATGGTTGCTGAATTACTATAAAGGGTGCTATGTACTTTTTAGAGAATAAGAACAAAGATATACGGAGTATATTCTAATTGGGACAAAGAACTTTGGACGTTAACATACTGTAGTACAACTTCTCCCACACAGGTAGGCAGGCAGGCAGACAGATAGACGCATAGACAAACACACGGACAGCAGACAGACAGACAGACATGTAGACAGATAGACAGGCAATCAGACACACAGACAGGTATGTTTCTGTTGTTTAAAAAAAAAAGAAGAAGGATGCTACTTAGGCAAAGCGCGGTACCTGTGGTTGTATGAATAAGCCTTGGATTAATTACCTTATTGAGCTAACTACAGTAAACACCCGTAGTCTTAAGTGTTTTGGGAGCTTTTCATGGTCACCACAGTGCGTTAACTAACGTAAAGATTAACGCATACGGCCGCTGGATTGGTAGCTGCAGACCTCGTTATTCACTGGCAAAACATGCGTTCAGCGAGTTTAGTGAGATTTTTTGAGTGTGAAAAGGAAATCAACCAGTTTTAAGAAAATATGTACTATGTTAGTGAGAATCAGACCCAGACTGGTGGTAATCAATGAAATACAACATTAAAGCCATNCAGGGGCGGGGGAGAGGGGAGTCCACCTTCAAGCTGGGTGTTTCGATTCATGGCTCAGTCAGCTGTAGTGAAGACAATGGGTCTTTCTGTTCTGCATAGTCAGGTTTAAGGCTCAACAAACATTGCCTGTCCGCATCAGGGAGGGTGATTCAATTAACTGGCTCAGTCAGCTCTAGTGAAGACAATGAGTTTTTCTGTTTTGCATAGTCAGATTGAGTGTGGTCCCTCACAGAATAAAACTAGCATAAGCGTCACTCTGCCACAGAGCTCCCCAAAACCCTAAACATATTTTACAAACACATTTTATATACGCAGCTCAGAAGTTCGACATCGTCTTAGAGAGCGCAACTGATCACAGAAATCTGGGACTGCACGCAAGAACTTCAGACAGAGGACGACAGACTTCCTGAAGATAACATCCTTGCGGGTGGCGCATGGGAGACTGGACAGAAGAAGAAGAAGAAGAAGAAGAAGAACAACAACAACAACAAGAAATATTGTATTCTAAGAAATTTACGTTAACTTGAATATCCCTTTTCCGCTTCCGGTTCTCCTGGATTTACGACGCCAGCGAAGTGGTGCATCGCGCGGCTCAGACAGTGCGAGCTCTACAGAACACGAGTGGGCTGTTGCGAAGAATTATGACAAATGGACGCAGTTCAGTAAAGCTGATTAGTTTATGAGGCCAGAGACAAGAGATGATTGGTGGTCGATGCACGACCATATTGTGCAGTTTGTTGGCAGGGGCGGATTTAGGGTCCGCGTAAATCCTGGGCCTCCAGAAAGTTGGAGAGGGCTCCATTTAAGACGGTCAAGAAAGTTAGAGAGAGAGAGAGATAAAAACAAACAGTCTCTCTCACACACACACACACACACACACACACACACACACACACACACACACACACACAGACGGACGGACGGATGGATGGACGGACGGACGGACGGACAGACAGACAGGCGGACAGAGCGTAAAGTTTCTTAAGAATTGTTGTTTTCGATCTATAATTATGATGGCACCCGCAGGACGATTTCGCCCAGGGCTCGGCGGTGCCATTAAAACAGTCATGTGGGGGGCAAAAACAAAGTCTGCTACTTTTCTTGGCTCCTGACTAGCAGTTCACAGAAATCAGACATATTAGACAAGCTACGCTGGTGACAAATGTTCCGAAAGAAAGAAAGAAAGAACGAAAGAAAGAAAGAAAGAAAGAAAGAAAGAAAGAAAGAAAAAGAAAGAAAGAAAGAAAGCAAGAAAGCGACTGTGGGAGAGTAGGCCGTGATATGGTGTATGATATATGTCTTTGTCTAATACAGAGCCAGAGCACAGAATTCACAACAAGAGCTATGTAGGGTTGGTAGGGTGGACGGGTGGACAGGGGAGGGGGAGGGCACAGCTTAACTATCCCAATGTAACACAGTAATGCTGTTGCATCCTAGTAATGATATTTTGGACAATGTGGCTAATGAGGGGGAAAGAGACTCCTGTGATAATATCCTCTGGTTAGTCTTATTGATCCTTGATTTCCCCTGTCTGTATCGTTCGTCTTTACGTACATATAGTCAAACCTCGTATTTCACTTTCAATAGCAACAGATACAACAGTCTAAGTCTCTTACGTATGATTAGTCGTCCGTATCCGCTCACCTGAGCATTTGTTCCGTTAGTACTTCATATATTATTATAATTATACACTGTTCTAGAAAAAAAAACCATTGATCTTCAATAAAAACATTTATTATTTTTACAACATGTAGACTACAAATATTTTTAAACACTGTTTAAAAACAAAACACGCACATTGATCTTTGATGAAACCATTTTTTATTTCTTTCCTCCATTTTGTACAATACAGATTCCGGGAGACTCGAGAAAGCTTTAGGGTTAAGTACCCAGACACGGGTCACAGCATGTTATTTAACAATACATTATGAGACTGACTTGAAGTATGAATGTAACCGGGTGGAAAGGCAAATACAGCATAGTATTCTTTCTCTTAAGGGGGAGGAAGGTGAGCTTAGCCTGATAATTTTTCAGATGTTACATATTATTTTAAGGAAGTGTGTCACCAGGGATTTTACCAAATTACTGTGAATCATCAATTTTGAGAAGATGGGACGAAAAAATCTACTCTATAAATTTTTGTCCCTGCCGGGGATCGAACCAGGGTCTCTCAGCTTGCAAGTCAGAGCGTGTTACCACTACACCACAGGGACACTAACTTCACAGCAATTTAATTCTTAAATACCTACTGCCTGAATCGGTCCCTAACTTCCACGTGCGAACCTAGTGTTCACCAGTGACTCTAACGCACTTCCCGACTGCTCACATGAAGATGCCAATAGCACCTGGCATAAAAATATGCAATTTTAGATAGTCCCTATAAAATCAAGAACTGGGAGAATGGGGTTGGAGTTGAACTTCAAAGGCTTAGATAGATGCAAATACATGTGTAGACTCAGAATAAGTGAGGTTTAGCCACTCAAGTATAAACTTTGTGGTTGTTGCTAGGTGTGTAAGGTTACCCTGTGTACTGAGTGAAAAGGCCTTAAATATTTGTTAGCCTGCTTCACTGCCTAAGTTCTCAAAATCGTATTGGTTTAGGGGCATTTATCTTTGTGAAAAAAATTTGCAGGAAGAGCTAAACCATTTCAGAAAACTGTAAATTTGGCCTTTGCTGGATCACATTAACACAGGCAATGTGATATTCTCAGAGCAAAAACAAAAACCATCGCTAAACGTGTTTGGAAGGCATTTTGGCATGGGACGCCTGGATAAGTTAATGAGAGGTGTAAAACCTTATATTGCCAACAGTGGTAAAAACACTGGCATCTTCATATCATATTGAAAAAACATTGCGTTTCTAAGCAGACAGACATGAATCATAACACGACAGTTCCATTGAAGGGATATGGCTGTTATTACTGGATTTGAGGCAATTCTTAGGCTGGTGAAGTTTCCTGGTGTGACATTCTTGGTATGTAAAGGTCCAGGAAAATGGATACATTAATGTGGTAAATATTTCTCCCTTTCTTCATTGAAATAAGAGCAACAAAGTACGCTATATAATGGAATTTTATCTCCGTTTTTTCTATGGCATACACAGCAAAATCTCTCAACGTGAATTCTATAATGTCCAATTTCAAAAGATAGTGTCGTTAGTCATCTAAGGTTTCATCACCATGAAGATGTTTGCTGGGTCTAACAAGTAAAACTAAGATTCCAATTTTCATTTTTTTTTTTCATATAACTGTGAATTTGGCCTTTGCTGGATCTCATTGACACGTGTATATGATATTTTTACAACAAACACAAAAACTATCGCTAACGACCATTTTATAATTATGATAAGACCGAACTCCTTATATATTGCTTAAGATTAAATTCATATTCCATACATGAATTCAGATAGCTGAACCCATCTCGACAAAATGATACCAACCCTTCTATTTGATATAACCTAATATATCAATTTGATACTTCAACACAATGGACTCGGAAGTGGACATTTGCTTGCTTGCTTGCTTGCTTGCTTGCTTGCTTGCTTGCTTGCTTCCTTGCTTATTTGCTTGCTTGCTTGCTTGCTTGCTTGCTTATTTGCTTGCTTGCTTGCTTGCTTGCTTGCTTGCTTGCTTGCTTGCTTGCTTGCTTGCTTGGGGTATTCACTGTCCCCTTGGGAAGGCCTGCCTTTCTATACGGAGACTTCTCCCAACGATCGAAAATAGAAATGCGTTTCTAGGATAGTTCGACCGCCTGGAAACGTAGATTACGCGACAAAGGACGGCTTCGTATCGCATGCATGTATGTTCATCCATTATGTATAACATCCATTTTATAATGCCATGTTTATGCCAAGCTAATCCAGCCTCTTGCCTTTCGGGACTTCCGCCATTACTATGCATTTAATCTCTTGTTCGCCATTAGCCAATGGCCTGGTTCAACCATTATGCTGCCTGTACAGTCTGGCCTTCATACAAGGGCCCTGCCCCAGTTGATATTTAGTGATGATGATAATACGTTCATCTATATAGTGCCTTATCATATAAACCCCTCAAGGTGTACAATATGTACAATATAGAATATTTTTCAGAACTTTCGCAACCGTTCAACCACATAGGCCCACAAGTACACACTTATTACAATTACCACTTCATTTACACATGTATACAAGAAACAATGAAAGACTGTCATCACACATTCACGCACAGTTCTTACCAATTATTTTACTGTAAAGACTAGGAAAAATAGTGGGTGAAAAAGTGAGTTTTCAGCTGTCTTTTGATTAAAATTAATTTATTTTCGAATATTTAAGTCTACTAAGATGAGTACTCACTATTTCAATGTCGTCGTTAGTTGCTATCGATACTATGACCTAACAGTGATTCGTTTGACAGTTTAATAAGTGTTAATCAGACAATCAATCAACAGCTCCTTCTTACCCTGGGCTGGATTTCCTGGCCCTTTATCTCCCCTCTTATCTCANCACAGACACACACACAGCCACACACACACACATATACACACACACATATAAAGACAGGTACTCATACTTAAGTGTTGCACTTTACTGTTTTATTCCCAAGTAAAGCTCCAGCGAAGCTCAATCAACTAGCATTGCTTACCACCTCTACACTGAGGGTGCCCTGGTTTTGACCTTGTCCCGTCTCGCCCTCTCTCCCCTCCATCTCCACACCCCTCCCTTCCCTCCTCCCCCCCCCCCCC
>JAWQUT010000026.1:1158069-1160499 GCA_033807755.1 Ellobium chinense | reverse complement strand
AGGGTGGGGTGGGGGGCATTATTTAGATTTTCAACTTCATTAAGTTTATGATTGTTTTTCTATCATAGACTATAATTATAATCCTATGGCTTAGGGGACAAAGAACAGAACAGAGGAAGGAGATAAAATGACATGCAGAAAGACCACAGATATTGACATCAAGGTTAATGGTTGCAATGTCTAATATAGGTCCATGGCTAACATTTTACAAGCCATAAAAATACACACAATAATCCAAAGCAAACGCTGAAGAAATAAAGTAAGACAAAAGTCTAATGCGAAAGAAAGAAAGAAAGAAAGAAAGAAAGAAAGAAAGAAAGAAAGAAAGAAAGAAATTAGACGAAAGAAAGCATTTAGTCCTGCCCTGCATACCATGTACCATAACCTAAAACCTTTAAAAAGGAGCTCAGACTGGCATTCCCTTCACGCTACTCATTCAGCATTAATAAAGATTAGAAATAAAAAGAACTTAAATATGCAAAAATAAAATAAAATATAAAAATGCATTCAAATCTAGGTCAAGCTGTAAAAAATGTGTTGCCAGGAGAGAAATTTCTTAAGTTCATTCCATCGTACTCTTAAGAGTTTTTTACAGACTCATGCGATCATTACAATCTCTGCGTCATGAGATGAGTGGTTCAAGATCTGGCAGAGCACGCTTGGATAGCCCCATAGGCAAAATGACGCAAACCTTTACAACAGGACAAACAATTTTTGTCGCAAAGTTCATAGAACGAGAGACATTTAAAAGAATCTATAATCAAGAAAAAAAACAACGCACTCGATTTTTGAAGAAGCATAACTCGGCTATTTCTGCCCAGAATTAAGTGAAATTTCGCATGCAAGTTAGTTCCGTTTACTCCGGAGGCAGTACTTTTTAAGGTTTCGTTACTCCAGCTGACCTCTATGTATTTTATTTTTTATTGTTTTGTGTCGTAAATACAGGGAAACCCTCCTACCGATGTGTTACGGTTTTTTTTACTATTGCGGCTCGCTGCCGACGCATGTCACCTACTGTCTAGATAAATTTGTGAAGTTTGCAGACAAGAGTTGCCAGGTTGGCATTATGAGACCAAATTTCTTGATAGGTCTGATCACAAAGATTAGGGCGGTATGTATGCGTGTAGATGCACTATGAGTGTAATTGTCCCCTTCCTTTGTCCATTCCCGGACAGCGCCGGTATACCTCAGCTAGTATGTTTAAAAAACATATTATTTGCCCGTCTTCTGACAAAACATCGAGTTAAGCTGTTTTGCATAATATCGCGTGCCGAACAATAATTGCACAAACAAAGCAACTGCGAGAAGTGCTAGAGATAATGACATTGATACTGCGCAGTGCTCTGTGTTCTAAGCTTGCAATAGAAGAAATGTCTGTGAATTTTGCACATTAACAGCTACCAGGCTTGTGTAAATAAATATTCGATTTCGTTACTGCGCTCTGCAAGTTTTATTGTCCCTGTGCAGCTGGCATTCACACGTTGTATTGACTGACTCGCCTCTGGGCCATTTGCAAGATTAATTCCACTCTATTATTCACATGGAATTTCCCTGAAACTCGATGTTCGAAGATGTTTGTCCGGTAGGGTGGGGTGAGGAAAGGGAGTGTTGATGAGATTGTGGTTCTTGCTTGCTTGCTTGCTTGCTTGCTTGCTTGCTTGCTTGCTTGCTTGGCTGGCCGGCTGTCTTCCTAGTTAGGTCGGCTGTGTGGGTACCAACTCAGCATGCTGTCTTTTTGCTGTCTTGGCAAGTTGTGCAAGTTGTCCGTTTGCTAGCAAAGGACGGATGTCTGAATGCCAACTAGGCAAGCTGTCTGGTTGTTAACTAGACCGGCTTTCTGGTTGATAGTTGGGCTGGTTGTCTAGTTGCCAGCTCGGCCCGCCGTCTGACGAGCTACTCGGGCCGGCTGTCTGGTAAAACTAGGCACAATGTCTAGTTGCGGTGCTGGCTGGCATGCCGTTCGAGTACTAGCTAGACGGAATGCCTGGTTGCTAGCTACGCTGATTGACTGGTTGTTAGCTAGGCCGGCTATCTATTTGCTAGCTAGACCGGCTGTCTGATTGCATGTTATGCCGACTGTCTGGTGCCAGCTAGACTCGCTGTCTGATTGCTAACGACACCGGATGTCTAGTTGAAATAGGGCCAGTTGTTGGACTGTTAACTAAGGACTCTGGTTGCTAAGGCAAGTTGTCTGCTTGCCAGCCAGACGAGGTATCTGAATGCTAAGTTAGTTAGTCTAGCTTGCCTCTAATGTTCGCCAGACACCTGAACTGATCGCTAGCTGGGGATGCCCCCTTGCCTGCTCACTCCCTTAGGATCACTGAACATAACCAAATTACGGTCTGTTGACAGACGCATTCTGCTCTAGAACTAGACTATGTGCGATCTCGCGGGTTACCAGTCACGAGTGGCTGAAGCCGCCCGCTGTGC
>JAWQUT010000026.1:1148069-1153069 GCA_033807755.1 Ellobium chinense | reverse complement strand
GGGGCTGTCTGGCGCAAGCAAGACATGCTTGGTATTGTCTTACTCGTGCTGATATAAGAAGATCGTTCCCTGGGCTGTGTTATTCGATCATTGCTGTGTTTGTCGTGTCTTTTCCTTCTGCTATGAACTAATCTTTTCTGCGCCTGAAATGCAATGTATGATGTAAGTTGTATGGCCATTGTATTCCCCAGTAGTCCCTCCAGGTATTCCTGGGTACTTTTATTTTTGCATTTTTTTGCTTTTGATTTCTAAACATCCCCAGGGCAGAGAATCCCAGAACTCTGATACTTTTATGTATTCTCCAAGTTTCTTTTTAGCAACACATTGATTGATTTGTTTCACATGAACTAACACACAACTAGACTTTTTTTTTAACTGCTTTCGAAGGCATTCATGTGTACCTAAGCTACCCGTACTTAATACTAGACTTTACTTTATGAGGTTGGGTAGGAGGCTTACGTGGGTAAGAAAAAGACCAATAATTGTCATCTACATGTGGTCTAGGGATTTATCGAAACTGTCTTCGAGGCATTCGAGGTGTGGGTAACTAAAGGTATCAGGCACCTATTAATAAGCCAAATCGATGATTGTGTACACTCCAATTGATCCGCTAATAGATAAAAGTTCCCTGTTTTTTTAGGGCCCTGCCAGCCAATGTCAGCGTGTAGAAATATGTAAAAAGACCTGTGATCTAGACAAAGCATCCGATTTTAAAGTTTCAGGTACAGTTTGAGCCTGTAATTGTAAAAATAAATACTGTTAGGTCTATGTCTTAGCACACGGTCAAAACCGGCCTAATGAAGAATTGAGGACCAAGTCAGAAGGAAAGATGATTATTTCTGAACGAGTTTTGTGAAAAATTTTGAACGTTGGCCCCTTTTTTTTCTTCCCCTTAAAAGATCGGGCAAAAGAAGTACTTTTACCTTCATGGGAAAACAATTTCGAAATCACAGTCAAATTTGTAGAATAACACATTTTATTGTGAGGGCGGAAAGAATAAAGAATTATGGGTACCAGTAACTTGAGTGCTCTATGAAGGCCTCCAACGGTAGCCAATACCGAAAGTTGGGAAGGTTTAGACCCATGCCAGGAGGTACAACCGAGAGATGAGCGGAATGAGTGGCGTATATCAGCTATAAATTTGCTCAAGGGTATGCCAAACCCTATATTATCTATGGCATCTGTCATTTCCTGTTGATCAGAAACGACACAGACATTACTGGAAAGGTAATTGTATTGTCATTGCGAGCTGTGGCCACAAGTTATCTGACCACTCGGACATTTGCTATGGATGGATGAACTTTTCACAGCAAAAGCAGATGATTGTGGACTGTTGTTTTTTTTAATTGGATACGAAATGTTATCACAAATGTCGCCTAAGCGACACTGCTTCCAGCTCACCCCGACTTCGGAAAATTATACACCACCTAAAGTTAGCGGCCCGTCCCTCTCCAAATGTGTGCATCCAATAGCTATCAGTCATCCAGGCGTTACAGCTGCTTTTTATGTAAACTGCCCAGCAGTCCCTGTCCAACTGATCACTTGAGGGTTGCTTTTTTTGCATACGGCTCTACACTGAACTCCTGTTGAAACCTGATCTTAAATTTCGTAGGCAATAATATCGTCATGCTCATTCCACATTTGCCTAAGTCTATTTTTTTTTTTTTGAGGTTTTGAGAAATTAAGTGCTCTTATCCTGTTGCTCAACGCAAGACATTGAGACAGATGTGATTTAGCTTATAAATATGGATATTATAAAGAGTCAAAAATTTACATAAGTTTTACTAGGAAAAAGAGGATCATAGTAATATAAAACAACTCAGACAAAAAAAATTGACTTAGGCAAATGTGGAATGAACGTGAAGATGATATTCCAGAACACTGCCTCCTAGGCTTGTTTCGGATCACAGGCAGGGTTAGAGGTAGGGTTAAGGAAGAAAGAGCCAATCTGGGACAGTCCCTGGACATTATCAGTCTAGCAACTTTCTCATGCGTGTGAAGTTGAGAGAGAGAGAGAGAGAAAGAAAGAGAGAGAGAGAGAGAGGAGGGAGAGAGAGAGAGAGAGAGAGAGGAAGGACAGAATGTGAATTGCTTGTTGAAATTATTGTTATTTTGCTCATTTATAGCAGATAGTTGTCTGAGCTCAGTAAACATATTGTTATTGTTATTGTTATTGCCAGTGTCCGGCATCCTAAGTGTGCTTTAAGTTAAGATTAAGGTTTGCGCATGGGGCAACGGTAGAGGTGAGTAAGAGGAGGAATGAGGTTTCAGGATCTTAGGCATGGCTTGTAATTATATTCGCTTTGCGTATGTAGGGTGTGCGTGAGTGTGTGCGGAGTAATTATAACATCAATGTGTCTAATTTAGTGTTTTTGTACTGCATTTTGTGTTTTGTTGGAAAGGAAAAAGATGTGCCTAATGTGGACAATGAAGTTGTAGCTTATCTTATTTCTTGTCATAGGAATCTTCCAAGGGCTTATGCTGATTAGATGATTAAGGGCAAGTACGAAGTCCGACAAATTTCGTTAATAAAGTCAAGAAGCTGACACGCCGTCGAATTTACACACGCTGATTGGTAGAATGTTTAGCGTGCCGTGTGCAAATGCAACCCCGATGTCCCCTCTCTCTTCCCCTTCCCCCCCTCCCCCACTTACCCTGTTACTTCCAAATCGACGTTCACCACCGCAAGCTCACCGATTTAGGTAAAGATAACACTTGCAGTGATCCTTCCTTTGTATTCCTTCTTTTATCTTTAGCTAATGAGCTTGATAATGAGACCACCTCTTTGCCACCTTGTCCGAAATTTGGTTTTTGACGCTTTAGGACTACCAATAACATTCCTGCATGTTGTTTCAAATCATCAAACCCTCCAGCTTCAATAGTTTTGTGGTTCGATAGAAAATTAATAATAATAATAATGCGGTTTATAAGTCTCATATCCAGGCTAATGGCCGCTCATGCGACTTCACATTTTTATTACCCCAGCAGGCCTGATCACTCTAGGTCTTTCTAGACTCCCTGCGAAATATCTGTCATGCCACTCATAATGGCACTTAATGCCCGTAAGTGCTCACCATTGAGACAGCTAGTGGTCTTTCACGATATGTGGTATATGTTTGACCGAGCAGTGTCCGTATCAGTGACTGAAGCTAATCAAACTTTTTTTTTTTTTTTGCATTGTAGTCAAGTAAAATCAACCTGAACATGTTGGACTGTATTTCATCATCACATTCACAAGCAGAACTTACTTTTAAGGAATCGTTTTGCAAGTGCGGTGTCATGAATATAGATCAGTTTTTTTTTCTTCTTCTTCTTCTTCTTCTTCTTCTTCTTCTTCTTCTTTTTCTTGCTTCTCCTGCAAAGTTGGATTTTGGGTTTTTCGGGTATTGCATCCAAATGACGACTAATCTGTTCTAATGTACAGTGGAGCACGCTTAATATGAGCACGCTTAGTACGTAGACAGGGATACTGACGTTAGCGTTTTTTGCCTCAATTTTTCTTCATTGAGGGTACGTATATGGTTAATATGTATTCCTGTTAATAAGTACACTTTTGGTCGGTCCCAAGATGTTCGCCTCATCCGTGTTCCTTTGTATTTATAGAGCGCACTTCCTACATCGAATGGCACAGAAAACACGTAAAAAAAAAATTTCAAGGAAACATGTAATACTTACCGAGATATTGCAATAGCCAAGAATAGAATTCTCTCCTTCCTGAGAATAATAGAAGTGATGTTGTCCGTTTCCGCCCTCTTTGCAGTCACAGCCAGGCTAAACGACACACGTGCGAAGATAAAACGCACTGATAACATTCACTGTCAAGTTTTAGCAGCCATGGTGATGAAAATAACCTCTTCGATCGCGACTCCAAAGAATGTCCACCAACATTATTGATTCTCACTAAAAGCACACATTTGAAACTATTAAGCATTATTTTTATGTCAAAACATTATCATAATAGCCACCTTGAACTTTGGAAGATCCACTTACTGAAAGGCTTTAACAGCCTGGGTGATAGAATTACCTCTCTGGTCGCGACTCCAGTGACAGTTCTTCAACCATTTTGGTTCTCATTTAAAGCACATTATGAAGCTACAAAAGATGCTCTTTTTTTGTCAAAACGTGGCGGTAACAGCAACTATGAGCTTAGACGGAACTTACTGATACTATTCAATGTCAGGCTTTAATAAGTACTAACCATGATGATAAATTAAATCGTTCCACCACGACTCCTATGACTGTCCACCAATCACTTTTGTTCTCATCGAAAGCAATTTTGAAGCTACAAAAAATGATTCCACCGTAATTTGACCAATTTCAAGGAAATTTCTGTAAGCTCTGTGCCCTTAACTCACAATCTAAGTCTACAGTATATTAAGTATAATAAATACAAAATTGTCAGCTTGTCAGCCTATTGCACTTTTTATTCATCTGATTTAATTTCACAGTTATGTATCACATGTTTGCTGTATGTTTGCTCTCATATAAAGATAGTACAAAAGCTAGTAAATAACGGTTAAAACACTATCATAACCACCAACCACCTTCGTTTGACATCATGTTAATTTACTCCTACCAATCTGTTCCGTTTAAACTGGTCTTGCCTATAATGGATTCCGCTACCACTCTTAATGCGCTAGTAAAATCTATTATAATATGGTAACACATTTAACCCGTACGGGACTCACATATCATTACTGTTAACATATGGCGTCAAAATAGGTCGAATGCAAATTCTAGTATAATTTTATTTATAATTTTAGACTGGTTCTGATTAGAGTATCAGAACTCATGTACCAGATGAAACGCTGAAAACCAGTGCTTAGGTCTTGTAATATCAACAAGTATGTTAAACGCAATCCCGTTTTCTTCCAACCTCCATTCTCATGGGAGTGAATGTGACATGTCAGATGAAATGAAATGCACACACACACACACACACACACACACACACACACACACACACACACACACACACACACACACACACACACACACAC
>JAWQUT010000026.1:1134516-1144630 GCA_033807755.1 Ellobium chinense | reverse complement strand
ATGTTCTGGACCGTGTGGGAAAGAAAAAAGATTGAATGAAGTGGTTTCCTCAAATATCTACAAGTGGACCATGAAGGGGAATAAACTTAGGACCTCAAAACTACTCAAGACTTAAACAAGTAATCTTGCTTTGAGTTAGATTTCAACACCTCTTTTCAGCACGAGTTATGGCTATATCAGAGGCGAGGTTCACTCTCCCTAGGGTCGTAGACAGGAGGGTGCCTTTTAATCACCGAATAGAAAAAAAAAATACCCAAAGAGAAAAACTGCTACTAACATGATTCGAACCCGGGATCTTTCGCTTCAAGAGACAAACGCTTTACCTCTCTGCCACAGATAAAATCCAAAGGTTTTTTTCCAGGGTTGGACAAGTTCACTCAAAAGTTCAAATCAAGTTCAGTTCACTGAGGGAACTCTATGATCAAGTTTAGCTCAGTTCTATGAAAATAGAGTAGTTTTCAGATCAGACCAGTTCCTCTTGATCTTTGAAACCGGCATCGGTTCCAATTTTCGAGATAAATGTAAACTGAAATTAAATTTAGGTAGAAAATTAGAGTTCAGATCAAACACGCAAAATTGTCACAGTTCAGATCCAGATCAGTTCATCCAAAATAACTATAAAGCTCAGATGAAGTCCGCATAAACTGAACGTAAGTTCACAAACTGCATTCATATTATCATCTCAGTTCTGCCCAACACTGTTTGTTCTGCAGCGAAAGCACTAGATTTCCATAGTTAACACTTAGGCCAATGGCATTTATCCCTTCACAGCACACTTTTTTTCTATTACAAACATATTTGGGTGAATAACTCAAGTCAACATTAATATGAACACAACAGCTGGTGCGAAATGCATAATCAAATAAATACGGACGGTGCTCTTAACTTCACAAACCAGGCCTAGACCCTCATGTGCGTTGAGGTGAAGGCTGTACGCTGTACTGTCATGTGTTTGCATACGTGATCTATACAATTTTTTTTTTTCGAATCGAAAGATCATCGGAGATTGTAGATCTGGGGACGCATGCACGCGGGCTGGCGGTAACTATAAGAAACATCACTGTTGTTTTTGGGGGGTTCCCCGCAGATACCATCACTGTGCATATAGATAGCATTGTGCGTTAGGCCCGTAGTCAGTTGAAAACTTGCGCATTAACGATGGGATCTCTTATCATGGTAAAAATTACATTAGTGCATCAGAACTGAATGCACCCTTAGTAGCGTTCAACATGCACGGTTAATGCAATTCTTATGATGGTAAGAGATCCCATCGTTAATGCCCAAGCTCCATATATCTCTATGCAACTTACTATAGTACGGTCTTGCTGTCCCAATCGCCATAAATAACTCCCCACTGGTTTCACTTCGAAATGTTGACATGATTTGCTTCACTTTATAAATAGGCGTAAGCACGGCATGCCCTGATATTCTCATTTCCAATATTTTCTGATCTCAATTTGCGGACTGTCAAAAGACAAGCTGGTTTAAGTATGTTGTGTTATTTTCAGAACGATAATGTTATTTCTTTTAAAATTATGCCGAAGATTCAAACTGAGGACCGGTCAGGTTTTAGACAGATGATATAAATACTTGCTGATTACGCAATGGTAAGCCTACTTACTGCAATAAGTTTGCCTTATAGATGTGTAATTACTACTATGCAACAAAAACATTCGATTAAAGAAGTGAGAATGGTCACCCTGCACGTATAGTACAAACACTTGAGATATTATCAGTTATGTACAATCTTTCATAGAAATCTTCTCTCTTCATCGATCGTCTAAGCTAAACCCTGCTGAAGTCATCATTGCACTGCACTGATGCCTGTTAGCTGAAACAGTTTCAGGTAAACGTGTGGACGATTCTCACAGTAGTCCGGATTATGTTTTGTAGTGAATGCCACAGAGACGTTGATGATATATTAGTCTTTACGAATTTGTTTACACTGCAAGACAGTTAAATAAAATACCAGTAAGGGCCGCTCTTACGAAAGCTTAATGTGTTCGATTAATTGAAACTCACAGCTCTTTGGTACCCAAGTAGTCCTAATTATTCTTCACAGGTAAAATTCCAAAATTCTGTAACTCTACACGTTCATTTCTTCAATTATTTTATAGTACCTAGGCTAAAGCACCTGCAAACTTTACATAGTTTCTTCTATTTTTTTAAATATAGAAACTGGGCAGTGTATAGTGTTAATGAGTGTCATAAGACTACTTTGCAATACACTGAATACTTCACGATACCAGTATACAAAATTATAATGCAAAATTCTAAACGATTCATTTTCTACCCATTATTACACTCTCATTATATTGAAAAACCTTCTACAACCATCCAGTTAGGTAAAAACGTAAACGAAAAAAAAATTTTGTTAAAGCACAACTTTTATGAAATATATGTCCTGCATTTGTTATAAACTGAATATGTAATAATTTCAGGATAAGGATAATTATAATAATGCGGTTTATTCGTCTCGTATCCAGGTTAATAACCATCGATATGACGTCACAGTATTATCAAACCCAATATTGGTGATACATAATTCCTCAGAATTCCCCTACCTGTCACAGCCACCTTTCATAAGAATTGAGTGCAGTAATAATGGAGCATAATATTAAAGTGAATATTGAAACATGTATGGTAATGGAGTAAAAACTAAACAGTGAAATATGTAATTTTTTTTCCAGTTAAATCTATGTCTTACGACAACACAGAGAGAGATCAAAAGCTGCAGGACGCATCTGCACAAACCTGTTATAACAACCACAATTTATTGATCTGTATTTGCCACAATATTCACACCTGTATGTTATGGAATATAGGTAGACCTACCTAAAACCTAACCATCTCACAACCCATGCAACTAGGCTATAGCAACTCAGAAATTTGCTAGTGTTTTGAAAGCTCACGATTAACATTAATTTATCCACACAAACCTGTAATGGTGAAGCGTCCGGTGTTTTTTTTTTACTATTATGTCCACTCTAATTAACACACTTTCCAATAGCCTCTGCTATCCTAGAACAAACACTCAAGTCCACCGCGATCACGACTCGGGAAGTACAACAACCCTGAAAAGCTGCCGGGCCTCGATGGCCCACCCCGCTGATGACAAGGTACATAGAACGACCTGTTACCAGGGCTTGACTCACTCACTCACTCCCAGCCCAGGATCTCCTCTCTCTCTCTCTCTCGCTCTCCCTATCCAAGTCTCCCTGCCCTCTCCCACCCACACACACATACACTCACGGACGAGCACTCACGCACGCACGGACGCGCGCTCAGCGTTAGCAAAATGCGCACAAATGGTGGCCTCGCAGTAGCAAGACAAGGTTATCTGGAGCAAAGGGCTCCTACTAGAGGAGTTTTACCACTTTACAGAAAAGGTCACATTATCAAAAAAAAACAGACGGAAAAAGAGTTGTAGCCGCCAAGGAATTATTTAGAACAGATCGATCATCATATTAATCTTAATGCACAGTCTAAGCTCAATATGAAGTATGCCTCTGCGCATGGAAAAAAGTATACTTAATATTGATGTATACGTATTATCCAGATACAAATGATAGGATCATTATGAATCAGTGCGTGTGAATTTATACTTAATAACGAGATAAAAATTAATTGAGGTACTTTCTATCGAGGTTACAGTGTATTATGTCAATGCTTCGATATCTCTATATAAAGAGACTTTCTGTGTAAGAAATTTCCTCACTAACTCATTTGTATTAATTGTAGTCGCAATAAGTTTCGAATCCCAGGGCGTGCTGTTCCCGTGGAAAGATACAGAAACGTTCAGGATTGAGGATATTGGGGAGATTTTTTTTCTTAAGTATATCGTAGTCCAGTAGCCAAGAATAGCGTACCTACCGTACTAGAAAATGTGGCTTCTGCACACAAGGTCGCCTTTACCTTTGTCACCCGGGTGTGTCAAGGAAAGCATTCCGGTGCGTAAAATTGAAAGCTGGAAAGAAGGTGCAGAATATCATGGTGCGCAGCTTCGATTTGTTTTCTCTGTTTTTGTATGTGCTTTCAGCATACAACACTCTAAACTGCAGGGTTCCCGGGTATAACGTGTATCTAACAAAGACGGAAGTAATAGAGAATGTTGTGTACCTAACTGGTCACTTTTATGTTATGTTTATGTACGTGGTTTGTATCAACATACGAAGTCGAAGAACACACATCGACACATCGGGCATTCAACCTCACCCCTCTCCCTCTCCGCCCACTCACACACATACACATTCTCCTCCCCTCCATTTTTCATCAAGCTTCCGGAGCTCATCTCCAATACACACATTTCGCCATAAAGGTAGGCCATACTCATACGCACTGCGTAAACCCCACCCCCTCAAAAAAAAAACAACCCACCAAAAAAACGAAGGGTAGTGGATGCTTTATTCAGAAGCGTATTATCTCTATGCTAAATTCATTTTCTGTCTTTGAAGATGTGCTAGAACAAGTCAGAAGCAGGTCTACTCCACCACTTCACCCAAGACTTCCACGACTCTTATAAACAATGCATGCCCTCCGGTGGACTATTATTTGGGTTGACCGAGGATTTTTTTGAGAAAGTAGGGAGAGAAGCAAGGTGAGGGGAAGAAATGAAAGAAAGAATGGAGCTGATCCAGGATGAATAGGATGGGTAAGTAGGTCGAATCTACCCAACACCGCAGGCCATCCCAAGCCTACAAAAAGAATTAATAGGCCGACGCCCCTGGGGGTGTCATTCAGATAACAAGAACGACAACCACACGAGAGCACAACAAGCAAGCGATTACTGTTCCTGCCTGATGCAAACTCAATATCAATTGTCGGATCATGGGGGATAATGTGTTTTGTCATGGAATCGTTCATAATTTTTATTACAGCCCGGCTGGCTCGGAGGGGTATCCAGTTGTTTGGTTCCCATCAGCTACAAAAACAACATAGCAATTTGTCATGATGTCTGAACCGTCAAGAGAGAGTGGGCTGGAGTTGTGGGTGGGTTGGTTTGATTTCAGGGTACTGGCTGCGTTATCGGGTGGTGGTGATGGTGATATATAATAAGAACTGAATGTGTGATGGTTTTAATGACGATGATGATGATGATGATGATGATGATGATGATGTGAATAGTGGTGCTGGTGGTCTTGGTGGTGCTGGTGGTCCTGATGAAGCTGATGATGCTGATGCTGGTAGTGGTCGTGATGATGGAGGTGGTATCGGTGGTGAATGCTTGTGGTTAGTTAGTTTGTTTGTGTGTGTGTGTGTGTGTGTGTGTGTGTGTGTGTGTGTGTGTGTGTGTGTGTCTGGGTGGTTTTGGGTTTTTTTTGGAGGGAGGGGGAAGCTCATAACAAAGCAACAATCATTTCTAACATATATTTAATGGTCCTCAGATACATTAGAGAATTGGTATGGCCTCATAGTTTTGAAATGCGCACTCTGTTATCTTGGATCGAGCTGTGCTGCCGGTTTTACAACGGCAGTGCTTGCTTGTAGGTTACAGACTTGTAATGGGATTGGACCCTTTTTCCCTCTATGGGCTATATTAACATTTTGAGCTGCCCTCTGAACCCAAAGTTTTAGTTTTCATCCAGACCCATACCAGATTAAAGCTCATTATGTGGCCCAAAATTTAAGACTTACCTAACCCTAGCAAGCCCNGTGTGTGTGTGTGTGTGTGTGTGTGTGTGTCTGGGTGGTTTTGTTGTGGTTTTTTTTGGAGGGAGGGGGAAGCTCATAGCAAAGCCACAATAATTTCTAACATAATTATATCTAATGGTCCTCAGATACATTAGAGAATTGGTATGGCCTCATAGTTTTGAAATGCGCTCTCTGTTATCTTGGATCGAGCTGTGCTGCCGGTTTTACAACGGCAGTGCTTGCTTGTAGGTTACAGACTTGTAATGGGATTGGACCCTTTTTCCCTCTATGGGCTATATTAACATTTTGAGCTGCCCTCTGAACCCAAAGTTTTAGCTTTCATCCAGACCCATACCAGATTAAAGCTCATTATGTGGCCCAAATTTAAGACTTACCTAACCCTAGCAAGCCCATTGAAATTTTGAGCTTGGTTGCTACTTCTCTTCCGCCTGAGCACTCCCTTGACCTGGCAGTTCCAGCGCAGGGCTAAATAGTGCCTGGCAAAATAAAGTAAAATGGACATAGTTTCCCATGATATCAGAATTTCTCCCCTGGAGCCCTTATTACTGGAAGCAGGGCATGCCAAAAGAGGGAAAAGGGGAGATGAAATTTAACCCAAAAGTGGAAGTACAATTACAGGACACAAAAGTGAAAGTACAATTACAGGCCTGTAACCTTGTAGACAACGTGTTTGTCGATGCTTCTCAGGCGTTTGGACCTGAAGCTAATGATGGCGCTCCGAGATATTCAGGAGATATATGCAGTTATGGTTACTTCTGTAGACTTTTTTTTTTACAATTCTGATCCCCTTTCACCACGAGTTTGAGTATGTGTTTGTGTGTGTGTGTGTGTGTGTGTGTGTGTGTGTGTTGTGTGTGTGTGTGTGTGTGTGTGTGTGTGTGTGTGTGTGTGTGTGTGTGTGTGTGGTAAGTGTGTGTGTTTTGCCCCTTATGACATGATACAGTCTTTGGACAGAGCGCCAAGTGGTCTTCATTCAAGACTAATTTATATACATTTTTTCAAAGGCCTCCACAGATAGCTGTGCGCCTGTTGAGGACTGCTCCCCATCCCCCCTCGCCCCCTTCCCGGGCCTAGCTCTAACCAGCCTCCTCCTCTTCCGTCAACACACACAATGAACTTTCTATTTTGATCAAGTACATGGCTGTCAATAGATATTGGAAGATAAGGAACAGGAAAAACACTGGACGCAGCTGAGCGTTAATTAAAATAGACAGAATGACAACCCATCACAGAGTGTCATGGAGTTTATTTGTATAGAACCATAAACAGGGTTGGGCAAGTTCACCAAAAAAGTCAGTTCAGATCAAGTTCAGTTCATTAAGGGGGAAAAAAAGCCCTAAGATTAAGTTTAGCTCAGATCCATGAAAGCTCAACAGTTTTCAGATCAGATCAGTTCCTCTCGGTTTTTGAAATTGGCAGTCAGTCCGGTCATTCGAGGTAAATGTGAACTGAACTGAAATTTAGGTAGAATATATTCAAAGCAGATGAAGCGCCCAAAATAGCTGCAGGACATGAATTTGGATACTGTTATCAGAACTATGGCCGTATGCATAATCCATACGTTAATTAGCGTATTGCGTTAACCACGGTGAACACTACCAATGTTTTGGCAGTTTCCCGTGGCCACTGGTCCAAAATACTTAAAGGGGCAAGGGTAGTCATTATTTCACAGTCTAAATGAGTCTACATTATTTTTTCAAAAGCACATATTATTTTCCATCCCTCTGACCTTTCCTTAGAAAACACTCCTGGTATGTCGGGATATTCACTCTCTGTACGCCCCCATTACTCAAGCTGCTTGAGGTCATAAAGCGAGAAAAGTTAGCAAACGACTAGTGCAGACGCATGCGCAAACTGTCTAAAGGTTACAGACCTGTAATAGGATTGGACCCTTTTTCCTTCTATGGGCTATATCAACATTTTGAGCTGCCCTCTGAACCCAAAGTTTTAGCTTTTACCCAGACCCATACCAGATTGAAGCCCATTATGTGGCCCAAATTTTAAGACTTACCCAACCCTAGCAAGCCCATTGAAATTTTGAGCTTGGTTGCTATTTGTAAACAGATCCTACATTTTTCACTGGTCAATGTCAAACCCCTCCTCTTCAGCCTGAGCACACCCTTGACCTGGCAGTTCCAGCCCACGGCTAAATAGTGCCTGGTAAAATAAAGTAAAATGGACACAGATTCCCATATCAAAATTTCCCCCCTGGAGCCCTTATTACTGGAAGCAGGGCTTGCCAAACGAGGGAAAAAGGGAGATGAAATATACCCCCTAAGTTGTAGGACCACAAAGTGAAAGTACAATTACAGGCCTGTAACCTCTAAACTAATGGTCTGCTAGCTTATCTCCTTTTTTGACGTCACGCAACACGAGTAATGGCGCAGCTCAAAGAATGAAAATCCCGACATTTCTACGAAGTTTTCTCAAAAACTGTCAGGCGGAAGGAAAAAAATACCAGCGGGTTAAAATTTGATTTTAAAAATATTAATGTGGCCCTATTAGTCTCTGAAGCAAATAACTACTCTGTCCTTAAAAAAAAAAATTATACCTAAATATCCTTTAGACCTAATCTTAATTTGTGAAATCAGATGTATTCGTCAAAACAGACGCTTTCCTACATGTGACACCAAGGATAGACAAAATAATTTGAAGCTGTCTTATTTTAGCACCAGCTGAATGCCATACGCCACACATGCACGTAATAAGACAGGATCAGCGAACTGGAGACTGGAGACTAGAAATGCCAGTAACGGATTATGAAAGATTACGTAGGTTCACAAGGATCCATGTGCGAAAGCAGAGGAAGATAAATCCTGTTGCGGTATACAGCGCGCATCAGCCTGGCCGTTTTTGATTAAACTCGTATCGGATTTTGCTGTCTCCGTGACATTTTCCGTGACGTTTGAGTGATGTCTGTATTTGGAGAAGGGTTCTCAACCATTCTTACTTGGGGTACCCAGTTAATGCCAGTTCGGATGGCAAGTTCACACCACTAGGCAATTCAGGTTAACTTTGTCTGAAGATGGCACGGCTGGTGTTTACCATGTGAAGTTAGACCGATCAGTATCTCGCACTTGATTTTGTTTGTTTGTTTATTTGTTTGTTTGTAGTACATTCTTCGCATATTCCCCACCCCTCCACCTCCTTGAGATTTGCATGGTGTACCTCCATCCTCCCCCACAGTGCAGTGTCTCTTTGGGAAGTGTGAAGTGGATATTCATTCCTAAGGGTACGGGACTTAGGTATGCCTCTTTGCAGAGAATTTTTTAGCTCCGCCTGGGGAAGGTCTTTGACACCTACTGTTTTTACTGTTTTTTCTTCTTTTGGCCCTATTAACATTTTGTGTTATTCTAAATACACCACTGTGATTTCGGGAAATTTCTTCAATGGAGATATGGAGATTAAAGTTCTTCTTTTGCCCGATCTTTTAACGGGGAAAAAAAAGGGGGGGGGNGGGGGGGGGGGGGGGGGTGTCAAGGCCCAAATTTTTTCACAAATGTCTTTCGAAAAAGATTACCTCGAATTCTGATTTGGTCCCCAATTATTTTCATTTGGCTGGTTTTGACCGCGTGCGAATACACTTACACACTTTATTTTTTTTACCTAGAAGGCTCAAATTGTACCTGAAAGTTTAGAATTGGATGCTTTATTTAGATCACAGTTCATTTTACACATTTCTACACTCTGACACTGGCTGGCAGGGCCCCCAAAAAGAGGGATTTTATATATTAGCGGATTACTTGGGTTGTACATAGTGAGTGATTTGCCCCTCTAATAGGTGTCACAAAGCGGAAATGCGGGAGGGGAGGGAAGTCCTAGTGTTTCTTTCCATCATCCCCCTCTTTGCGTCTCCTGCGGTGAGGGTAGGCTGGTAATTACGATTCTGTGGCCGTATGCGTTATCAGTACGTTGGTTAATGCACTACGGTAACCACAAGAAACTTCCAAAACATTAATAGTGTTCACTGTGGTTAACGCAATACGTTAATTAACGTATGGATTGTGCATACGGCCACAGATAGACTTTGGGACAGTTAGAGTCTACAAAGCATTCCCAAGAGTAGGTAAACGAAACTAAAACTATCATAGCATTTCACATGCTACGCAGAGCCACGTGATTATCTTGGCGCCGGTTTCCTCAAATTTATTTTGGACCAAATTACTACACTCGCCCCCTACTTTTCCCCCACCACTTTCCCCGCTCTCCTGTGGCCATATGCATAATCCTTACGGTAGTTAACGCACCGCGGTCACCACGGGAAACTCCCAAAACATTAGTGGTGTTCATTGCAGTTAACGCAATACGTTAATTAACGCAAGGATTATGCATACGGCCATTCATTGGTACCTTCTTCATACAAACCAGGCATTTTTGAATCGACTTTGAAGATGCTTACAAGAAGTCTATGGGCTGGGCAGCCTTATATCTAACAATTCCTCGCCCCCACCCCGCTCCACCC
>JAWQUT010000026.1:1112063-1124968 GCA_033807755.1 Ellobium chinense | reverse complement strand
CCCATCCCCATATCCCTCCATTTCTTCCCCTTCTCCCTCCCATCTCTCTCTCCTTCCTCTAGGTATCTAGTAAATGCCTTTGAAAAGTCCTTAACCAGTCATTTCTCAGATATTGCCTCGCCCTGAGCAAGTCAGTCCTGGGAGATTAACCATGAGTTGGGGACACTCTTCATAATTCTGCACATCTTCAGGTAGGAATCTGTTATGTTACTTTGTTCTTCTGGGACTAAATCCAAGAATGCATCAGGATTATAAATATTGAAGTCACTAAAACTAAGTCATTTCATTATCTGTCGTAATATGAAAGCATATTGGAACACTGCAATGGACGAAGTAAACGTTTGATCAAAGTAACATCTTGTTCATTCTGTTCATTCTGTAAAAAGATATCACACCAAACTGTTATAGAGAATGTTCTGTGAATTTGTTGGTAAATCAAATAGTATGTAAATCTACACGTCGTCTTGTCCACGGTCCTTTTCCGAACTTCCACATATGCAATGGCTTTTAACCACTTTGTCTTGTCATGTATTTCAAAGAGACTTGACATATCAATGTCCATACAGTGTCATTTCTTCCATCAAAATTTTTTAACCCATACTCTCTTCCGCAGCATCTTGTGGCGATGTCTCCTGGAATCAAGCAAAAGACTGGCTGCTAGCAAACTAACTGAAGTAGACTTTGTGAAGGTGAGCCTGTTTTCATTTCGTGATGTTCACAAGTGCATATTTTGATAGTAATTAAATTAACCATTTTCTCTTTAAAAAATAAAGAAAGCAAAGAATAAAGAAAATATTGTCTACGCTAACATGCATGCATGAACAGAGGCAATAGGAGCCATTTTCAACTTACACTGGCCACGTCCTCCACTAAGAAGTATGGCTTTTCTTTGTCATGCATTTTCATAAAGTGAATCTTGATCGACCTTTTCACCGTCTGTCATTTCTTTCATGAGAACAAACACTATTATTTTAATTCCGCCATTTCATCCTTCAGGACATCATTATCCTTACTGTCTTGTGATTTCCTTCTCAGGACATAAAATGTGCGGACTCCATCTCTTCACACAATTGACTGGGTCGCGTCCTGGAACCACAGCGAAGATCAACAGCCAGCAGACGTCGATATTTTTGCAGGTGAGTGAGCCTTTGTCACGATATGTACAGTTCTTGATAGATAAAAAAAATTCTGGTACTCCATTCTGTCAACTATTTTTATAACTGATCAAGTTACCTTGAGCATCGCCTTTAAACGCACCTATTCTTATCAGATGCTTGTACGAATTGTCGACTTAACTGTCAGACTTAAAAAGTTCAAGTTCATGGATTAGTGTAAGTTCATGGATTTATTAAATCGCAACTCGCCACTTTGATATTGCATGGTATTGTGTGCAACTGCTATGAGAAACTTATAAATACTTATGAACTTTCAGCGCGAACGCACCTAATCTCATTTTAATTTAATCTTGTCTAATTTTCACCCCCACCCATTTCGACAGACTTAATTCAAAAAGAGGGAAGTCGTTTCATGCCACGGAAAACCAGCTTGGAATCCTTTCAACAATCGGACTTCCACAACGACTGTTTCTGATGCCAAATCAACGAAAGAATCCTCCGTGCAACCGTTATCAGCCGTCCATCGCAACTGCCACAAGCTCTTGGAAACCACAATAATTTAGTATACAGGAAAGCCCTCTCATTATATAGGCTGCAAATGTACAGTTTATATACATGTATGTTCCTTTCTGGCTTGTAGTAGCTTTAAATACCTCTGTCTTCCTGAAAATAAGAGATGCATTTTAAAACGAAATTGACTATATTCTCCCCCGTCATACCAAGAGTTCTTCACATAAGCAGTTGTGGGCTTATTTTCATTTGTGTCGAGACACTAAGATTCTGAGGATTCTATCTTGAGCCATGTATAGGGTTCTGGCTTGTGTTAATCAGATAAATCACCCTTCACTTATCGCCAACTTCCAATAAGGCGAATGGGCCAACTAATCAGAAACGCAGTCTAGTCCTTTGAAAGATGTGGACTTATTAATCCACTGGACTCCCGTATCCACTGGACTCCCGTTTTCAGCCTTATCATCAAATACTTTTTGCGATTCACGATCATTTTATCTTCCATTTTTATTGTAAGTAACATGAGCTACCCCATTTCATTAGTATTGATTAGTATGGCATTTCGGCTCGTTTTCGCACATGGCCTAAGTTCCTTAGTTCCCTGTTCGCAGCATCAGCCTAGTCCGCATTTCAATATGAAATTAATTCGCTCTCTCATTCAGATGATTTTTCCTTGGGTCTCACTTGCCTATAAGAATTTTGAGCCAGCCTTTCATCCTAGCTGAGTATTTTACTGGAATGCCGCTACGTTCTAAAACAGTCAGGGATGGTATCTGTTCTTGCCAATGTCATAACCTTGTCCTTTCCAATTTCCTGGCTTTAAAAATAATTTTTTCTCAAAAACGGCAAATCCCGTAAGATGATCAAACTGGCCGCCAAGGATGCTGAAATTTATATTTAGTTGCTTATACTGTGGGCAAAAAAAAATACAAGCTCTTAAGTTTTGATCTGATAACAATGATCTGTTGTCTTTAAAACCGTTATATTTCCTCGTCCAATTTCTCTTGAAGATTTGGTCTTTCTCTCATTTCAAGCAAATCGGCATTATTGTCTTATTAGTTTTCACCGTTAGATATTTGCCATTATGGCACTTCGAAGGAACACACGTGGCAATATTGATTTTCCGCGAGTTGAGAAATGTTTCGGTAGTTTCGTTATCAGCTTAAACTATATTTTCTTACCGTGGTCCAAAGACATCAAATTATCTATTTGTTTGTGGAGAATGTGGCAATTTATACCCGGTTAAGGCTTAATCTCTAATAGGCTTTCGCACTCTGTCATAAAAAAATGTCTCAGAAAACAAATATATCCAACATGTATTAAATACTGGAAACTTGAGCTTTAGTTAATTTCAAATTTTCTCACCTATTCAGAACATCATTGGCCAAAAACATCTATCTTCTAATTTTCAGTAATTTCATAAGAACGCCTAAAGAGATCATTTTTGACAGGTTCCTGATATTGCTGATACATCAGAAATTTCAACTCTTCCATAAGAGAACAATACTGAGGTTTGAAACTGGAGCATCACAAATAATTTAATATTCTAGATATCAGATGCAGACCACCTTATCCCCAAGATTTAAGAGCTAACATCGAACTCTACAATTTCCTTAAATTCAAGCGACACCTCTCGCAGTTGTATATTTGAAAAAAATATATATACCCTACAAATACAATAAAGGCTATAGAACTCTGCATCTGATTTCTCCCCTGCACAACTAACAATTTTTTTTTTACTTTCAGCACAAAATGAGCTCATGCATGTATACACTGAGTGATTTTCCAAACTGGGAAAACTTGTTTAAATGCTTAACTTTGTAGAATTTGTAGACAAGGCGTATATTTACATCATATACTTAAAAACTCCAACAAACCCTAGCACGAAACAGGAGAAGTTATTCCGTTTTCAGTAAATGAATTTATCATAATGCTGCATTACTCTATCAGGTTTCTCTTTTATCTAAAAATTCTTCCAGCAGAGTTTCCCAGTATTGGAGAATCGCACATATTCCTTGCACAGATTATAACACTGCATATTCTTGCATGTTCTTGCATGTCCTTGCATGTCCTTGCATGTCGGCCGGCCACATTCTGTAATGTTTGTGATGCTTTGTTTCAATACTACGGTTATAAATCACCTGAAAGCTAGGTGTGGAAGTTCCATTTTATTGGAATGAATTATGAGACAATAAGAAAATTAAAATCAGCAAGTGTCCATATCAGTTTTATGCTAGTCCTAGTAGATGCATTTTTAAGTCCGGGTCAACACTGTTCCAAGTTAACTAAACTATGAAAAATTATGACTGTCATTGCAATGACAGAGGTTAAATAGGAAAAAAAAAACTTGAATAATTTAGGGCTGTGTACCCACAATGCCAGCTCATTAGATGTCTTTGGATCATAAGGGAAAGCAAGTATGGGTCAGAACAAAGCGCGCAAATTGTATTATAAAATTTCCAGCAACTAGCCAAAACTAAATGTCCATCCCTTTAAATTACTTTGGTTATCATTCATAATGTCCCCAACTTCCAACCGTGCTGTGTTTCCTTTTTATCTACCTCCGTCTAGTTAACTTTTAAATCCAATCCAGCTACATTGGTGGGTATAGAGGAATATATCGTTTTCTTTAAATTTTGGTCGAATCCCTATTCTCCATGTGTTCCTGTCGCCCTCTGCTATGCGTCTTTATTACTTGTTATATGAAAAGTAGGATTTTCGTCCTCATGAAATGACGACTGGTATAGAATAAAATTTTTAGACCTTCCAGCTTTCTCACAATACAATCGAAACGTATTCTTAAATCATGAATCGCTGTGTCTGCAAAGGAAACTAAAAGAGTGGTAGGATTATGTCTTTACGAGATGGTTTCATACGCCCAAATCTTTTGCTATATTTTACTATGAACTGTCGATTTCCGTCATTTCAGCCCTAATGTTCGTTGGCTATTCCCACTCACCAGTAATGGAGATAAGCATCTGATCTTAAAATACGTTATTTTTAATAGCCCATGACAAGTGACTTTTTGCTGTTTTCTCGTTTGACCCATCCCCATGAAAAGCCACTAATTGAAGCCTCAGGCTATTTAAAGCGAACAGGGGATTAGCTCATTGGCAGCCCATATCTTTTCAAACCTCTGACCCGATATATGACATATGCATTAGAACAGGGCACAGCTAAGGTCACTGGGCCCCTGAGAAGGAGAAAATAATGTAATAAATAGATCACCCTTCCTTTTTAAGCCCAATTAAAGTGATCTCAAAATGAATGCGCGTTTATAACCAGATGAAACTGGCCAGAAAATTGGAATTTAAGGTATATTAGACATTATTTTTAATCTGCTCTAATTTTTCTCGGCAGAATTTTGCGCTTTAATTCTATGCTTAAAACTATACTTGCAGTATACATAGCCAGAGCTCTATATATATCTACCCACTGTCTCTCCACATTCAAATGTATTCGTTTTGTTTCTTAGTTGACAAAACGTCTATGTGTTGGAGCTTGAACAAGACGAAGCAACGGATCAGTGTGCTCATTACTGTATAATATTGTATGTAAACTCCTTCCCTTTTTTTCATTTTAAATTATTGATTCAAATATATTATCGCACCTGCAGTTGCAGGAGTTATTCCCCTTTTAAACGTTGTGTCTCAGTGGAGATTGCGAAAAACGCAAGTCTAACGACATCTTAACTTATAAATTCACATCGATAGCGTAAATCAATAGAGAGCTTCAATTTTAAATTTTCGAATCTTTTACGGATAGTTACGGCAGAGGTAGGCATACACATATCGCATGCCCTGGTGTCACGACCATTTTGCACTTTACAAACTAGAATTAGATGCGCATTTCACACTGTTTCGTAATGTGCAATATGACCATTATATCAGAATATGCTAAATATGCATGCCTACCTAAAATCTTAATGGTCCTAAAGAGATCTTAACTTAAAAGTTCTCCAATAGCTTTGCTTGGGTTTGTTGTCTAGTGAACTATGTGGCACTAGACTGAAGCCAAATTTGTTACAATACTATTTAAAAGAATTTAAGACCTGTATAATGTACCACCTTAGCATGTAGCATTGAGTAATTAGTATAGTATAATCTTTACTTCCCGATCACTTATTAGTTTTACAGGAATAGCATAATTTTTTTGAGTTGAAAATTTGGTACATGAATAAATATACTTTAATTTTCAAGAAATTAAAATAAAATGCAAGGAGGAAGTCTAATGTATCACTGTGGTTCATTTTCTTGCATTTCACTTTATACAGTAGTAAGCGGCTCCTAACTCTGTAAAATTTCAAACGACACCCTTTTCTATACTATTTTTCTAACTTTCCCTGAAACCATTCCTTGCCAACCATTCCTTGCCAAATGTTCGGGAACATGGGTATGACGTGTAGTATGGGAAAGAGCTGCCGCCACATATTCTGTGCTTCATTTTTCTCCCCTGTAACAAATGTAATCTAATTATATGGACGTAAGTTTGATCTTAGTGATAATGCTTTATTTCATAGGCACGATTTTATTCATTGTGTCAAGTTATGTTGGGGTATAGATAAGGCATGCCCATGTGGCATTTCTCACTGTTGCGATTTCACTTATTTTGTAACGTTCAAAATGATCGCAACACCAACAAATATCAGCATGAGCATACCTGTCTCTGACACAATGATCTGAACCTGAAATAAAAGCTCTCTCTATATATAGAATATATAGCATTCACGAATTTTCCTAAATTTACATTTAGAAAAAGTCTGGATCCAGTTTCCTGTCACGTACGGAAATTCTAGCCCGGATCCAATTTCTTGTCACGTTCGGATCTTATGGTCCAGGTAGACTTTTTGATACACTGTGTACATCTCGCTTACACAGCATTAGAGAGCTTGCGCGTGAACGATAGAATCTTTTGCCATCATAAGAATTACACTAGTGCGTACATTATGCAGTGCTTATGTAATTCTTACGGTCGGAAGAGATCCCATCGTTAATACACAAGTTCTCAGTTAACTTCATGTAAGTTCATTAGTTGTTTACTGCAACAGAACAAAGCTTAAATTTTTTTTCCCAAAAAGCAACAGAAAGGCAACTTTAAGCAGTTTAAGTAGTTAACTAGTTAGTTAAGATGTAGGCCTACCCACGCTTTTCTTTTGTTAGTATAGAAATGATTTGCAAAGATTCTGAATTGCCGATTGTGTATATTTCACTGGGCATTCCCCCTGCTAACTGCGTGTTCGCGATTTTATTTTATGGTCAGATTTGTCGGTGTTCATCAAAAACACGCAGCAGACTGAGAAATGTACTTCATTTCTTTTAGAGTGGCTTTGTTGAACACAGATATTTTCAGCCATCAAATGACGTCGTGACCATCCAATAGGCCAGGGAACAAAACTTCCAAAATATATTTCCATTAAACTGTTCAGCTAATGGGTGCCATTCGCCCACTATACTGTTTCAAGGATTGCAATTAAGAGTTCACCATACCTTAACATAGTTGGCTGTACTTGCCAACTTTAAATTTGATCTACTGTTAAAATGTCGATGGTGCTGCTAACTTCACAAAAAGTCGACCCTTTGTGTGATTGTGACATGCATTGTACATACACAGATGAAATAATTTGCCTCAGTCAAAAGATAAATGAACTAGATTAGTTGTTTCATCAGATGAACTAGATTAGTTCTTTCAGCAGACTAGAGTGAAATCGCATCAGGAAAATGGTGGCTCTGCCACACAATTTTGGCGTAAACTGAATGCGGTATCGCCTCAGTCTGCTGACTGAGAAGGATCAGTTGTATGAAAAGAGGGTTGTTGAAAATGTGTTCAGGATAATCTGATTATGGAAACGCAGTAAATTACATTAGGTCTGCAACTTTTCTGTTGTACATGATTAAAACTTGGATCTTGACCAAAAAGTGACCAAGCTGCGATTTCGACTACCTGCACAATCCGAAGATAGCTTCTTTATTTCTACCCAGTTACGGCAGGCGTTTCTGGTGGATAATAAATGGTAATAAAGAAGTTAATTTCGCTTCGTGCAGCTGCCGCGTAGCTTGGTCACTTTGTCAGGGCCAAGATTTAACTAAATTCTCGAAACATCGTGTGAACATTTTGATCAAGTACCGTATTATGATTATGAACTGTATACTAGGAAACATTTACCAGATTTTGGTGTAAGGATTTCTATATCTAGACTTCAACATATGCACATGTAAACCTAAACAGAGGCACGTCGTTGTGACAAATCTTTGCTTGCCATAGAGGGTAACAATGTTAGTTTCTCGTATAGCCTGATGTCAGTTTTGATAGAGTCAAACATAACACAGTCAAGAATGATGTTAGGCTAAGGGGGAACGAACTGAGTGACATCTGTCGCAAGCAAAGATTTATTTGCAATGACGTGCATTTCTCCGTAATTTTTAATTATTGATCACAAGACTTATTGTCAAGACTTTTACAAAATATCCTAATATCCTGAAGAGACAAATAGGTTGTTAGTAGATGAATTGACGTTGTTTGTAGATGAATTGACGTTGTTTAGATGAATTGACGTTGTTTGTAGATGAAATTACTTCCATTAGTGTATTCGGTTACTTCCTTAAAACTATAAGGCACAGTTTTGTAATTTTTCATCGTGACACTTAGAAGTGATAACGGTATGAATTACTTCGTAGGGGGAGAGTATTTTCGTTGCTCATTTCAGATTCTGTTGTATTTTATGTGGAATGTATAAAACGGCTCAGATATTAAATGCATCCTCTTCACAGGGAAAATGTACTTAAACTGTCAAACTGTCATGTTCTCAGCATCCTCTTAATACTGCTACCCTGAACTGGGGCCAATGCAAAGCCAGCTAACTCAGTATTTGGGGTTTGGAGGGCGCGGCCGTCTCGAACCAACGATTTCTCTAAAATTTACCGCGACTTTGACCTCGATAACTGTGTTAACTGGAAGTAATGCTGTGTCAGCCACATCACACATGGTGACATTGTAGTGCTAGTGAAAAAAAATGTCAACTTTATGGGATTCTAAGTATCTTAAGTCTGCGTGTACTTACGACTTCATTTTGTGGTTATACGGAGTTTGGTATTCATGACAATGGCTAGATCCTTACCTTTGTAAATACATTCCTTATGAGGCAGACTTTGGGTTTAGCGATTGTCAGTGAACACCAAACGCGTTTTAAGCATAATGTCGTCGTAAAGGCACGCATAGTTGAGAGCACAAAGATCGAAAGGAAATGCTCCTCCTATTAACTAGAGGTATTGTAACAATACGCAGTAAATGATCAATGCAATATGTGATGTTCCTTGTTTTCATGAGTGTTTAATCAGTCAGTTATTTGATCAGTGTAGCATGCCAGTATTCTTGTTTGTTATGGCGGTGTGAAAGTTTATCCATGTGTCCATTCAGCGGAACCTCAAGAACTCGAATCCTAGGGGAACGGTCATTAGAGAGCTTTCATTTTTAAGTTCGGATCTCGAAAGGACCGTTAAGGCAGAAGTAGGCATTTGCACATGGCACAGTTTGCTGATGTTCCAATCACATTGAACGTTATGAACAAGTTGTGGAAACTCGCCTCTGATTTTTGTTCGTAGTGTGCAGTATGATCGTAACATCAGAAAATGCCTTTTGCTCATGGTTTCTCTGTCATAGCTGTTCAGATGAGATCCGAACTTTTGGTCTTTAGAGACAGAGGTATTTGAGTTCCTAATGCAGCTGAGTGCACTCTTTGTGATCTGTTATACTTCCGACCACATATTAACTTTACTTTGTACAGAAATTGCACCAGGCACAATTGAGAGTGCATAGACTTCACCAATAGTCGAAGCCCACAAAACTATAAAAAATAAACGACTTTTTAAAGCTTGAATGTCACATTATGGCTGTAAAAGCTTGAATTTCATATTATGGCTTGAAAAAGCTTTCCTCATAGGAATGTAACTGCATACTTATGTGTTCTGTTACTGTTATCCAGTTTTACCTTGACCTGATGGCTCCAATATCATTTTGTGTTCATGAAAGTTGCATCAAGTTCATGCCATCGTTATCTTTTTTGCAGTGAGATTTTTTTTTCTTACCGAATTTGGGCAATCTCCATGAACATGGGAGATATCTGTACTATCAGATCGAGGAAGAAATGAGAAACGGGCTCACATAAGATGTTTATATAATTTGGTTTATGTACACTTTCTTCAGTTATATACCAAGTGTTTTCGGAATTCTAGCCACTGTAATTAGTTTAGTTTAGCATATATAGATGTATCACATGGAAATAAATGAACAAACCTGGTGCTCTTAGTTCTGATATATTATGTTGACATAGTTGTATTTTTCCACATGTAACTCTCCTGTTTGCTTATTTGTATGTTTTATGGCCAAAATCAAAAGGGTTCAATATCACGTTTACTAGTTCAAGAGTTCTTTAAACGTTCACCAATTAAGGTCTTACTTGGGACAGAAAGTCCTGTAAACACCTCCGTAATAATTTTTTTTTTTTGTAATAATTATGCCCTGGTCCAGGGTTGGAGAGGGCTATTATGTTTATTAGGACCTTCTTTCCATGAGGAGAGACTCTTAATGGTTCACGCTTAAGACACGCCTTTCCTGTTCTATACTTTACATTACCATTATTTCAAACATGGAAGTTTCATCCTAAAATATTATACTTATACTGCATATACGTGTCAGATTTAAGCAAAGCATGAATGAGATTTTCACATTCCACACCTTTACGAATTTTTGTTCCAACCTTGATTTTAAACAATGTTATTCTAGTACCTATGTCTTATGAGAATTCAATTTAACAAATTTTGTTCCAGCCTTCATTTAAAGAATTATTCTAGTACATATTATGTATCATGAGAATTGAATTTGTTAATCTGTGCAAATTTACAGTTGGATTATAAATTTTAAATACAGAGTAACAACACAATACGGTGAACATTGAGGAAGATATGCCTTCCACATCAAGAACGTTGAAAGAGGAAAAAGTAAATTATATTCGTTGTTGCTGAGGAAGGCAAATCTCTGCTATGTCCGACGTACGTGTGCTGTTACTTTGTAAAATATAGTACATACTATGTTATTATATACATCACTTGCTAACCTAGGGCACTTCTGTTAGTTCATGCTATATAGTTTTTCATCACTCACTTTAAGCGAAATGGATTTCATATTGGCGATTGTGAAAATGGCTCAAAGTTTTATATAAGATTCTAGTTTTTATCCCATTTTGCGATAAATTTGACTGTTTCATGAATGCCCATATTTTATGCGAGACGACAGCAAGGAAGACGGACATGCAAATCTTCATCACGAACTGATTGCATTTCATTCCGTTTAATTGCATTGATTTGTATTTTTAAATTGATTCATATCTCGTATTTATAGACTTATTATTCTATGAATTTGTAATTACTGTCAAATGTTGACTATCATACATTAAATCTACAATAAATCCATACATTATACATGCACTTTGCTTGTTGGTATGTTTTAATGTGTGTTTGAATAGGTTGTTCACAAAATTCCAGATTCATGATTCATATTCTCTAGGCCAACAACATAAGATTCAATACATAAACTACAGAATATGAAGGTGAGGAAGGAGAGAAAGAAATGAGGGGAGAAAGAGAAATGATAAAAGCAGAATGAAAGAAAATGAGGAAAAGAGAAGAATCAAAGGAAAGAAAGCAAGGAAAAACAAAGAACCACAAAACTTAGCTAAATCATCTGAACGTTTTTATACGAGCTGCTGTACAGATAAAAATGTTTTACACACAAACATCTTTTATGGATTTTACTGTTTTCCATTAACACTAAAAATACCCCTGCACACGTTAACTTGGAATAGTGCTGTCCGGCCGCTGAATATTTTAGGTACCCATGCGATACATAGTTCTTTCCTTGTTACGGAAATATGGTTGTAGGGAAATGTCACGATATCAATATCTTTTGAGATAGGGCATGATATGCAAAAGCGAAATAGATTGTTACAACATTAAGAATAAATCATGATTTGCTTATCATTTAGTGCAAAATTACAGCATGATTATAGCCTACAATCCACCCTTATTTTATTGAAAAAAAACGGTTGAAAATTATGACAAGTCGTGTAATAACAAGTGTTAGTCAGATTTTTCCATTTCTGCAATGAAGAAACTGCGTGTATTACATCCTTCTTAAAATAGGTAACACTCTCAAACTGTGCATTTCAAAAAATTCATAACAGGTTCCAAAGCTTTGGACTTGTATGTTGCATCAGATGACATTATTACTCAGGCCTAACATTCCCCAACAACTACAATATACAGGGGCCCGATCTGCCAGGGAAGAGATCTGTGGACATGGTTATGTTTTACGGCTTGGTGACCAAAAGATGACAGAGTTATGTAGAAATGCCTTCTCAGATATCAGACTTGCGAGTGTCTCTGAATCGGGAAGAGGACGGAGGAAAGTGAGATGATATAAATTGATATATTGATCTTATTGGCTGCAACTACTCGATATCTTATTAAAAGGCACTCGCTGGTATCGATATCTCAATCATTTTTCGGTCCCGAGTACTCGGTATCGATACCTGTCCGATATTAATTCGAACCTTATGAGTTCAAATTCCAGAGAACCAGTCTGTACTAGTCTGAAAATAAATTTCAGGAGAACTTCTCCAAAACAGGATAAGAGAAGGTGGTAGCGGAGGTGGAGGTGTTGAACCAATTTGTGCTTCTTCATTGTAACGATCAATACTTAACCAGCGCCATCTTGGGAATAGAAGCAAAGGAGAGAGAGAGGGAAGGAAGCAGACAGGAAATAGTGGACACGTCGAGAGAGGTGGAGGATGAACAAAACAATTCCCGTTTCTGTTTGGTTTGTTAATTTAATTTCCCAGTTCTCTTGTCTTCTCTCTCCATTCAGTTTGATCGGCAATATCCGTCAAGGCTGGCTGTACATCAGTGAACTCCCGTCCTCCGTTTTTTTAAGCGCGCACGCACGCGCGCGCACACACACACGCACGCACACATACACACACACACACACACACACACACACACACACACACACACACACACGCACATACACCCACACACCCCTAATCATTCACTCAAGGACAGGCCTTCAAAGGAAGCAACAGGTGAAAGAAGAGGGAAATAGAAAAATAGCAATCACGAGTTTGATTAATAGGCTCAAAATTCTCAAATACCGCCTGTGTGGGTGAGAAATAAATTGCAAAATTCCAAGACAGTCCGATGATTTATTTTGGGGGGGTTTTCTCGGAAA
>JAWQUT010000026.1:1088091-1098166 GCA_033807755.1 Ellobium chinense | reverse complement strand
GGGGGGGAGGGGGGAGCAAGAGAAAGAGATAGGTGGAGGAGCGTGAGGTAAGTAGGTGGTAGAAACAAGTTTCTTTAAGGAGTAAAAGTATGTCAGAGAAGAAGAGGTGTAGAGAGAGGGAAGAAGACAGATGGTGGACATTTAAGGTTAGTACTGTAGTAGTACATACAGGCACACCACGGTTGGTCACCAAAAAGAGTATGTAAAAAAGAGAGAGAGAGAGAGAGAAGGGGAGAGAGAGGAGGAGGAGGAGAAGGGAAGGGGGATGTTAGGAATCATTAACTTAAGATATCCTTTTACGCTTCCTATCCTACCTTACTTCCTTCCTTTCCTTCTTTCCTACAAACAGTCGAACATACAAAAAAAAAACAACAGACAAACGGACAAATAGACACACGCACAGACAGAGATACAGACAGACGGACAGGCAGACATACAGACTGACAGACGGACAGATGGAGATATAAAATGATAGTCGGCCAAACGGCAAAACAGGCAGTAGGTAAGCCACACAAACATACAGACAGATGAACGGGCAGACTGGCGAACGGACAGACAGATAGACGAAATAATAGATGGACAAAAAAACAAACAGATGGATAGACGGGCAGATGGGCTGATAGACTAATAGAAGGCTTCATTGATACAGTAATTACGTGGTTTGGGACTTCTGATGTTGGGATGGTGCCAGTTGTCTTGTCAGCACGGCTGTATAGTTGTTAAGTAATTCTTAAGTCTCTTTCTTTTCCTGTTAGATATTATTGATCGGCATCAGCATATGCGACAGAGAGACAGATATTATGAAGACACACGTGCAGGCAGAGAAAATGCTAAAGAGAATGAGAGAGGCAGAAAGAGAGAGAAAGAGAGAGAGAGAGAGAGAGACAGGCTCCTACATACATGAGCGGACAGATCACATCCCACACCAAACAAATGTAAACATTCCGCATCTGCACACGTTGTGTGATGTGTTTAAGCATGTTCAGTTAGGAAAAGAAACTGAAGGTAGAAACAAATATTTATTACAGTCTGCTTTTAACCTAAGATTACAACCTTTCCTTCTTTTTATTTCTCTCTCTCTCTCTCTCTCTCTCTCTCTCTCTCTCTCTCTCTCTCTCTCTCTGATTCCCAGTTCATTCATTTCTTGTGTGTGTGTGTGTGTGTGTGTGTGTGTTTTATTACAAAGCAGAATAAAATAAAAAATGAAACAACATGTATTGCGTTTGTAAAATAAGAAATGAAACCACAGTTTAAACAGTCTCTTCCTCCGCCGTCAATTGTTGACAAGCTGTTTCTGGTGTCTGCGTCAAAAATATGCCAGGCGATCTTTGTCCAGTCCTATCCTCTCTATTCTTCTCAGGCACATGTCTCTGGAACAGAAATATAGAAACATATCATATTTACAATACATCTGATTTCATTTAAGCCAGAATCAGATATAAAGAGTAGCTAAGGTATCTTCATTAAGGCAATATACTACCCTTTACTAGTGACTGTTATGAACATAACATGGTGTGAAATTTATGTCCATGAACACATTGGATTTCTATGCTATATTACACACCAAAGTGCTGAATAGTGCATTCCTCTCCCTCAGAGGTAATGATCTTAGATTAAGTATCAATAGCGATGGCACCAGTTGGTTGACACCAGCTTTTATCCACGCATGCCTTAATCATGATCCTATGGAGGCTTTTTTTGGAATTTCTGTCTTGACGCAGAATTATCAGATCTGTCAAGGCAACACTCTTTGATACTGAACAGAAAAACTTTACACCTAGACAGAAAGTCTGCAAACGCCTCTATACGATCATGCATAAGGCTGTCGAAGGGACGTAAGTGAAATCTGGTGCCAAACAACTGAGGCCATCGCAGATGAAAGTTGTCCTAAGATCATCACCCTTGAGGGAGAAAAATGCACCATTCAGCTCTTTGGTGTGCAAGTTTACATAAGAATCCACCGCATTCATGGTGATAAGTTGCACACCATGTTATGTGCGTTATAACCTCTGGAAAAGGGTAGTGCCTCTCCTTAAGAGAACGGAAAATTCACCAGTCAGGACAAACAAACCCATAGTTGCCATGGCCTGAGTGAGGCTCGATAGCCTGAAAGACTGAAATGTTTATAGTTACTGGTAGGCAAACGTTGTGCTTGGAATGCAGAGCTGCAAAGTAAACAAAAAGTAGGTGGTTGTGGCCTGGTTTAGCCACATGAAGTCCTCGGCTGGCCTAGATTAACCAAGAGGAAAGGGTTGGGTTTTTTTTCAGTTTGTTTTTTTTTTTTTGAGAGACCAAGTATTCGTGTCACTGCACCTCCTAGTGTCATGATTTTATAATAATCTTCAGTATTCAGCATTGATTCCATGGCCTTATTAGTATTAGCCCCACACTATACAGAGAAAAGTAAACTCTTTGTCATTAAGCTGAACCTTTAAACAATAATAAACTAGTCTAGATGAAAGGTTCTCGTAACGTCAAAGTGGTGTTTGAGTATCCCTTGCATACATCAGTTAGACAGAGGTTATCGTACCTTTAAACATTAGTGATATTCTTTGTGTAATGTGGAAAGCCACCATGTTTGCTGATTATACTGAAGTATAATGTGGGATTAATACGGAAAACGCCGTGGCATCCGGGCTAAATTTTGAAGACAATTGTAAAACCGTGTCACAAAGAGAATCAGTGACAGATTAAGTGATCTCTCCAAAGAAAGCCTAAAAAAATCTTTCCTCTTGGCTTATCTAGGCCAGCCAAAGACTCCAAGTGGCTACGCAGTCTGGATTTCAGGTATATGTTCCGTCCTTTTCTGTTTTCTTTCTCCCCTTTATCTATCCCATCCAAGCTATTTCACAAAACAGTATACCTTAGAAGACTTGGTGGCAGTCTTTCCTCTTCGGGCGCTCGTCTTTTGATCCGAAGAAGACTTCGATCTCTGCTTGGTGTTCCGCTTTTTGGTGTCCTTAGACGGCTTTTTCCTGCTTGCAATATCGCATTCAGAGGCATCTTTCCCAGCAAGGACGTCTGAGATCTCATTGCTGATAACGTCATCAGGTGTAGAAGTTGTTGTCACTGGTAACACTGCAGATGGTGCTGAGCTTTGTTCGCTTGCCTCCAAGAGCTCAAGTCCACTGACTGGTGCAGTGTCTTCTTCTGTCTCCTTTCTCAGTGGTTGTTCGGGCGATAAGTTTGGCACTGACATCTCTTCTTCATCAACCAGTGAAGTGTCTCGTAGCTGAGAGATATCATCGTAAGATCTGGTGTCCTCTGAAGACCTGTACCTTGAGTTATCTTCAAACAAGATTTCCTTCTCCCTCGACGGCGTAAACGATGTTGTTATTTCTACTTCATCTTTGCTTAATGACAATCCTTTCCCGAGACTTGTACTCGGGGGTGGCGTATTGAGTGTGGTATACGCATTATCTGGCGCCATGTTTGTTGTGTCTGCTGGCCCTGACATCACATCCGTTCTAAGCGCTGTCTCGTGCACCGGTATCATCTCGGACAATGGAAGACTCTTCGACCGCTTCATCATTATTGACGAGCTGTTGGCGAGTTGCAATGCCATCTCGTCCAGATCGTCTTCTTCTTTAGGCATTTGCTTCATCTGATGTTCCTTAATATCACTTTCCTTCTGCCTTCTACGGGCTAGAGTGCTCATTCGGCGTCTGAGAAAAGCCGAGCGATACTTGTTGGCCACAATGGTGTTCTTTGCTCGTTCATTTTCTTCGTGCAGCGACGTGTACCATCTGAGAGATAAATCATAATAACAACAGCACAAAATTAATGAGAAGTTTTGGCATTTTTTTTATTGCAGATCTTAGAATTCTGCGGATCCAAATCCGACATCGAGTTTCATCACGATTAGATACTTGAGAGTTTGCGCATTAACGATGGAGTTTCTGCCCATCGTAAGAATTACATTGGTGCATAGGCGTTGATCACCCTTAGCTGCGTTCAGTAGGCAGACTTATGATGGTAAGAGATCCGTTCGTTAATGGACAAGTTCTCAGCTGTCTTGCTCAGAACATTTCTTTATAATGTGAATCGCGTATAAGTCCCTTACACTTCGGGGTCTATTTCTGACTACAGCACATAGCACAGAACGATATAGTGAGCATCAGGTCAAAAAGAAATCCATGACTCTTGACTTTAATGAATACATTATTCAGCGTTTCATTGTGGCAGAAGAAATTTATTTGGGGCTTTTTTATAAAGACCCTCGATATGATCACAAGCATTCATTAACAGCCTTAAGCAGTAGAGGGTTTCAATGATAGTGTACGTTACTCTATACAAGTGTCGATTTATGGACTGACTGAATAGTGAAAATTATGGATGATTTGATAGTTTATATGCAACTCCATGAATTCGAAAGATAAAGATAGGAGGACAGACTGACGCGGCGACGTGAGAAGTGAGGAGTATAATCCATATACATGTATGTAGTGCGCTTCGTGAATCGTGTTTAAGACTTAAGATACTGTAGTATACTGCTTTGCGGCAAAGAGACTCTGGTTGTTCGTGCATACAATCATTTGTAACGTAAACTACATCTCATTTCACTGCAAGCATTCAGGAAGAAAGGGAAGAGAAAATTACGACAGAAAAACGGACAGGCAGAGAAAACGGGAAAAATACAGAATAAAGAGGAACAAAGGAGGGAAGGAAGGGAATGATGGAAGAAAGCAGATGAAAAAGTGCTCACTTGTTAGTGCTGTCTCCGCTACTGTTTGACTCATCCAGATGGCTCTTGGACTTCTCAGCTATAGCTTTGGCTTTTCTCACTATATCCTCTGTCCGCATTGACACAAGCACAGAAGATGCCTGAAAGTGAGGCAAGTCAGTATTAGCGTGTCTGGAGATCTCCTGACCTACTTTCCAACCTTACATCACTTCGAACGCATCTTCAAAAGCATCCACCATTATTAACATCCGCATAAAAAAGCAAACACCTAACCCTATAAATTATTCAACTATTTGTCGACTGAAAGCTAGCGTCTAAAATTTGTCTCCTTTTCCTTAAGTCTTAAGGATTAAGAGAGAAAAAAGAAGGAGAGAAATGAATCCTCCTTAGCAAAAACCCTTCAGATATCAACGATTTTGTCTTGGTCTGACTCTCACAAAAAATACTTCTGCATGAGGTAGAGGTGGGCAAATCATTTCTGAATATCGATACTTTCCTATCTATTTGATATCGAAAGTTTCAGAAATATCGAAAGTATCGGAAATATCAAAACATCGGATATGTCGAATATATCAAATGATTCTCTCTCAAAATGCCTGCCTGTATACCAGGTATAAAATATCAGAACGAAGTAGAAATGATACTTAGAGCCCAGAGGCCGAGTTTCGCGAAACTGAAAATTCTAGGTACTGCACTACCCCTTGTATAAGCTAAGAAGAGGCCCTTAAGCCGACTGGTCTAGAGTCCATTATTTGTCATCTAGATTCCATTATATGATGACTCTGGTGATGATTGTGATTTCTACTCCCCTTTCATATCAGATAATGATGAAGACGATGCCTGTGTTTACAGGTTTGACGCAATGTAACAACAATGGAACCCATTTATAACAGGCACGATTGTAATGGGAACCTAGTTTTTCTGGTATAACCTTAATGCTCATTTCCTCATCTTCTTTGTTATTGTTAAAATAGAGTTTTCATCACAGGACTTGAGGAGGGAAAATCCCTCTGTTACGAAATCTGTCTCACTCTTGTAAGACTTTTAGCATAAAGAATGCCAGTCAGTGGGTGAAATTGTTAGGAGCTATTTAATTTTATATCGGTAGTCGACAGAGAATGCATGTATTATCACCAACGCGAAATCTGCACACACTCACATGAACCGTTTCTCTAGATTTCCTATTCAACTTGGGAACAACGGTACCTGGTTATTAACGGTAAAAATGTGAAAATCCTGACCATCCCGTTACTACCGAGTTGCACTGTATGAGAAAAGAGTCTGCACTTCTGGCTATCGTTCACATTATGCTGCGTCAGCTTACCATGAATACGTCACTCTTTTCTTGTTCTCGTGGGGACTCTCGCCCGTGGAGGTCATGTTCTGGTCTAGGCTGAGGACAGACCAGATAAAGTTTGCTGTCTAGCGGTGTCACTCCGTTACGGTCTTGTTACTTTACGTGATAGAGTGTATATGGGAGGGGAGATCATGGTGGAAAGGTAAAGTTAGAGACTGAGGAAGAAATAGAGAAAGAGAGGCAGAGACAAAGAGAATGATATAGCCCCACTTTCCTTGGTTTTTATTCCAGATCCTGTATTTGTCAATGAGCATTAAAGTCTGTCCCAATCTTCCAGCATCAAGCATCAAACTCATGTGTCTCTCCTAAGTCATCATTTCGTATCTAATAGTTTTCTGATTCATTATACATCTCCAATCACAACGGTAGGTTATTGTTTATGAGTGGCCATAGAGAGTTTATTCCTTTTTCCTTTCCTTACCCTCCTCTCCTAAGAAAAGAAGGAAAGAAGGATGGATGGATGGATGGATGGATGGATGGATGGATGGATGGATGGATGGATGGACAACATACCTCTGGGCTTCTTGCATATAACTTGCCATGAGTAGAGCCTGAAAAGACGTCGTCATCACTGCTATTGCCTAAATGAAGGTACAAATGATTATTAAATTAAAGACATGTAGCCTACTGGATTTGTACGAACTGCAACTAAACACTGGATCTTAGTATTTCCATTGTCACATCTCGGTTGTTCACAATTCAGAATTATATCTTTACTACAGACAATGGATAGGAAAGATTGGAACTGGGCTAATTTCAGATTAAATAATCTGACACCTGAAGTAAACACTTACGAAGAACCGAAATGAATATTGTATAGGCTTACCAAGGCCATTATAAAAATAGCTGTGTTCATCTTATATAATGCTATTTTTTTTAGTTGATTTGACGAACGCCTGTTGATAAGTCATTTGTCTCTTTTTCTTACACCTCACATTCCCCATACTGACTTGGAGAGTTCATGTGGAGCTTCGCACTTGTCTCCATCCTCACCGATATACCTAGATCTAGTGTATCTCAAACATTCCCCCTTGATATGGCAAGATCACCATAAGGGCGAGATGATAGAGGAAGCCGATATTACTCACAAAAGACTTCGTACCAACCAAGTTTCATTAAAATGTTGCAACTAGATGGACTAGTGTAAGGATTAATTGGTTAACTAGTAGGAAGAAATAATATACTGTAATCTGCAAGAGTTTAATACATTTATTACAAAAGCTTTGTGTCAGCTTGTATCAGCGAGTACAACTAATGCAAAAACTGCTCTTCCCTACCGTTCTTCATCAAGAGAAATTATTTCTTAATGTCGAAAGTCTTCAAATAAGACAACCGCTTTTGTGTACCAAAAGTACCGGCAATACCTAAACATCAAGGCAGTGACATAAATAATAAGAGCAAAATATGTCATGATGATCTAATGAAGTAAAACGTTACTGGAGACATTAATTATTGTTTGTACTATTTTTTAATACAGCTAAGTATATTTCTAGAGCATCTCAGAAAATATACAAGAGTACAAACAGATCCTTAAATTCTACTATATTTTCTGGTTACCAAAGCACTAGGTCTACATGCCAGGTAACCAAAGAGCCTTTCGAGCTTTACAAGGCGCATTGTCAATATCTTTAACCAATATAAGTTTATGGCTCGATAGCTTACCTTCATCTGACAGATCCGATAACTTCCTGATCTGACCTTCACTTCTCTTATACCCCTCCTCCGTCCTGTTGTCAGCATTGTCCACCCTAAGATCACTTCGAGCATTTTCTGCGTCGTCGACGACGACTCTTGGAGTCCTGCTCCTCTGATCGGGCAAGGATTCTTTGGACGAAATGCTTCTACTGCTGCTGCTGTTAGAGATAATGCTGGAACTGCTTTCAACGCTGTTGTTTCTGTGGATCATGCTTCCGTCCTTTCTGTTATGAGAGATGGCAGGGGTGGGTATTGAGTGAGATCTTGACTTCTTGGTTAAGGTAGGTAAGAGCATCACAGACGTCCTTTCACCCGCCGATATTGTAGCCTTGCCTTTCAGAGGTACTTCTGTTGCTTCTGAGCAACGAGCAGACATAGTTTTGGGACGCCTCAGAGGTCTAACAGGACGAGATTGGCGGGGGTAGGCCCCCGTTACTTTAGGCGACAGACGCTCGAAGCCGGCTCCTTTTAGAGTGAACCTCAAGAGGTTTTCTTTGTATCTTTCCCTGTAAATGAATAATTCAGTATGCAAATATTATAATAAAGAGTACACATATAAACAACGACTGACATCGGGAGAAATGCTGAAAAAACACTTATTAACACTATTACTACTACTACTCCTATTGCTTAGCCTGCTACATATAAACCTCTTCAACTGCCATCATCACAACTTCTTCTTTTACCATTTACCTCTCTACCATTTGTCAAAGTTGCAGGAGCCAAAGTGTAAAAGCCTCTTTGAACCATTTAATAAATATTTCTCCTCGAACCACAGGAACATTCCGAGATGGCCAGACGTCTGCAGGTCTGGTGCCACCACTGTGCTCAAACTATATACTATTTACAGTGGGGGCCCTTTATTTAGATTTTTACAATTTTAAATTACATGAAAAGGGGTTCAAAATTTGGCCTTCTTTTGCAGATCACAGGCCCGCACAAATGAAATCCGCTGAAGCCATTGGGAAACACTGTCTGTAACAATTATTTTTTTACAAATTCAAGACGGAATTTCACCACTTTTGCGGTTTGGTTTCACGTTATATGATTATTTCTACACAATTTGTCCAAAGGACAGATTGTGTAGAAATAATCATATAACATATTCTGTTACTATCGACTCTGATAGTCCATTTTTTTAAAATTTTTACCAATTAGGCTCCTGCAACTTGACTACGAGTACTTTTGCTAAACTTTGCCAGTGACACTATTACTATAGCCACCATTACTATTACTAGCAATAGTACAACAACTGTTAGCACTACTCTACCACATTTATTACAACTACGACTATTGATCATATTGATGTTGTCACTACTACAGTTATTATCAGTACTGTCATAACACCTACAACTTTATGATTTATCATGGACACTACCTAAAGCGACTAATACTCTGGCAACTACACACATCGACACTAACAACTGCTGTAGAAACAAAATCAGCAGCAACGACCAATACATACTTACATTTCCGAAAGTGGAGTCCTATTAGTGTAAAGTGTATTCTTGCCGTCTTTCAATTTATGATCGGCGCCGACTTCTGTCAGAAAGCGTTTGATCTGGAAAGAAAATAATGTCATGGATTTGGTTTTACAATTTCTGACGCAATCACGACAGAAAAAGATCCGACCTTTGATGTCGAAAGACCTATGGACAGAATTGCCATCGACTCTCAAATTATATTCACAAACATGGAAACCAATATCATGAGAAATTAATAGATGAAGTCATTAGATGCTCTACTGTAGGTTGTAATATCTATTATTTGAATACTCTTCTCGAGCCATGCCAAGATTTCAAGAAACGAGGAGACAGACACACTGGCGGAGTGGGAAACTAACTGAATGAGTGAAGGGAGTGGGCAAGCCAGAGACCCTAAAAAAATATTTTGAATGGTTCAAAAAGCCTAAAAAAAAAAGATTACGAAGATGATGTTTACATTTAGAGCATGACGAAGATAAGAATGTAGGAGGGAGATAGGAAACGGAGTGTCCCGATAGGAAATATCAAACAAAACAACAATTAAATAGTTTGAAATGCCAATCGCGGATGGATACAGGTTTTTGAACCCAATTGTTTTTACTTCTTTTGGCCCTATCAACATTTTGTGTTATTCTACAATTACCACAGTGATTTCGGGAAATTTCTTCCATGGAGGTTAAAGTACTTCTTTTGCCCGATCTTTTAACCGGAAGAAAAATGGGTGGTCAACGCCCAAAATTATTCACAAATCTCTTTCGAAAAAAGTCACCTCGAATTCTGATTTGGTCCCTAATTTTTAATTTAGCTGGTTTTGACCGCGTGCGAATACATAGGCCTAAACACTTTATTTTTTTT
>JAWQUT010000026.1:1044278-1082303 GCA_033807755.1 Ellobium chinense | reverse complement strand
CTCTCTCTCTCTCTCTCTCTCTCTCTCTCTCTCTCTTTCTCTCTCTTTTAGACCTGACAAATGTTATGAAACATTTAAAGTTATTATGAATGGACATGGCATGCTTTCTCAGTAAACCAATTTTCTATTTGACATCACGTAGGTCGCAAATAAACTAGAATAGGCTTATGCCTTGTGTCAGAAATTTGCTGTTCAGGCACGGCAAACCCATTCGAAGAATGGGTGATGTTACTAGCTAGTGTCAATGACGTTACTAATACATACCACATAAGCACGAATAAGCCCGGCTTTTGTCAGGAATTTTCTTCTATTTGCCATCGTTAGCGAACAATTAGGTCTAAATTGGTTTTATCTCTTAATAATAGCTTACTGTGTCCTCTATTTCAACAGGAAAATCTGGGGTGGAAGAAGTCGGATAACCGCCGTTCCACAAACGAAAGAAGTTAAATACAAACGAACAAGGGACAGAAAGAAAGAAAGAAAGAAAGAAAGAAAGAAAGAAAGAAAGAAAGAAAGAAAGAAAACAAAACCAGGAAACATGTCATTTCATTTGAAAATTACAAATAACCGCTATGACGCAAGACCATTGACCAAGGAAATGCCTGACTTATGGTCTAGGCATAAAACCCTGCTGGAGTGATATTGTATAGTTCATCAATATTAATCATGTATCTCACATTACCAAGATGATAGTATTCGTTGCCATAGTAACTACTTACCTCCCTGCCTCTGAATCATCCTGTTTTCCCATAATGCAGTGTCGTTCCTATTTCAGATTCGTTTGACGCTTTTATAGAATGATAGCAGTTATGGGAGTATGGCAAGCTGGTCTTGACATAATTATTATGTCTGTGGAAGATATATTTTATAAATTTGCTAGGTTATATAGAAGAATATATGATTGTCATGTGGAAAACATGCTATAGAAACCATTAATAATCCTATTCATTTGTTTGTCTTCCTGCCTGCCTATCTGTTTGTCTGCTTACCTGCCTACCTGTCTATCTGTCTGAGTGTCTGTTTGCCTACTTGCCTGCTTGTCTGTCTGTCTATTTGTCTGTTCCTGTTTGTCTGTCTGTCTATTTCTCTGTTAAATTTATTTATTTATTTATAATTTATTTATTTATTTATTTATTTATTTATTTATTTATTTATTTACTTATTTATTTATTTATTGTAAAATGAACCATCACAACGAAGCAGCTGACACAAAAAAGACACTCAGACAATCCTAAGCCACATATAAGACAACTTTGCTCTCTTTCCCAGGACGCTGAAACCAACTTTGATACCAACATTACACAGATCAGTAACCAATGGAATGAACTGATCAATCANATTTATTTATTTATTTATTTATTTATTTATTTATTTATTTATTTATTTATTTATATGTTTATTTATTTATTGTAAAAAGAACCATCACAACCAAGCAGCTGACACAAAATGATACTCAGACAATCCTGAGCCACATATAAAACAACATTACCCTCCTTCCCAGGACGTTGAAACCAACTTTGATACCAACATTACACAGATCAGTAACCAATGGAATGAACTGATCAATCATTCAATCGATCAATCATGAAATGCTCCTAGCACACAACAATCACCTCACGACCATTATACGTTCATAAGTCCAAAGGTTTACGCTGATTTGTAATTTAGAGACTATGTTCACTGTACAATGAGCAGGTATAAAATCACTAACCCATTTTTTATGCCCTTCTCGCCTTTTCCGGTCTTCTTAATCCTCTCCTATCAATGAAATAATTATTGAAGGGGAAGTTCCTTTTCAACCCTGCTGTGAAGTACTGTATGTTGTTCGGCTGAAAGTCATAGGGCAGTTCGGAAGTTTCCGGCATGACCAGCCAGACAACAAGAATCTATGATGTCATTTTTTCAGGCTTATGAAGGAGCCGTTTAGATTTTCTACTTCCCATCGACCCAGGGCGTCGCATAATTCAGATAAATTGACAAATTCTAATCGTTATATTTTTATGAAAATGAAAAAAAGCAATAGTATGCATCTTATGTAATTTTTCTTTCCATCTGAAAATGGTTTTAAAATACTCAGTTCATTTACAATTTAGAGCTAGAACAGGTACCCTTGTTTGAAAGCATTTGTGTATAGAATGACTATGAGAGAATCGGAATGTTTTATGTGTGATAGTAGGGTGAAAGAGGGCATTGTAATTTACTTTTCTGGAGCTCCCGACGTATGAAAGAGTAAGAGTGCATTTTATGAACGATCAGAATGAGACTTGCATGAATGACGATGTAGAATTTATGTAAGTACAATTTTATACCAGAACAGTCTTGAAAAGACCGTTTTTATAGTTGAGATTCGTGGCCTCCCATCAAAACTTTAAGCTAGAAAATAAGTAATTAGTTAAACATTTTTGAAGCACCTTTTTCATGTTCCAAATCCTAATAAGATTATATTTAAGAAATATGAAATTATAATAAACTCAAATAATAAAATGATACATGTATAACCTGTTTATTAAACAGCGATGGCAGGTTACCCTGGCCTGTTTTTTACTGTTGTAAAAGGGTAGTTTCTTAAATAAAATTATCATAATCATCATCATCAACATCATACTGATTATGTATTATTATTATTACTGTTGTAATTAACATACTGTACATGAACTGCATCATTTTGTCAAAGGCTACGAATTCGCAACGACAGTCGTCCACAAGCAAAATGCTTCAGCACTAAAGTTCGTTAATCCTTAGTAATAATTTTGGAGGCACCTACTCAAGATATGAGATATATAAACCTATCTCTGGCCCCAGGTCCAGGATGAATTTTAGGCTTTGGGCATTTGGTCTTGGGTAGAAAGGATAAATTATGCACACAGCAACTTTCTGTACTGTGTAGATGCGTTGCAATATTATAGAAATAATACGCATGGCATTTTTTTTCACTATTTACCAAATCACATACTTACTGGGTTTAGATCAGAAGCGACTGAAAACAAAAAAAGACTCGTTTGTTTAAAATTAAAAACAGACTACTAGACTTGCACTTGAGAACGCCTGACATAAATCCTCTTCCCTTCTTCACCATGAAAAGTGACCTTGTACTTAGTTACATGAGCCAAGGTTTACATTTTTCTTCTGTTTTGCTAATCTTGTAGGTTGTCAGATATTGACATTGGCAGAATGATACCACTAATTCACACATCACACTGAAATAATCTTAAACACATTTTTTAACAATCAAATTCTCTCGGTTTGAACACATTTTCAGTCAAGGCAACTTTAAGATAAGCTACACGGTAGCTTGTAGGTAGATATCGATGTTGGCAAAATAATAGCGCTTACTCACACATCACACTGAACTAACTTTAAACGCTTTTTGAACTGTCAAAATCTCTCGGCTTGAGTATATTTTCAATCAAGGCAACTTTAATATTATAAGTTTCAGTGGCATAGTGACTCATCCTGTAAGTAGTCAGATACAGGTACGGACAAAATGATAGCACTTATTTACATATTAGCTTGAACTAATTTTGAACACTCTTTTACCAGTCATAAAGCCTAGGCTTGAGTACATTTTCAATCAAGGCAACTTTAAAATAAGTTACAATGGTATAATATAATGACTGATCATGCAGGTAGTCAGATATAGATATTGGCAAAATAATAGCACTTATTCACATACCATATTCAACTAAAAGAAAATTATTTTAAACTTTGGCTTGAGTATATTTTCAACCAAACAACTTTAACATAAACTACACTGGCACACAATCTCTAATCTTGTAAGTAGTCAGAAATCACATATCACAATGAATTAATTTTAAAGGCGTTTTCAACGGTCAAGATATATTTTTCAGTCAAGGCAACTTTAAAATAAGCAACAGTGGCATACAACGAACATTTGAGTGTTGTTTTTTATTTCATTCTACTTTCAAACGTGTCCTGTGGTCAGTACTTAAGCTCAGAATCGAAGTCATTGCCATAAATAGGCCCTTCGTCGCAGTTTACAGCAAGCAATAAAGAATTGTCCGGCTATTAGTTCCGGCTATTAGCCAAACCTGACTTATTCCGGGGCGACTGGTCTGTCATACTCGTATCCCATGAAAGAAGTCTCACAAGGGGCATCGATCTAATACTGTCTATGCATGGAAGGAATGAAAATATGTGTTGAAGAGTGGATAAATGGAAATCCACTTATGAAATTTTCTTTTCAATTTACCTTCCTCAGCGACGATAAACCATGAGAATCATTTTTCTGGAACAGAAAGTTTGGAGTCAATAATCAGGGAGATCTCTTGGCTCTCAGTAATCTACCATGTCGTGTTGGCACATGCACGCCACTGGCCGAAGTAATCCACCTGATTTGATGTTCTTTACTTGCTGCCTGAAATGAAATGATATACCCTTGTAAGGCTGTAGTTGCTATAGTTAACATCTTGAAAAACCTCAGATTTGCACATCAATAGACCCTCCGGTCAACCATTGTTATGTAACCTTAAATCACTGTCAGCGGTGGCTCAGGCACTGTTTTTAATTTTCGGTGGCGTAGTCAAAATGTGGGTTGTTAACAGAGCTTATCTTCTTATTGCTCGTTTTATTTACATGCGCAGATTGTTGAATCTTCATAAGCTGAATTGTAAGAAGACTCCATGCGTGCCCATTTCGTCAGTGATATATATTCAGTAAAGATTTGTCAATCCAAATGTTACTCAGTAATTAACTAGATTGATCTTAAAGTTGCCTTCGCTGATCATATTTTTGAAGAAGAGGGGGAACGCTCCATAATCTATCTTTATCGCTATAACGTATGTTATTACTATATTCTTTAGTCAAAAATCACTACCAGCTGTGGACTCGTCTCTGTCTTCGACTACATGTAGAAGGCACAGTCAAGATTCTCGATAGTGACAACACACATATTTTCCTAAATGACTTAGTAGTGTACAGAGGTGTAATTTCCTATTACAGAGAAAATGAACGTCTTCGGGAAACGGTCTACTAAAACCTCTGGTATAACATGGAATTCTTTTTCAAGGGAAGTGGGAAAATCAGAAAAATTGGAAAACATGTGGCGAAGTTCAAAGCATGAGGGATTGAGCCGGGCGAGCCGCTCGGTTATGGCAAACGCTTTTGATGTGGACGGTCGTTTTTGATCTGGACCTAATCTAAGAATCTAGTTAGAGCTACCGCGCAGCGCGCCGCCTCCATTCGAACACGCCTCTGATAATTCTGTTCTGTTTGTCATTATTCTGTAATCACAAACTTACTCCCAGCAGTGGACGCGTCACTGTCTTCAGACACGGGGGTCAGACAAGATAATCGAAATTCTTGACACCGCGAACTTAAGGACAGCTTAAGCACACACGGTCGCCAATCACGTTCAATTCCTAGACAAATAATCAAAGTAATCGAACGTCGATTAAGAGGGGTAACTGGCGGGTACACTACCGACAGCAGATCAGAGGAAATCGATTGTATTGATAGATAGGTTTGGACCTGGAGGAGAATCGGTTTTTGATTAGTGATTGGGTATGCTGGCCAGTGTTGGGAAAGAGGTACAGCGGGTGCAAGGCTTTGTGGAAGGCGATCTCAGTGTCCTGTTATCGGTGCTGATCGGACATAGACTAGTTTCGAGCTGACAAATTCTCTCTATCTGTCGTCGTTGTCCGTTGTTATGACAGTCCTTTTTTCATCATTCCCTCATTCTCTCTCTCTCTCTCTCTCTTTCTCTCTCTCTCTCTCTCTTTCTTTCTCTTTCCCTGTCTCTCTTTCTCTATCTCCTCTCCTCTTCCATATGTATCTCTCTTTCTCGCTCTAATGCTCCCATTTTAATTTCATTTCAAAGCCACTTAACGCACCTTTAGCTATTCCGCCCATCCCCATTTTCTAACATGCTTATCTCTCGTCCACCCTCGCCTTGTTTTAAATAAGACCTTTCTCTTTGTGAAAATAAGTTTCCCACTGAAAAAGATCTCACTTGCCGAATGTCCAAACGCCGCTCTCTGCCTTCCTAACAGACATATGCAATCCCAAAGTCATTATCGGAATGTATCTCCAAACATCATTTCATTGGTACGTTTCCACTGCACCCTCTGTGAACTATGAAGGAGCACAATATAAACTCAGTTTTGAACTTCATTAATATGTTCATTTCACTGGTAACACAAGCAAATTAAAGCTGCAGTTTGAAGTAGGAAGCCTGTACACGAGAGTCTGTGAGGGTAAAACATAATAATTTAGAAGTTATATGACTTATCAGTAAAACTGAATTAGAAGAAATTAAGTGCGGCGAATAGCCTAGCCTACCTGCTTAAAGCAAACACAATCCGAACTGAAGTTTAAACATCTATAAGTATTCTCTTCTTTTTCTGTGCACAACAACAACAACAAAAAAAAGACAACAGAATCTTCAATCTCTTTCATTATTAAACTCATCTCTGTGGAAATTTTTGAATCACATTTTGTGAGGCTAAACCACGAGGGAACGATGATCTGGTTCTATCATGACACAAGAATCCTGGGACCATATGCATAATCTTTGCGTTACTTAATGCACCCCGTACCCATGGGAAACTCCCAAAACATCAATAGTGTTCGCAGTGCGTTAATTAATGTATCAATTATGCATACAACCGCTGGCCTGGTCAAGAATCATCACATTCAAGGCCATTATTATCGCGATTCCGAACTTGATTTAAAAGTATATTTATAATGAGTGGTTTCAAAAACTATGAAAGCTCATAAAACACTTCCAGTGCGAATATATGCCTGAGAATCCTCACTAAGATCGACAGCAGATTATACGACTGTGGTAATCCAGTTTAACAAATTTATTGGTATGAGCTCAGACCACAGCTGTGGTACATGGGCGAACAATAGCCTACTATATACGAAGCATTATGACTTTAACTTCACGCCATTAACTTTTCACAACGTATATCTACGTATAATAGAGACCCCTCACCTACACTCTGGCTTGATCCTTCCTGTATCACCCGTGTCTTGTTTCTCTTTTACATTCATGCCGTGAACACTCACCTTTTAAAGAGACGCAGAATCTCCACAACATACCCTGGTTATCCTTTGTATAATGAGTTGCCATGGTAACCGTCTGACAAAGAAATGGAGGAAAATGTGTGAACCTGTAGTGAACTTCCCAGGGCTTGGCAGCGCTGTCGGTCGCTGGCACTCATATAAAGATGATGTATTGTAACTTGGCTTGGCGCCTCTCACTTCTCTGTTATTATATTCTTTCTTTCCATAATACTGTAATTACTAGACTAGGCCTTTACTGGGGCACTTGGTCGTAATTTGGGTGATGAATATTCAATATGAAGCAGAAAACATGTGCATGGTGGTTAACTTGGCAGCAAACTTGTGGAGATAAAGAAAGGTGGGTGAACTACTTTATCCAAGGCAAAACCTATGCCTTAACATCAAAATATTGTTATTAAAGCAAATGGTGAAAACAACGTATAATATTTATCACAAAATTTTTGGAGGAAGTTTACTTATTTGCAAAGTCTATTTTAGATCGCTGATCAGTTACACTCCCATCCCTAAAACCATAACCGTCCATCCATCCAATCTATCCATCCATCCATCCATCTATCTGTTCCTTCCTCCTTCCCAAATAAGGCCAAACTGTACGCACCAAAATCATACTGAAATTTAATTGGCCTTAAAACTATGATACCACGCACCTGGGTTAACCTGGTCAACTGTTACAGGCGGTGGTCGATTGTTCCAGATGCATACATAACTGGCCTTGGATCCGCGTGTTTCACCGATAACGCGGTCTAACCTTAGTTTTATACATACGGATTAAACGGGGCTGATGTTACAACTTGCCAAGGATAATACGGTCTAACCATATGGAGACCAAGGGGAGTGGTCGTATTATCAGGGATTTACTGTCATATTCCACAAAGGAATTCTAGTATGATGACGCGATCTCAAGCTTTGAGAGTTTAAGCTTATCTCTCAGTGCTTCCTCCTTGCTGTGAACTTGTCCAAAGATGTGAACCCACCGGACCCTGACACGTTACGTCACAGCACGTCACGTCACGTCACGCTCTTTTTCTTTTTATGGATTGATCGCCCTGTTCTTCTTGGAGACATGTTTCCATCCGCTTCAGAATGCACAAGAAAGGTGTGATTTGGAGGTCAAAGGGCTACCACAAAATCTCTCCCTCACCTGTCGACCAAGATTTGGAAACGTCGTGACATCGAGTGCTATTCACTTAATAATAACTGTATGAAGCTGATTCTCTACCCTATCCGACCCGTCACGACACGACTTTCGAGTCATGGACAAGCGGAATTAGAGTTATGTCTACGCCCCGATTTGCTATACCTTGCCATAGTCGAATATGGTGGGTTCACACCCTAAGATTATCTTTCAAAGTTTCACCCCTGCTGTGACCTTCCCTTTGGAAAAAGAAAACAAAAGTCTTCAGGCAAGTAAAATCTAGTCTAGTACAAGTAGGTTACGGTACAATCCATATCCATATAAGCGTGTTTACATAGCTCTGAACTCAGTGAACAAACAATGAAATGCCATTCTTGTAATGGTAGCTGTAGAGTGAAATTTTCAAGGCTATCTCACCTATTAGATATCTTCCTTAGCTAGCGTGTTCCGTCTTGAGACCTGTGGCCGCATGTATAAGCCTTACAAAACGTATTGCGTTAACCACAGTGAATACTACTAGTCTAATGTTTTGGAAGTTTCCCGTGGTTACCGCTGTGCGTTAACTAACGTAACAATTTTGCATACAATAACTCGCCTTTCCCCTTCTTCAGCACCACTACCTACTTACCCCCAGCTATGTTTCTAATCCTTTTTTGATGGACTAAAAGAAAGCCCAGTTAAGGACTGAGCTACATGAAAAGGGAGGAGGGTGAGAAGAGAAAGACAGGAAACAACGGAATAATTGGAAAATGGGAAAGCAAATTTATTATTAACCTTTTCGATCCATGTGATGTACATGTACGTTCCAGAAGTTGCATTACCGTCTCGTTTCCGACTAATCTTTGCGTCTGGTTGCCTATATAATTAACTTTTCTAACATACATGCTCATGAGATAATGAAAAACATAACGTAGACATTTTTTCTCATTGAAGTATGATTGTTGTGGGATCATTCATGTTATACATGTCATTCACAATAATATGCAACACAATAATGGAATATTACAGAAGCAGAGACAACTGGGTGACCAAAACAGAGCATAATCTTTATTGAATTCAAACCTCAATAACCTGAAGGGTAAAGATGAAACTGGAATGAAATTTTGGCCACACTAACTAACAGATCTTAACTGTATAGCTGCGCTGTCATTATCAACTGTCGATGATATATGACTATGCCGAATTGGAAAAACAAGGCCGCCACTTGAGTAATGTCTATCTGTTAATGTGTGCCAACTTTGAACTGTGTAATATTTGAACTATGGAAGTTATTTGAGAGCTTGCGCATTAACTGTGGGATCTCTTACCATCGTAGGAATGACATAAGTGCATTTTTGCTGAATGATAGCATTCAACATGCAGAGTTGATTCACTTCTTATGACGATAAGAAATCATATCCTTAACGTGCCAGCTCTATATTAATCTGCGAAACTGAATAAATGGGGGTCTTTTGGAGGGGAAGGAGCGGGGGAGGAGGAGGGGGGCAATCGATGTATTGCAAATGAACACCCTAGCAAATTCATAGCTAATCGCCGCAGGACAGCACCGCCGACTCACATCAACTAACAGATCTCAACTGTAAAGCTGCGCTTTTGAGTATCGTTATAAACTGTCAGTGACCATGCCGAGAGTGGAAAAAACGTGACCNAACACCCTAGCAAATTCATAGCTAATCGCCGCAGGACAGCACCGCCGACTCACATCAACTAACAGATCTCAACTGTAAAGCTGCGCTTTTGAGTATCGTTATAAACTGTCAGTGACCATGCCGAGAATGGAAAAAAACATGGCCACTACTTGTGCAATATCTATCCGTTAGTGTGTGCCAAATTTCAACTGTATAACATTTGAATTACAGTATTGAAGTTATTTATCTGCAAACATGAATAAATGTATCATTTTTTTATTTATTTTTTNGGAGGGGAGAGGGGCAATAGATATATTGCAAAAAAAAATTATGAGTGCAGCACCTCCAATTCAGTTTTGAAGCCAGATACTCATTAATTTTCCGAATGAAGAATGAGGATTCGACAGACATTCCCAAGGACACTACAGTGTAAAAAGCTTAAAACCTGACTATAAGAATAGTGACTGATAATGCGAACAGCCTTGTTACCCTCCTGTAGGGTCAGCAAAGCGTCCAAGAATCAAAGAGCTTGTCTTCTTTTTTCTTTTTTTTATTTTGCAAAAGGTTCGAATCCTGAAAGGGACAACTGTCTCCTTGGTAGCTTTTGCGGTGTTAAAGATGCAACCATTGTCAGCGGCTTTATATAGCTCCAAGCTTCTTCTCTCATAAAGTCATAAGTGTGCTGGGTAGAGACATTGAAATATAACACTTGCAAATAAACAAACAAATAAACAAGGCCTCCAGTAAGAAAAGAAATTCTTTGTCCAAAATCCTTGTGGGATTTGATTTGAGGTGGTGAGGGAGACGGGGGGTGATGGTTAGTTCACCACCGCCCCCGTGCCTATACCCTTGTTTTGTTGTTTTGGTTTTTTTTTGTGTATGGATACTTTCACCCTCCAATCAGCTATCGATATCCCGCAGCCTAATTAAGCCAGTATTCAGCCCTTGTAATCCGCGTTAGGCTCGCAAACAAAGGCTTGCTCGACCGCTTCAAGAATAACATCAACATCAAGAGTGCGTAGACTACAGATGTGATAGATGCAATGATATCGTGCCAATCGGCTGTGGCTGCCCGTAACAATGCAGGATCAGTCCACACTTTCGTGGCGCACTTATATAAATACAGTAGAGACATTGAAGAAAAGCATCAGAGTATAAATTTTAATGTAGGCCTATACAGTATGTAACTTTGATAGATACAACGATATGCTGCTCGCCTGTGGTCGCCAGTGGTCGCCAGTGGAACGTAAAAGTATGAAGATGCCAATGTTTTGGTTTTTTTCCGCTGTTGGCTTCATGAACTTCTACACCTCTCATTATCTTATTAAGGTCTCCCAAGCCAAAATACTTTCCACACATGTTATTTAACTCTTCCTCCAAATTTTGACATACAGATAAATGCCCCAAGACCAATTATGTGATTGTATTTTGAGCTGATTTTGAGAACTTTGGCAGAAAATCAGGCGATTGAATATTTCAGGCCTTCACACAATAAACGGGATGTATCTTTACACACCACAGCAACCGCACAATTTACACTTGAATGCCAAAGCTTCGCCTGTTCTCAGTCTAAAAAAATATTGGCATCTATCTAAGCCTTTGAAACTCAAATTCAGCCCCTTTCCTACACCCCATTGCTAGTTTTCTGTTTTTATAAGAACTATTTAAAATGTGCAGACCCTTATGCTAGATATCTTTATAGCTAAAATAAAAAGGTCTGATCAGTGGTGTCGTGTCTTGTGAAGCGCCTGCAGAAATAGAAAACAGCATTAAGGAAAGTCGTATGGAGTATTCATGATATAGATTGAACTTAACAAAACAAATACTGTACCCAGCTACATCTAAGTTTATTTAGGCGGGTCACAATGTTATTGTTGGTCTAAAATAGACGGCAGATTAATTAAAGCAGCTTCCAAACTCAGGTCGATAGCGCAACGACTGAAACTGAAGATTAGGCATCAGGCTTCTCCCCTTTCCCTTTTTAATTTTTTCTTTTTTAACCAAGTGGGGGTTGAGGGGGTGGATGGGAATGGTGAAGCAAGGTATGGGGGGCATTAGGCTTATTAATTCCGCGAAGCCTACATTATGTACGAAAACATTTTTTTGTTTCTAGTACCAGGCACTTCACAGTTTGTCTGGACTGTTTGTTTGTTTGTTTGTTTGTTTGTTTGTTTGTTTGTTTGCTTGTTTGTTTGGTTGGTTGGTTGGTTGGTTGGTTGGTTGGTTGGTTGGTTGGTTTCCTTATACTATTTTTCTTTACTTGCTTTCTTTTTTAGTTTCCTGAGGGATAATGAAAGATATATTATGAGATAGGTTAAGTTCGAGGAGGACGTACTGCGAGAATCTATTCATAGTTTAGGTAAAGATAGACAAAACCTGACATTTTTCTCTCTAGCTGTCTCGTCCATCTGCTGCTGCCCCTTCTCCTTCTCCTCCGGCTCCTCCTCTTCCTCCCCTTTTTTCTTCTTCTTCTTCTTCTTCTTCCTCTTCTTCTTCTTCTTCTTCTTCTGCTTGTTGTTTTTCTTTTCCTATGTCTTCTTCTTGTTCTTGTTCTTCTTCTCCTTTTCCTCCTCTTCTTCTTATTCTTCGTTTTCTCTTCTTCCTCCTTCTCCTCTTCTTCTTCTTCTTTTTCTTCCTCTTCTTTTTCTTCTTCTTCTTCTTTCTCAATATTTTATAGCCCATAATGAAGGAGAACTCTGTAGCTCAGGGACCCGTGGATCCTAGAGCCAGCTCCCAAATGGGCTGTCACATTTGGGACCTGCTCACGGACAACAATAACAACAACAACAACAACAACAAAAACAACAACAACAACAAAAGGATGCCTTATTTTCATAGAAATTAAATTTATATCGGTAGTAACAACAAGAAAACGCATAGCTGAGCAAGTATAACTACTGCAAATAACATCAGTTCGTTCGCTTATAAATAATAATATAGAACCATATAAGTACCATATGGGTCCCAGATAAGCTGCTTTATTTTCACTTGGACTGAATTATGCTGAGATGCACTGTGTACATCGCGTTTCTGGCATGTAATGGGAGGACTGCACATGTATACTGTACATAGACCTAGATAGGCAGAACTACTATACAAATGCTTTTTGTTTCTTTGCCCACGAGGATCTAACTTTTGCAAAAACAAAACAAAAAATCATTTTTTTTCGAGGGACTTTTCTAATTTTATCTTAGAGTAATTCCGAGTAACGTTACAGGATTGCCGCTAAAAAAATAACTAGCTTATCCTCTTTTTCTTTCTCCTCTTTTTCTTCTTCACACTGTAAGAAAGATCTACTATAGGTATGAAGATGTCAATAGCACCTGGCATTTTGATATGCAATTTTAAATAGTCCCTATAACATCAGAAAACTGGCCATGGGGAGGTGGGAAGGGGTTGGATTTTAATTTCAAAGGCTTAGATAGGTGCAAATACATGTGTAGACTCGGAATAGGTGAGGTTAAGTCACTCGAGTATAAAATTTGTGGTTGTTGCTAGGTGGGTAAAGTCACCCTGTTTACTGAGTGAAAGGCCTAAAATATTAGGTTGTCTGCTTCACTGCCTAAGTTCCCAAAAGCTAACTGGTTCAGGGGCATTTTTCTTTGTGAAATAAATATTGGCATTCTTCATACCTATAATCCATGAAGGGCTGTAACAATAAATAACTACATAATTTGCTTTTTTCTTGTGGATTACCGCCCCCCGGTACAAATGGTATTATTTACTAGCAGTATGCCCTTCCAAAAGATTCTGAACACAATTTTTTTTTTTCGTTGGAAATAATTTTTACGATCAAGCCTAACGCGTGAAATCCCTGAAAATTAGATTCTCCAGGGAAAAGAATTCAACTAAAAAAAATCTACAGTACAAACTGGAAATACATGAGGCTATCTAATCTATAGTAGAATATGACCCTGGTGAGATCTTGTGGCCTAAAGAGAGGTAATGACGATGACTTGATGTAAGACTATGTATTTATTCCGCTTTATTCGATTTTGCTGAAATCAGTGTAAGGGGCTCCAAGAATTCGAGTTGTGATTTTAACAACAGAAAGACATGAAATTGTGTAGATAGCTGCATTACATGTATTCATAGTATTCTCGATCGCAGAAGGACATTTGGACAGTCACCTATTTTCAGCCTTTCGTTTTATATTGTGCGCCCTGGAAAATGCGGTTTTGAATTAGATATAAAAGGGTTTGAGAAGCGGTGACCTTCAGAAGGCTGCCTGAACAAAAAAAAAAAAAATCATCTCTACATTTTCTGCTTGGAATAAACTTTCACAGCCTCCTCCTGCTCACCTTATCTGTAACACTGTTTTGAGTTCATTCGAGTAAAAAAGTGCAAACTGAGTAAAGAATCCGCAGGGGATGGGTAATTTACTGGACTTGTTGTTGTTGTTGTTGTTGTTGTTGTTGTTGTTGTTGTTGTTGTTATTGTTGCTGTTGTTGTTGTTTTCTCAGTCTTCTTTCCAACTGTCATCTGCTAGTGCTGTACAAATTTTTAGCCACTGTATTTCAGCAAAAATAAATGTCTATTACCATTAGACCTACGCCTAACCCACAATCTTACCTAGTCCTTAGTTCCTTCCAATTCATATTAATTATTAAAATCTCATTTATTCCGCGAAGGCAAATTNGGTGAGGTTAAGTCACTCGAGTATAAAATTTGTGGTTGTTGCTAGGTGGGTAAAGTCACCCTGTTTACTGAGTGAAAGGCCTAAAATATTAGGTTGTCTGCTTCACTGCCTAAGTTCCCAAAAGCTAACTGGTTCAGGGGCATTTTTCTTTGTGAAATAAATATTGGCATTCTTCATACCTATAATCCATGAAGGGCTGTAACAATAAATAACTACATAATTTGCTTTTTTCTTGTGGATTACCGCCCCCCGGTACAAATGGTATTATTTACTAGCAGTATGCCCTTCCAAAAGATTCTGAACACAATTTTTTTTTTTCGTTGGAAATAATTTTTACGATCAAGCCTAACGCGTGAAATCCCTGAAAATTAGATTCTCCAGGGAAAAGAATTCAACTAAAAAAAATCTACAGTACAAACTGGAAATACATGAGGCTATCTAATCTATAGTAGAATATGACCCTGGTGAGATCTTGTGGCCTAAAGAGAGGTAATGACGATGACTTGATGTAAGACTATGTATTTATTCCGCTTTATTCGATTTTGCTGAAATCAGTGTAAGGGGCTCCAAGAATTCGAGTTGTGATTTTAACAACAGAAAGACATGAAATTGTGTAGATAGCTGCATTACATGTATTCATAGTATTCTCGATCGCAGAAGGACATTTGGACAGTCAACTATTTTCAGCCTTTCGTTTTATATTGTGAGCCCTGGAAAAGGCCGTTTTGAGTTAGATATAAAGGGGTTTGAGAAGCGATGGCCTTTAGAAGGCTGCCTGAACAAAACAAAAAAATCATCTCGACATTTTCTGCTTGAAATAAACTTTCACAGCCTCCTCCTGATCACCTTACCTGTAAGCCTGTGTGAGTTCATTCGAGAAAAAAAGTGCAAACTGAGTAAAGAATCCGCAGGGGATGGGTAACTTACTGGACTTTTTGTTGTTATTGTTGTTGTTGTTGTTGTTTTTTCAGTCTTCTTTCCAAATGTCATCTGCTAGTGCTGTACAAATTTTTAGCCACTGTATTTCAGCAAAAATAAATGTCTATTACCATTAGGCCTACGCCTAACCCACAATCTTACCTAGTCCTTAGTTCCTTCCAATTCATATATTTATTAAAATCTCATTTATTCCGCGAAGGCAAATTTTCGCGCCATTTCCGTAATTTTTATTTGTGTCGTAGCTTTCGTAACCGGATTCCAATACAACTTTTTAAAGCTATCTTTTAACAGAAGTTTCGTTCATTTCCGGTGTAACACGTTCCTTTGTAGTTCAGGGAGTTCCTACAAAGTTTTTGTAAAAATTATATTATTGACTATGCAGATCCATATAGCAACGTTATCAGATCAGTTGTTTACTATTGATGTGAGTGAAGACCTTGAGCTGGAAAATTTCAAGGCCCTATGTCAAGAAGAAACAGGTGTCCCCGCTGTCGAAATGTCCATTGTGTGGAATGGGCGCCCTCTTCACGATGACAAACTCACATTGAAACAGTACGGCATCAAGGACAATGAAATGGTCCTTATTCAGCATTTACGTGGTCAGATACGACAATCTCAAGCAGGCGCAGGGAATCCACAGTCTATCACAGGTAGAGAAGTCAAAGTTTTGAGTTGGGGTGAAATGAATTTGGCCCTAATAAAGACATGAGTGGACATGACATGAACAATTTTTAGTTTCCTTCACCTTCACTTGGATTGCTGACACTGACACTTAACTGTGACAGTGAGGATGTCCTAAAAAGAGAAAAGCATAATCTAGATCTAATAATATAGGGCAGGAACTGAAACCCTTATTCTGAGTAGTGAAAAAAAGGAGTCTAGACTATATTTAGATGAGGATTCAGAAGAGTTCTCAGTAAATAAATCTCAGTTGAGTTTCAGTTTGAGAGTTATGACTTGTCTTGTGCATTTAAATTTTAAATCAATATCAGCACATAATGATAGTGTTGTCCATCAAAAATAACAAACTTAACTCATTGGAGTCGATCCTTAATTAAATATTGCAACACCTGCTGTCGCACTATTTTTACCACTTTTTAGGTACCTGTATTTTGTAAAGTATTTGGAGGAACCTAGCATACCTAGTAGACTATACATTTTTTGTGAGCTGAATATGTGATCTGCATGATGAGCACAGTGATTTTTGACATCATTTGCTGAGTTTTCAGTTATTAGCTGGGTTTAGGTACCTTTATGATGGGGTGATTTTTAAAATTTTTTTTTTTGACTCTTCCGCCACATTTCATCGTCACTGTCATCGATAATTTGTCTTCCATTATCTTCACACAACAGATCACTTTCCTCATCCGAACCTTCCTCCATCACCAACTCTAGAACTTAGAACTTCGGTCGTTTTCAGTCTATGACTTCGCCCAGCCATCTTGTGTCAACAAANTAGGCCTGGGCAATGACTCGGTTTTGGATGATCCGGATAAATGGGTGCACCCATTTCTAAAAATCCGGTTAACCGGTTAATTGATCCGCATTTTCAAATGACCCGAAACCCACTGAATTGTTTTGATTATCCGATGTTACCCGGAAAAATAACCTGTAAACTCATGTAGGCAGAGGTAAGCATAAATTGATTATATCATCGCTACAGCATTAAATTATAAATCTCTTTGCTGTAGTGTTGATAATTGTGCTCTTTTGAAACATGGACATTGAAATGCACTTAATTTTCGTTATTTTTACGGCCGTTACCAGAGGTTGCGATGTTTTTCAAAGGGGAGGATTTTACAAAATTTACACCGGGTATAGCCGGTTCAAACCAATTTTGGATCACTGACTTGCTTTTTGGTTCACTAAAATGGTTCGCGATCCGAATTTGTAACCGGTTCACTTGAAACAGGTTAATTCTGCTCTTTTCCCGGTACTTATTTTGTAGGATTTTCCCATATATGGAATGGAATTATATAAAATAAGTATCGGAAAATGACAAGAATACACCGGTTTTCAGGTGACCCATTTACAAATCTGGGTCGCGAGCCGAAAAATTGGATAAGTGGGTGTTTGACTCGAATCCGGATATTCGGATTTTTTATCTGAATTGTGCCCAGGCCTAGCTAACACAATCTAGATTATTTCTAGTGATTGCAAATGGCGGACAGACTTAACTTGTCTAGGGTTTTGGGCTGAAAACGGCTATTCTGGGCTTGAACAGGCACTTTCTCGATGGCGGATTTCGGAAGGATAAACAAAAAATGCGCATGTCCAAACAAAGAGCAACTAATCAGCACGGTTATTGCATAAAACGAGATCAAAAGAGGACTGGCCGGTATTCGGTAACGGCCGGTATTCGGTAACGGCCGGTAAGCGGCTGGGTGACTCTAGATGAGGATTCAGAAGAGTTCTCAGTAAATCTCAGTTGAGTTTGGGAGTTATGACTTGTGCATTTAAATCTTAAATCAATATATCAGCACACAGTGATAGTGTTGTCCATCAAAAATAACAAACTTAATCACTGTGAGACTGTTCTGGATACAACATTGAATGTCTATAGCACCAATTGATCCCCTCTCCTGCCAAACGAAAAATATTGAGAGTGCACTGATCCTTGGGGCTGAGTTACTGAACTGGCCTTCTCTCACGGTATGTCATATAACATTAACAGCACCAGTCTGAAAACTAGTCTTAAGACTAAATGAATTGTGTCGTTACAGTAGCAATGTTTTCTCTAGATCTCATGATTTCCCACATGTATTTCAGCACTCCAACCCCACCAAATAAAATAATGAAAGCATGCTGCTTTTCTACTCTCCTGAACTCCAGCATTTGCAAAGTTCACCACTTGAGAAAAAAACCATCTCTAAGAAGTTACAAATGCTCAACAGGAATGCCAATTTTCTGGCTAAAGCCAGATTTCCAGCTTTTTTGGCAGTTCGAAAGTTGAAAGTTCCTTCAGATTAGGATTGCTGGCCGACGGATGCGTTGGTCAGCCAATTAGCCCAATAATGCACACTGTCATTGACCATGGCTTCATGGTCATTATTAAAATGTGTGAAAAAATGTAAGTTGACACCGGCCATTTAAGAACGATGAGAGCCAGAACTAGATCCATGTAGGCATGCCATGGGAAGATAGCTGAAATCTTATGGCTTATGGTCTCGGACATATAGCAAGACAAATACATATATCTTTCTCAACTTTTCTTTCCTGAAAGCTAGTCTCTAAGTCTGTACCTGAATTCTGAGAGATAATTTTCTGTGAATGTTATGTAGGTTTCTTTAATTATTACTTTAATGTTTTTCTATCAGTCTAAAAAAAGAGCTTAATCAGGTGGAAATAAAAGTATGGAGTCACCTACTTTAGCTTCCTCAAAAAGTTTTACTTAAAACTTTCCCGTGTCGGATGTTGACTTGGGACCATGTGAGAGGAGACTGCTTTATTCTAAAGTTACATTTTGAAGCCTCATAACTGTTGACATGGAACCATTTTATGAATAGGTTTCAGCATTTGAATCTGTTTGCATTATCTTTCCTTCAGGAATTCCCAGTATAGACTTTGGTAATATACGCATACCAGGCTCAGAGCAGAGAAGTCACCTTCGGCGAGAGGAAGACCCAGTGTTTATCAGGGACATGTTACTGAGTAACCCAAGTCAGTTGGCGCTTCTTAAAGAGAGAAATCCCCCATTAGCAGATGCTTTGCTCAGTGGAGACATGGGTAAGCTTGTGATTGTAGAAACAAGTGGCATTGCAGGAATTTTATATGGGAAAGAAGAATTAAAGTTAAAGGAGTAAAGAAAGACCTTTCCCTGAAGCAATGAACTGCCATACTGCAGTATCCTCTGGATGTTCTCAGGTTGGGTTATTGAAAGCTGTTGCAGACACCAAACTGAAGATTTTTGGTTTGGAGCTATTGACAAGGATCATGGGAATGGTTCTAAATTTTAGGATATTTTTCGCCATTACTCCTGACATCAATATATCCAGCAAGGGCATTACACATTCTAAAAACCAGGGTGCCTCATTTTCATACAATAATGGCTAATTTAGGTCTGTGAAGAATGTTAAGGTGAATTTTCTCATCAGCAGTTTATGGATAGCATTGCCTCCAAGTTTACTGACAGGAGATGTTCCAAAATCAGAAATCGGTAAAAATGAATAAAAGTGAAACCAGGTCATTCTGGTGTCACAAGAAAGGTCCGTGTGGACAAAACTCCAGATTTTACACACTAATAGGTACGCATCATAAGAAATGATGCATGCTGGGTGACCACAAATCTGGGAAATCTAGAAAAAAATCAGGGAAAATTGATGTTGACATTTCTGGGTCTGGAAAATATCTGGAATTAGCTAAAATAACCAGCTCTGTTAGAAAAAAAAACACCAAGGAAAATTCAGTTGGATTGACTATTAAATAAGAATAGCTAAAACTAAAAGAAGTTCTGTTCCATGTGTTGATCAGAATGAAACCTTGTTGAACATCAGATAATTTTTATGCGACAAACACTTGTATGATAGTTTTAGTTACATTAACATCATAAGTAATAAATGTTACTGTTAGACCAGTTAGGATGGGAAGTCATGGCAAACTAATGTTAACAGTCTGTGGCAGTCTTGGCAGGGGATCTAGATATAAGCTTGTTATACTTAAAAGACTAACATTACTTGCTGTAATTCATTCAGGAATACGTTTCACAGTCAGGTTCCATTCAAATATTTGAGATCTGGTTAGTTGGATATTGTACTTGTGTCATGGCAGCTTTCTACAGTACTCATTTGTATCATGTGGTATTTTTGTCATTTAGTGACAATACTGTGTCTCCATAATTGTGTTATCTATCATTAGATAAGAAGAGAGCTGTAACGATTTACAATGTGTGTTGTTGTTTTTTTTTAAATCTTGCCAGCAAAGTTCATCAAAGTATTCGAAGAACAAAAGCAGGCCAGGTTAAAGCAGGAACAGGAACGAATTCGTCTCCTTACAGCTGATCCTTTTGACCCAAATGCACAACAACAGATTGAAGAAGCAATACGGTAAAGAAATTTAGGGATTCTATTTTGTAGTAGTCTTTTGGTGCATATTAGCACGTAGAACATTTTTTTTTTAAACTTATTGGGGATTGAGTAATGTTGTTAATAAGTGGTCTGTATAAAAGTGCTCTTTCTAAGCCATGAAAACACAATGTGTCATAACTTTAAACTGATTCAGTTATTCTTACTGAACTGGCTAAACACATCAAAGTCAAAGGCCATAGTCATTCTGTCAGCAGGCTGTGATTGGAGCAATTTGTGTAGTGAAGAAATGCCACATTGCACTTATCCCGGCCTGTTGAAGGGAGGAGAAAACTTCTTGGTCACAGCAGTATCAGCAGTTCATTCATCCACGTTGTATCTAACGCTTGTCTTTCTGTCATAGTTTTCTTCTTGTTTGATAATTCTTATTTCATCATCTCTGCTTACCTTCACTGTATTCATTTTATCTCTTTATCAATTCATTTCGCATCACTGCATTCAGTCTTTATTTATCATCCATACTTGCCCTAAGTACTCAGTGCTATGTATGATCAATTTGACATTACAGCATATAATCCCATTTCATCATTTCTGCTCATTTTTGTTATAAAGGGCCACCTTTTCTTTTTTTATGCTTTCCTATGTAATGTTCAGTCACTCTTCATCTAATCTACTCCCTACAGCATTCATCCTACCAACTTGTCTTGCAACATGTAGTGTGTAGTTAACTATTCAAAATCTCTATTTTCCAACACAGTATTCAGTCAGTGGTTATTGCCCCTGAGCTGTAATCTTCCTTACCGGATTCTGACAGAGTTATGGCAGGTTGTGGTGGGTGCAACTTTGTTAAAACTTCAATTCAAATTGCACTTACCCCGGCCTGTCATAGCATTTGTGTCCCAGCTGCCGCTTTGCATTTGGTTTGCATTGGTGCATATTTGAAGTTGTGCTTAAGCAGACTACTGATGACCCAACTATTGTACATTTGTCGGTGAATGTAGAAACTTTTTGTTCACTCATGGTTTGGTTTCCTTGTGTAAATCTTCTCGAATTTATCTGTTGCATGAAGCTTCAGTTTGGTTAATCCCGTGACTTTGCTCAACCTTCCATCAGCATCAGAAGTATGAGAAAAAGACCTTGGGTACATCACAAGGATGTGGCATTCATCTTGTTTAATGAAAGTCTTGTGTTTGTGCATGCGTGTGTGTTGCTTTGGCATGTTAGAGGCTGAGCATTTTTTTTTTTTTAATGAGACTTTCTGGCAACATCTTTGAATTAAGAAGTATCTGTTTTTATGTCTGTGATTAGTTTGTTGTCTTTTATTATTTAAGGAATCTACATCCAAACCACATCTAAATAGTATTGGTAGACTTTATATGATTTATAAGTGAATAAAGGCAAATGATGATTAGAATCACTGTTGATGTCAAGATTCTCATTCATCATTATGTTGTTTGCATTGACAGTGAGTGGAGGTTTTGAAAAGTGCAATGTGTGTTTGATTCATTGTCATATTGCACTTTTCCAGGCCTTCTTTTGCAGTCATATTTCTAAGGCTTTCCTCATAAGTGGACATCTTATGAAATCAGACCAGATTGTAGGATTTACTTTTTTCAAACATATTTAGGTCTTGTGCACCTCTTTTATGTATGAACTGAAAAGAAAAAACTCAGGGTTGAGTAATTAGTGCATTTTTTTGTTGTGCTTGTTGGCATTGCTGTTTCTTGAACACTGTGATAAACTGCTTTGTCATCAAGATTTCTTCTTCTTAAGTTTAGTACAGTATAATTTTGTCTCTGCTGTTTGCAGACATGATTTCTATTTCTATGAGATTGAGGGGCATTTTGGTCATGTTTATTCACTAGGTTACAAAGCATTGATCAAACACAGTGTGGGAAGCTAGCTAGTTTACACTGAGGAAAATATATAATAGTCAGTGCCTTTCCTACATCACACCATATATTTACTGCTTTATGTGTGACTTCTTTTCATTAAAACATGTCTGAACTTGTGTATTTCATATTGTATCTAGTCTTATGTCTGTCTTGATCAATATTTTTAGGATTCCAGCAGCATCCATTCAGAGTGAAGTTGTGACTTGTAGGTCAGTGGCGGTGCAACTTTGTTTTATTTTGTGTCAAATTGCACTTCTACCGGCCTGCTGGTTGCAGCATTCTTTTCATCACCTTTCTTGACCTCACAAGAGTTGCCGGAGACTAGCTGTTTTACTGATAGTTTTGAGCAGAGAATACAGAGTTATGTATTCGTTATGTATTATAAGTGCCTGCTTTCAGGAAATATTTAGACTCTGGGATAATTTGAAATTTGATATGGTTTCTGCCCTCATGACATATTTGACTTAGCATGTTGGAATTATGACACCTCTGAAGTTGATGGATTCCTGCATCCGAAATAGTATTTTCTGTTGGAAATATCACATCATGGGAAGCAAAGCTATTACACTTTGAAGCATTTTAACACTGGTGTAACAAACGTGGCAATACAGGTTGGATCAAGATACAGAAAGTTGGAAGCTTTTCTTACCCCAGTATAAATGCAAGTTTTGTAGCAGTCTGTTCCAATAAATTAAATTGTTCAGTACTGTTTTTTTATTTAAATGCATCCTTTATCATTTTGTAGGATTGTTAATCATCATCCATTGCATTTATCTTGTTCATCAATCAGATTGAAGAACATTGAGAGCAACATGGAAACAGCCATGGAGTTTGCTCCTGAAAGTTTTGGTCAAGTTCACATGTTGTATGTGGACTGTAAAGTCAACGGACATCCAGTCAAAGCTTTTGTGGACTCAGGTAAGTAGTATGTTTGCACAAAAATAATTTAGCTTTGATTTATAAACCTTTGGGATATTATTAGTCAGTGGATGCTCATATCAGAGAATCACGAATGCTAAATTCCATCAATATGACTGAATTAATTAGTTGAGTGGAAGGCTGCAAACTGCAAGCATAAAATGAGAATATGCTTATTGTCACTGGACAGGTGCATGTTTATCAGCAAATGTGTGATAAATGTAGATGGAGAATCACAAATCATTTTGTTTTCACAGCTTGGTTATCCATCATTATCCTGTGTCTCATTCAGATGTCTAGACAACAGACAGCATGGCACAAATGAAGAATACATTATAACCATTGTAAATATTGTGTAATGCAGTAGGATTTTTTTTTTGTTTGTTTGTTTACAGATGTCACAATACATGCTTTACTCACTTTAAAGATCTGAGGAGATGCTGAAACTGAGATCTACTCATTGTTTTTCTTTATTCTTATCTGAAATGGAAGACAAACACTGAGAAATTGCCGGGGTTTTTTCTTGTCACCGAAACAAGGAAAATGAGATTCAAATTGTCTAACATAACTTTACCTTCATGCTGTATTTAAAATAACTCCTTTTTGATGGAAGAAATGTGTCCTCACAGCCTCCTTGCAGTTGTGTATGTTTGTTTCATTTCACCATCAGGGGCCCAAATGACAATCATGAGTCAGCAGTGTGCAGAAAGATGTCACATCATGAGACTGGTAGACAGACGCTGGGAGGGGATTGCAAAGGGTGTTGGAACACAGAAAATATTGGGCAGGGTTCACTTATGTAAGTTCAGCATTAGTGTGGCTGGAATTGAACATTTCCTAACCTGCATTTTTCATGTCACTTTGAAAACAGTGCTGTATAAGTCACCTGCGTTTGCAGGAATTATGTATAAGGAATGACTGCTGCCTTAAAGGATTTTATTTTTTTGACTGCGATTGTTCTAAAAAGTGCAATTTATACCTACTTTGTGAGCATTTATCATAAATTATAGCCAGGCTCTGTGTTGTGTGGACCAGATCTGTGAAATGTGATGCTTAATATTCATTCCATAAATACTGTTAACCTGTTTTTAAATAACAGTTATGTGTCATCACAGTTTTTCTAAATGTTGACCAGTAATTTCTGACATCTTCTCAATTTCAATGTTTTTGCTAGAATATTGTAAGGGAAAATAACATGTCTCTTCTTTCCTTTTTTTTTTTCCTTTCTGATCTTAAAAGTTGTCATTTGTATTGTGTGAGGTTCAATGCTTTGTCCAGGAAGTTAAAGGAGAAAGCAGCAAGGATGGTTGAGAATTATCATGATTACCTAGTTTCTTTTCATCTGGAGAAGTATAGGAAGAAAAGAAAAATGAAGTGATCACATACCCATGACTATTCTACCGTGTACATTCCCTTGTCTTATTGTTTGTTATACTTTTTGTGGCAGGTCAGATTCAGATTGGCAGCACATTTCTTCAGTCTTCATTTTCAATACTTGAGAACCAACCCATGGACATGTTACTGGGATTGGATATGCTCAAGAGACATCAGGTAATTTAATAAATTGATTATCCGCATGGGCTTTCTGATCTTGAATTGAATTGGTCATGATTTTATTGTTTTTTGAATGAGTAACAGGGATGCCCCTCTTCAAAGTAATCTCTGAAATCAGAGAACGTCAGTATCTTTCAGAGGTTGTTTGAAGGCAGCCTGAGAAACAGCTTGCGCAGAAAAATCAAAATATAAAACTATTCATTCTTTATTTCATCTAGTTTGGGCATTTTCTTCCTGTGTTATAGAGATTAATTAAATCTAATGATATGTGTTCACAAATATACAAATTTATTGATAAGAAATGTCTTTGTGTTCAGTAAATCTTTCTAATAATGGTATATTTTAGACTAAACTTTACATGAAACTGGGGAAAGCTGAGAGAATATTATGAATAGTGAGTAACATCCCTGGAATAAATGATATTCTGATGAGGGTGACAGATAATTTTCTTTTTGCCTTTTCTGTTTTTTCTCCATTGCATTTCTTATTTGTCATAGCAGAAATAATAACAGAGGGGAGACACATTCTTTTTCCAGTTTAATCGATTCTTGCCAGCTAAAGCAAAATTTCTGGTCTGCTGTGCAATTTTACAGAAAAAGAGTGAATGCACCAAATTTAGTCAAATTCACCATTTGCCACATTGCTTAGAGGTAGATGTCCTCTATCTTTCTACGAAGGTTATTGTCTCGCAGCTGTTATAGGTTGCGAGCTAACCAATCGTTGTTTCCTGTTTGGTAATTGATAAAGTGAGGCTGATTGTGAAAGTTTTTGCACTTGCCGTGAAATTGCAGTGTTGGCATATGATTGTTATCTATGAAATGGCAATGCTGTGCAATTTAGTTTCTTTCTTCTTACTTTACATCATCTGTCTAAAATTATTCTTGTGCAAAAACAACAGTATTTATGTTAGGATTCATATGAAGTATGTAAATAAATAGAAGTCAGCTGGATGATTAGCAAATGTTCACCATTTGTGACATAACAGTAATATAAGGCATAACTTTTGGTTTTTTTATCGTCTGTGACCAGTGTGTGATTGATCTGAAGAAAAACCAATTGGAAATTGGCACGACTGGGACAGTAACACCGTTCCTGGGAGAGGCCGAGCTCCCAGAGCATGCCCGCCTTAATCAGCCAACAGGTTCAGCCGGTCATGATGAGGATCGTGATCTGGCCGAAGCTCTGTCTCGTTCAGCTCAGGAAGCTGGTAAGGAATGGCATGAACTCAGGGATAGGACACATTGATGAAAATGCAGAAATCCTCGACACTTGACCCAGGTCTTCCATAGATAGGCATTCTTTAATAGCCTGGCAGATGTATCCACCAGTTAATGGGTATGGCATTTAGGGGAAGCCATCTTGGGCTATGGTTTCCTCTGAAATGGTGGTAATGTAAGCCCCATCCCTGCCAGATAGTAAGTCGAACTAGTGAGAAATTAATATTACTCAGGACCTTAGTTTAATTAACTGTTGTCATGCATAAAGCATAGAAATTCAAGTTTCCATCTGCCACAAGTCCATAGTTCATGCAGATGTGTATTCATTAAATAGAAAAGTTTACACTTTTGCATGAAATGCTGCAAAGAAGTTAATTTTATATTTTGTCCTGATGAATAAAAATGCTTACTTTTTCATTGGACTTCAACTTGTTATAAAATTTCTTGAGATGATCTTGCTTAGTTATTATTTGGGGTAGAATTTGATCAGATGAAAGCAGTAACTAAACGGCAAAGTTCATGTGAGGTACAACTGGACTCCAAAGATATTTGACAGAGGAGTCCACACAAATTTGCCAGTGATATCGCTTATATTCATAACTGCAGCACTTGAGCACTACAGCTTACATGACTTGTCAGTTGCTTTAGCAGTTTTCTATGTTATTTAACAACTTGGACAAACAGTTGTGCTAGTGCTAATGGAAAAAATGCAGGACAAAATAATCATCCTTGCATGACTGTAGTTGAACTTTTGGAACAGGAAAGTGGCAGCAGAGGATACATTTCTAGATCAAGATGTAATAATTATTATTGCAAAGTACATAAATTTGTGAGTTGGCAGTTTAGTCACTCATGGTCCTGTTCACAGAATGAGGGAATATGCTAGTTCGAGGGAAAAAAAAAAGTTAATAGACAATGTATTGTTTATCCTGACAGCTGGAAAGACTGCTTCTACCAGTAAGCCATCCTCATCAGGGGCATCTTCATCATCATCCACCTCACAGCCATCATCTTCAGCAGCAGCCGCACCTTCACAGTTCTCAGAAGCTGTTGTCAGTCGCCTCATGTCTAATGGCTTTAGTCGACATGCTGTCTTGGAGGAGTTGAGGCGCTGTAACGGCAATGCAGATCAAGCACTTGCATCACTCTTTTCCAAGTCGTTTAGTCTGCCTTGACGACAGCAGTCTTTCTAACATTTCCTCATCATTGTGCATTATTCATTTTGTGTAATTTTGTTGACACCGAGTTTGATGGAAAACTGGGTTTTTGAAGAGCACTTGTACTGGAATTTAGGCACAAAAAAAAAAAGAAATGATATTTTTGCCAAGTCTATGTGAATTGTGTTATTTATGATAATATCTAAATTGAAATGAATATATGTCTGAAAATTCTGACTGCACCTCCCTGGTTTCGTTGGCAAATGTTCAAATCTGATTAAAGTAATATATGTCAGTTGTGCTCTGCAGATTTCAGCCTTGTGAATTGCTCTTTTGTGTTAATATTGCAGTTTTACCAAGTATTTGTGAATTGATGGCAAGATACAATTTTTGTTTTCTAGCTTTTTAGGAAAAGCTTCTGGAGTTTATCTGAGCCTTGACACCATGTCATTGGAAATGAGAGAGAGATATGATATCTAGTTCATATATTGTTACTTTTCTGTTACAACCTAGTAAATCACCTCTTTTCTTTGGTTTTGTTACATGGTTTTAACAGAGTAGTACAATATACTTTCACCCCTATCTAAGAGGAAAAACATAGTATGTATAAATATGGGCATAAGAATTAAAAAGTCAGTAAAGTGAGATTTCTGAAATCACCAGTTCTGAGAGCATTTCCGATCCTTGGAACAGTTGTGGTCACATTCAATAAGGTTTTTAAGAAATCATTTCCAATAACCAGAAGTGTCTTTATGAGGAATGTCAGTTTTCAGGACATTTTCTGAATTGAGGATAATATATGCGCACACAGATGGTGTTTCTTAATTGTTTTATAATTTGCATTGCACCGTATGCATATGCCTGCGTGTATATAAAGGCTGGAAGCTCAGTATGAGGATATGGGCTAGACTAGCATCCCTGTCTATGTATGTGCAGTCTTGGTTCTTTATCAATATTGTCGGCCAGTTGGTTTGTGACTCCAGCAATTGATTTGGGAGAGAGCATTGAACAAGGATAATATTCATATTCCGTGGTAGATTTAGTTTATGAAGTAAATTTTTGCACTCTGGGTACTAATGCTGGGTGTTGGTCATGGGCTTGGTGGTGGCAGCGTAGATACTGGAACCTGTAATTTCAAACTCCAGTCCCTTTTCAGTTGGTGCTTCTTGTTTATTTGTTAATAATTCCCATTACAGTGAGAGGGAACTGTAAAACATTATTTCAAAACAAATTGTGGACACTACGAACATTTTTTTTTTTTAGATAAAAGGAAATATAAAAGTAATTCGCATTCACAGATATTTTTTATTTATTTTATAATAATTCATCAGGAAAGCATTTTAAGCTCAATTTGTTTTGAATGATTTTATAAAGAAATGCATCTCTTAATATGAAGTCACTTTGAAACAAAAGTGCATTTACTGAATTTGGAAAAACATGTTTTAAGTTTTATCTGCAAATTTTGTAAAATTCCTTGCTCTTATATATGTCGGGTCCTGATCACATGAAATTTCAAACCTTTCGCTATGTATGTAGCAACAGGTTTTTGAAATTGCAATAAAAATTCTGTTACTACTCGTCAGAAAGTTTGCATCCATGTTTGGCTCTTTCCAGCCACTTCCTACCACCACATCTCCATCTTTCTTCTCTCCTGCCAAATTATTTCAGATATTGTGTAACTTCAGGCAATTTACGATTTGCATCAGCTGCATATCTTTTCTCAGGTCATTTTTAACACTTGTAAAGAGTCCCTCAAGAACAACTTTGAGTTGATTCGAGTCATAGCATATTAAAAGAGTGTGTTAACTTACACTTCAGAACAGCACTGTTCAGCCCATATCTGATTCTGTAACCCTGGACATTTAATAACATCATGGTGCCTATGGTTGTAGACCAACGTATGGCCCAACAAGTGTTTAAACCATGAACCACAAAGTTATTACAGACTTGTGCTCTATATTGTTCATTGTCATGTTTCACTATGAAACTTTGCAATGGTCCTCTCAAGATAACCAGTATTCAATACTAGCCTGCTGTCTGAAAGAGTTTTGCACATCACTATTTTTACAGGGATTATCACTCTTAAGGTGATCCACTACCCTACCTTTGTAGAGTTGAGTACATTACTGTGGTGCGCATTGCCCCATTCTAATTCACTACATTTTATATGCAAAATTGCGCACCAGTGTGCTGAACAGTGCATTTTTGTCTGTTGTGGATAGTGATCTTAGAAAACTGTTATCCCAAAGTACATTCGTTACTTCACAACCAGATTTCACACATGTATCAAAGACACATTAAGGCACATAATTACAGAAGCATTTTATATTTGTGAGGTTTACTCTCGTTGTACTATTTTGAGAGACAGCGTTTTTCATCACTTCCATCTAACTTTTTCTTCAGAAACACAATTCAAAAACTCCTCTGTAATTATGTGCCTTAATGTGTCTTTGATACATGTGTGAAATCTGGTTGTGAAGTAACGAATGTACTTTGGGATAACAGTTTTCTAAGATCACTATCCACAACAGACAAAAATGCACTGTTCAGCACTCTGGTGCGCAATTTTGCATATAAAATGTAGTGAATTAGAATGGGGCAATGCGCACCACAGTAATGTACTAAACTCTACAAAGGTAGAGTAGTGGATCACCTTAAATAGGACCAGTAGCCACACTGAAGTGTATTGTGTTTTCGTATAAACCTCCACAACTGATAACGGCATTTCTTTAAACCATCCCTCCACAGTTGAGGTTTTTTTTTTTCTTGGCTGTTATGTAGTTGGTAAATTTTGATCTTTATTGCAATGTCTTTCCACATGCATGTTAGTCAGGGTCCTTACATCGTATACTTTTATTGTATATATAAGAAAAGCATATGAGCAGTTCTAAATGTCAAATTCAGGAACCATGTAAAGTTATCAGTGTTAGACCCAGGAGTGTCCTGTTTTCCAAGAGACTAACATCTGCGTTCTTCATTGTACATATCATATGAAGAAGACAGCTATCTTCACTGGTGCCTGGCAGGCCCTGCCTTCCATCAGTGACATCTGCATAAAACAGTTCTAGATTAGGTCATCAGTTGATGATAATTCTATCAACATGAAGGAGACAACATTTTCAGTTCCTTAAGCACCCAGCTAATCAATTTTAGAACATTTTTTTTTTTTTTTTTTGCCACTCTTTTAAGTTGAACTGAACAAAATCTTCTTAATAGATTCATGTTTTGCATTCATTATTTCTAAGTTTTATCTGTCTTGTCCCCTTTTCAAGAATAACTTGTTTGGAATTGTTCGGACATGAACAGCGAGTGATGAATCATGATAAATCATTATTGTGGTCTTATTTGTAGCATTTTGATGCACTTTGTAAAGTAACGATGGACACAAAATTGGCTGTTTTATAGATTTATTACAATGGATATTGTTATAATTTGAGATTATTTTACCTGTTTGAAGTGTATTAAGGACATAGCTAAAATGTAATATGTCATTAAATAATCAGAGAAACTCCCAGATGCTCCAGTTTAGCAGACAGTTGTTACATGTGTACCATTCCTGGATTTCTGGCCTATGCTCTGTCACGCTGTCTCAGAGCTGCTATATTTTGTTTAGTCAACCAGTTTTAATTGGCTCCATTGCAGTGCAGGACATGGCTGTCTGCATAAACTTACAGCATGTAATAATGAGACCCTTACAGTGGTGACAATTTGCTGTTAATATTTTCTGAATAATGCCATTGATGACTTGTAAAATGAAAGTGGGAGGTGCAATAAAGTATTTTATTAAGTTCTGGCTCAGTTTTGCTCATCTTCACTTTATGTATGCATTCTTATGATTAGAACTAGCTGTACATGTTCTGGCCATTGTTCTGGTATTTTGGAGGAAAGGGGGAGACAAAAACAAAGAGTTTAATCATTTTGAATTTGCTCGATTGATTCCCCTTACAGATTTCTGGTTGGTTTTTGGCTGTTTTTTTTAATTGATTTGAGTGGGTTTGAAACTCTCTAATCAAGTTGTATCACTTATTTCATAATTTTTGTGTCGTGAATATGTGAGAGCTTCTCATTGGTATCATTATTGTGAAATAAATACAGTAGATAAATGCGTTTCTTTCTGTTGTAAGTTGCAGCCGCCATGATCAGGGATGGCAGAGTGCCGAAACTTTTCAGAAAATCACAGTTGGATGTGAAAAACTGGGCATCGGAAAATAAATACAATAAGGGATCCAGCAACTTTCATATTGAATAAAGACAGTTATGTTGATCTTGGTTTCTGAAAAATTTGCTATCAGCAGCTGTCATCCCTGCATGAAAGTATATTGTAATAATAACAACTGTTCGTTGCAGGAAATGCACTTGTAACAAATGGAATGAGGAGGGGAGGAAGAGGTTAGCCAGCTGTGATGTTGTAAACATATCCAGTATCATTCATGTGAAAAAAATGCTTCAGCAAGAATTAATATCCCATCATAAACTGAACAACTTATCCACAGAAGTGAGGCCTCTGGTTTGGAATCTTGGTCCCAGGTATCAAAATCAGGCTCCACTTCTCTTTTATTCTGCAGCAGTATTTATACACTGGAAGTTGGATAAACCAAAGCCAGTCAAACTGAAAAAAAGTGCTTTATCCATAAAAATGTTCCAAGTGTCCCTGAGTTTCCTGTATACATTCTTTGTTCTTTGTTAGCTCACTCTACTTTACATAACACTAAAGAGACTGATATGCAGCTTGATATCTGTTAACCAGAATGTTCCTTCATTTGGTTGTCTGCCTATAACAACAGCCGTGCTGTTTGAAATCGCCTCAAACTAATCATGGACCTATTAGAAGTACGGCTGTTAGTGTGGATCACCGATTCAAAATGGCAGGTTATGGTGTATTTGTTTATCTCCTTTTACAAAAGATGGTCATGAAGATGAAGCAAGTACCATTCATTATGCGATGTTTTTTAGGTAGACACTTAATTGTGACAAAACTGTGACCAGTTGCAAAGTGTTTATGCTGTTTTATGAAGTGCACATCCCATCATAGTCATAACACTGCATCCAGTAGGCCAATGGTGCCTATCACCAAAGGTACTCTTTGTCTGTGTTGGTGCTATTGTTGAAGTAGGCAAGCTTCTAATCCAAAGTTGATTTTAACCCAAAATGATTTGCCTGGTCCCTTCCATTTCCAATTTCACTGACCTCCACTGAGCATAAGAACATGCTTATTACAAGATTCATAGGAGATCCTTAACTTAATTATTAAGCATATTTTGTAAATAAATAAATTAAATAATAAATTAACTCAACCATCACTTTGGGACTTGTAGGGTATTTTGGAATGGCACTGATTTCTTAACATCATTTTATGTGGGAATTTATATTTGGGACCAAATTTCCTTGCTGTGTCAAAGCAACTCCTAAAGAAACAGCTGTTTTATCTCATGTATGACCAGTTCTCCCTAACAGTCACAGATATTTTAATCAGAAAAACACTATCAGTCTACACGTTGCAGAATGATAAGCTTGTATCTTGGACACTTTTGTGTCTTCTCTCCTCCCTACCTGAAACTTAACATTGCAATACTTTCACCACATTCCCATTGTTTTGCATGCTTAACATATCTGAAGATGTACAAGCCCAAGTTTGTTGTTAACAGGGCATCTGTCATTTCAAGATTGTGCCTAGGTACTGACAAAGTTGGGAAAGGGGAAGGGGGTAAATCACAGATTAGGGTGCTTAAAGGAAGGCATCTCTTCTAGCTATTTTTTATATTTTTAAGGGGACACATTCCTGGGCATATCTGACAAAGGGTCAACTTCAACAGATGTAAACCCCAGAGTAGTCAATTTCCAGGAAGTGTGTATCTCTAGAACAGGAAGTTCTTTGGAAATATGGGTCATTATTACCCTACACAATAAGTTTTGTGCAATTGCAACTGGTTTTCTTGAAAATCTTTGAAATTCAAAAGGTTCAGGTCGGCATCTAAACAAAGGTATTGATTAACTGCTTCTTTTTTTTTCTTGTTGATTGAAGTTACAGACTTCCTGAAGCAGAGAAAAGTACAGTAGGGCCTCATGAACTGGGAACTATGTGTTTAAAACTCCACTGAAGTTGAACCTAGCCCTGTGACCTTCATTATATCACAACGATCTACCTTGATGACCATTTAATGAATAGCCTATCTTATTGCTATATAGTTGACCTTCATACAGTGACCACTCTTTCTCAGGCCCAATAAAAATAGAAAAACACTGTTCAAGATGACCATCAAGTGGCTAATCTGAAACATCATAGAAGTTGTTAAATGATTTTGCGGCCAACATAGGAAGACTTAAAATACTTTTTATTTCGTCTGTTGGAAGTGCTGTACCACAGCCTGGAACCAAGGAATCTTGACTTGAAAACCAGTGGGAAACAGTTGTCTTAATATCATGGCCAAAATCAACCTGTGGAAAGCGATTGCCTGCCCTAAGTGACCATTTGCTCTTCTTAAGAACGAATAGTGGTTGCTGTGTATGAGTTTCAGTGTTCTTGTAATGCTGTGTTCCAAGTCTCTTGTTCTCTGTGGATGTCAAATGTTATTAACAAACAGGAACATTTCCAAGACTCAATTCCCAGGAATCAAGTCTCTGAGGTCCTACTGTACATTCACTCTTGTGGTGAGGTAAATGTAAAAGATTAGAGAGCACAGCCTGAAAACACTTCCACACACTGAATATATGTATACATTAATTTTGATACTGGGAGATGAAGATGTCATTTCAATGAGCATGCGGATCTCTAATGTAAACTATAAGTGAACCCTTATGATTCTGTTTGTACCAGATTACTGTCAGTAAACAGGCCCGTGTTTGGAATAAAACTGGATCTACCTAAGTCATGGAATTGCCTTTGAGTTATGTTGTTGTTTCTGGTGTTACTGTATTACCTGTCACTGTAAGACCTCCAGCTTCAATCATTATACTGGACTTGGTCATTTGTTGAGTGCACGAATATCTATTATATGTTACATGAATTACACTTGAATATCATTCATGGGAATTTAGGAGCTGTCTTGTAGTAAAATACATGTTTTCTGCAAAATCCATGCAACAAATCTAATATACTCTAGCTATACTGTAAGACTCGCAAAGTGTGTTGGAATGGCGCTGTGGCAGCTAGTGCATCTTTGAGTATGCACCAGTGGAATTATGTTGCTTGTGACCGTGGGCAACATTCTGAATTTCTTTTAGATTTTTGCTGATTTAACATTACGGGTAGATTCAAGGAAGAAAAAAGTATCCCTGGGAATTGGGATAGTCCCTATTACCATTATATAGGATCGTTCTCGTGTGTGTTTTCTCTCAAAACCCAGTCCTTGATCCTAACCCAAGCACTAGTTGGGAGAGTCAATAGATATTGCCGTGTCCATGCCCCTGAGCCTCCACCGGTTCCAACCTCCAATCATAATACATGACGAGTACACAATACAGTAATTACTATTCCATAGTGTGACTATCAGATGAGCACATTAATGAAAGTGATGATTAACTGAGGCTTCATCAGAGGGCCTGTTAATTGTTATATTGCTCTCGACAGTAGATCTTCTGTGCAATGCTTGTTCAGCGAGAACGATGATAACCAATAAAAGATTGCTCATGCACACGGCACGCTATCCCTTCAGCCAATTAGCGTGCGTAAATGTAGGGTTTGTCAGCTTCTCGACTTTGTTTACGGAATTTGCCAGATAGCCAGGGTTCAATCCCTGTCCCAAACCGTCATCATGGGTCCTTGGGAGAGTCCCATGATATTATCCTTTAATCGTGCTTGAACATAAATCTTCAAACATTTTTAGGCTGCCTTGACACTAGCACCCGTACGTCTTTTGACTTCCTTCATGCGAGGTATCCTGGGGGCATTCCCCCTTATAGTTTAGTTGCAAGATTGGAAAGAGAAAGCATACATAAAAGAGTTCCTTGACAAAGATAAAGTTTAAGGACTGTCCCAAGTTAGCTTTCTCTTCCCTATCCCTATCTCTAACTCTAACCGTAGGCCAGTATTCTAGCGAGGATGTCCTTAAATGTCGCCTCCGAAATTTGCCGAAACTTCTGGGTTCAAAAAGATTTTTGTGCGGTGCCGTGTGGAAAGAACGCAACCCTCTAATCTGTCCCTGCGGAAAATTGCATTGCAAAATTTGCATACAAAAAGTGGTAAAAATTGCACCAAAATTTGCAGAAACTGCCTCGTAACGTCGTTATTTACCACTATGTCGCACTGTTTACTACTGAAATGTTGCAAAAATGTAGAAATGGAACACATTTTCTTTGTTCCTGTTCATGCAGTATTGCGACAATGGCAAAAAAAAAAGTGCACTGTTTGGCCAAAATCAGCAAAATTTGCACCAAAGATGCAGAAAATGCCTAAATTTGCAAAACTGCAACAAGGCCTAAAAACATTGAAATTTGCGATCGCAATTTTCGGGGGNGGGGGGGGGGGGGGGGGGCAATCTAATGCTGCTGTCTTTTGACAGAAAGCTTAGGACTATAATTTATTGTGCTTATGTGGCAATAGTCATGAGACAACAGGTTGCACCCCTTTGCACATGACCACCATGCGGTCCATGGACCAGCCTTTTTACCTATAAAACAAGGACACACTACTGAATATTCACTGTGTGAAACAAAAGATCAGTTAAGCCAAATTACAGTAGAATCTCACGATCTTCAATTCTAGGAGGTTGGCTTGAACTTTCGAGGGCTGATCTATTTAAGATCCTAAATTAATTTGAAGTGACATAGAGCTAGGGTTCGAGTTTTGGAATGAGATCGTGGAGACCTCCAGATCGTGAGGTCCTGTTGTATCCGTTTATTCCTGTATAAAATTGCACATTATCTAAACTAATACTACACACAACGTGAATAGCATTACTTGAATCATCAAACTGCACTCACATCATGCAAAACGATTTCCTGTCTCACTCATACAACATGCACCTGGATAAATGATGCTCTCTATGATGCTTTCTACCAACATTCTTTGAAACGCAACATTCAAACACACAGCCTACCATCAGATCCAGCTCATTTATGCATCTCTACTTATAGATTTAACCTCCAGCTGCATCACTTCCGTAACTCTCACAACCCACAGAGGCACTTTGAAGGCGTTGAACAAAGCATCGCAGTGTCTTAGGGGACATTCGCTTCGTCTTTCTCAGTCACTGACATCCATTTTGAAAGCTACAAGAAGTCTTCCACGTAACATAATATTGAGACTAGCAATGGATAGCTTGTGATGAGACATCTGAAGCTCTTTTCTGAGCCTATAAACGTAAATGCGCATTGCCATATGAGCCCCCAGAAAGCAAAAAATTATAAAGTGGTAATTGGGGGATTAACTTGTCATTAGGAAATCTCAAAACCGTAACTGGTTCCTTCTTTTTAAAAGAAATTGCCGTGTGATTTTATCATATGGCATTTTAATGTACTGCAATAATAAATTTTGATAATAAACACCGGGGCACACACCAAAATTATAAACGCATATTACATCAACATGATGAAGGCGCGTATCAGTAATGAAATGTCATCCGTCTACGCATGCATTCTCCTCATAAGAACATCAGAACCCTCCGTACTAAGCTTGCCAGCGCTGTGAGGGTAGCAAGAAGTGTCAGACTGATAGCAGCCGTGGAAGCAGCCTGCAGAGAAAGAATTGCAGATTGCTCAGGTCAGTCGGGTGTTACCTAGTCTAGGCGGTTTCCATTTGTACGAAAACCATGTGTGGAAAGGATAATAAATAAAACAAAAACTATCAGATTGCTCGAATTTTTCCACTCAAATGCGCTAATCCTCTATCACTCCACTTGTGCAAGTGAATGTCTTTCGGATGTTTTAGTGGCTCCACAAAACTGCATCTGTAACTAAGAACTCATATAAGTGTAGAAAATTTCATAGTCTTTTATCAGTTTTGAAATTCCGTTGGAAAAAGGACATAGTATGTATCAGAAATTTAAGTCAGGATTGTCAGATTTTAGTTCCTTTAATTTTCATGTGATGAACGTTAGTGCGACAGAAAGGAAAGTCAGAGACATTATTATGTTGAGATTGTAGGAAAATATGGGACATGCATTCTCGCATGCCTTCTATGGAGTCTCTATAGGGGACTTTATTCAGGGAGTTATCTTTACATGGAATCGGAACTCATTTGTGCCATTTCAAGACTCCAAAAGACCACCGGTTAGTTGACCTATTATCGATAGGCACTACTCCATTGAATCCGGTATAGTAATAGGTCACTGAGTAGATCCACTCAATAAATGAACGAAAATAGAACGTGAAGAATAAAAATCCTCTGAAGAAGGTTCGGTCATATGAGGTGAGAGGCGGTGGGGTTCATGGAAAGGCAGATTATGGTATTGGTGGTGCTACATACAGTCATTGTCCATGATTGATGGAGATACGCGTAACTGACTATTCAGTTTAGTCTGCTGGAATTGAACCTTTACAAAAGCATAGCAACTTTACAGCTGCTACCATTTGTCCAACATGTATAATTAGGGTTCACGTCATCAAAATGAGGCCTAAAACCCTGATAGAGACTTTCGAAGCATGGCATCTAACTCGTAAGAAGCATTATTGTAAAACTTCAATAATAAGTTGTCCCCGAAATTGCAAGTGGACTTTAAAGAAATGTTGTGCTCATGAAACTGTTTAGCACTGTATCTTTAACACACGTTCATTATTTTCAGGTCTTTATAAGGCCCATGCTACATTTCGACTTATTAAAATTCACCAGGGAAGAAACAGTAATATTCTTTTGGCATGAACCACAATCTACAGTTCGTAACAGAGATATAATGTTTTAATTATGGGCACTTTTAAATGGTCACATTAACACCCCCCCCC
>JAWQUT010000026.1:1040893-1044273 GCA_033807755.1 Ellobium chinense | reverse complement strand
CGGCGCATATCGCGTTTTTCTTGTCTAGATTTCTACTGCACACATTATCTCTAGGTGAGAACGCTCGTTGAAGCCAAAATGAGGATGAAAACATAACCTTTCTTGCGTGATCCCTTTGGCTTTTCTCGACATCATGTAACTTTACACCACGTACACGTTTATAAAGGTGTCTTCTTCAAGGCCTTTCTCGTTTTCATCAAGGCCTTTCTCTACTTCGCCCCTTGTCAACATGATTGATTGCTTCCGTCCTTCACCCCATTCCTTTTCTTTTATGGTCTCAAAGATTCCATGCTACCTGAATCATCGTCTCTGCTTATTAATTAAGGACAAAAATATAACATGGCGTCCCCTCAGTCCTGGCTTTGGGGAGTATATGGTAAAGGGGAGAAACAGAGCTGGGGTTATAGTTGGAGATGGCTAAATTTCAAGCACTTGCACTTTGAGATTGTTTTAATAGATTTAAAACAACAATAACAAGAAAAAAGACTAACCCTGTCTTCTCAAGGTCTAATTAATTAGATTACGGCTGAATTTATTTTTATCAATTGGTGGAAACTGTAATCGTTGAATTTAGGCTTGTGGGCCAAAACCTGATATCAGATATCACGGAGATCAAATGAAAGGACGTCATGACCAGAAACGTTTTCACGACGAAATTACTGTATGATCTCACTATCACAAGCCCGCATTTAGATTGCCTTTGTTCGAATTTGTGAGCAAAGATAATAATATGACCTGTACCCTCTCACCTATCAGGCTAAGCTACTGTCATGGTTGGTTTATTATTGCGCTATTTATGGTCCAGTAAAGTGAGCTGCCATATCCCAAAATTCCAATTACAGTATTCCAAAAATTACAGTTCCCGAGATAAAGAAAATAAGAGAAGTAGAACACGCCGCTGCTACAAGTTCAGAAAATGTACTCTGTTTTAGTCAAGGACAGTTTCTTATTTGTCTGCTGGCCATCATTCAGGTACATTCGTAACATTACACTTGTGACCTCGACGGACCTTGTGACATGCGATAATAAATTCTATCGTAAATCTAAATACGTCTGTTGCGCTATATTCGTAAACACAGTGCACCTCAACGACTTCCGCTTCATAGTTCATCTTGTCAACGTGGAGACAATTTACATAATGAACATTTTGTTTTAGAAAGTATTTACATAATTTAGCCTACATTTTTTTTCTTTGATTAATATAGACTCCATGTAGGCAGGCTACGGAGGCGGGAATTTTGAGGATCAGTTTTCCCTTTTTGCAGAGTATTCTAATCCAAAACGTAGGCTTGTTGTTTTGTGTTTAGATATGAATTAAAGCAAACTAGATTATATTGTATTGTTTCGTTTGAGCCGGCCGAAGATTTTTACTAAACTGGAAGAGCACGAACCGAAAAGAGGGAAGGGGGGAATGGTCTAACACTCTCTGGTACTGATTTTATTTAATTTTTTTTATTACTCTCGAACGTGTTGGGTGTGGTCAGTCTAGATCTAGCCCTGATCTTGATGCGACACTTTTGTAGCCCATGCACAAAGCACATTTTTGCTATAAATGCTGTATTCCTGACGACGGATGACTTTATGCCATAAGCTTTTACCTGTATTTTTGACTCATCAAAAAATTTGCACAATTACACGATAAATTATAAACAGTTATGCCATGTTTTAAAGTTGACTACAGCATTTATGCGCTGCCTAAATAAAAACCACTATACATGGGGCCAGGGCAGTAACTAGAACCCTTACATTCACTGTAATGCTAAGGGACCCTGAAGGTCAAGGGGCGTCCGAAATAAAAGGGATTGGGGGAGGGGGGACGTGATGGTGGGAGGGGAAGAAAATGAGAAAAAAGATATTATGAGGACCTCAAAGCGATGGTTTTACACTTACACTCTGAGGCCCCGGATGGGGGAATTACGGACCTGCATGGGACTGCTGAAGAAAAGTTGCTGAGAGTCACTGCGTCCTTGCGGCCAAGATTGTAAAACCTTCGTATAACCGATGGGATCTCTTACCATCGTAAGAATTACACTGATGCATCAGTGTTGAATGCACCCTTAGTATCGTTCAACATGCAAAGTAAAAGTAATTTTTACGATGGTACGAGATCCGATCGTTAATGCTCAAGCTTTCAAGTATCAGTTATCGTTTTATGTGGATGCAAAGAAAACAAAACTGCCTGGGTCATATCGGTGATTCGACTGGCCTCCGAGCCTCGTTTGAAAGTGAAAAAGGGGACTTCCGGTGAGCTTGTTAGGGCCTTGAAATGGGGTGTTCTGGGAGGGAAGGTTCAAAACTGCCATCAAAATTACGACAAAAAAGCAAAGGTCTTAGTGTTATTAGCAGCGTAACATACGGTATGCCACTATGATTACAAAGTCTCTAAAAGGAGGTTCACACGGTTTCAGTTTTCGTTTGTAGTGGAATAAAAACAGAGGATCTGTAATGAGTGTTTGTTTGATATCAGATTTATGAAATGAGTTATACTTTTAGCGTATGCGAAAGCCACTGGCGAGCAAATACGATAACTGTATAACTCATTTCATAATTCTGATATCAGACAAACAAGAGTTTCAGATCCTTTTTATCATATAAACTCTAACTATTATAATAAAAAAAAATGAATTTTTAATCGTGACAAGGACACTGAAGTGGCCCTCACTCTGTTTGAGACACATCAGTCACAACTGAACTAAATGAACCACACAGTTATGCGACACAAAGCAGATCCAAACAGCTGACAATCATCGATGAAACTTTAGGCCTCAGAAACACTGTGACATTTTCAAGTACTTTTCATTCAAAAGTTTAACTGAACTGAATTGAGAGAAACTGAATCGGGAAGATAACGATGGCAAGCGATAAGAAAGACAGACGTAAGTATTTTAAAATCTAGACAGGGAAACCCCACGGCAGTGAAAATAGTTACAAAAGAAACGTCACATATTCATACGATTAAATGTTTCCAATCAAAGTATTTGTATGCAGGTCAAAGGTCAAATTTATGTAATGTGTGGCACACCAAAAATTTATTACTCCAGATTTTTATTGTAATAAACAGTAATGAACAGTATTTATTTACCTCATTGACGGGAACCAACTTTATAATACACTTTATTACACACTTTTATGTCACCGAAAATAGGCTCTGTTTATATGACAGAACGGAATTCGTATTCTGCTTCCTGATCGAGATAGAACTGGTTCTGTTTCTGTCATTCGTAGTGAAATAAATTGAGCGATCAGACGACAGTGGTGACGACGATGATACGAGGGGGCGGGGAAGGGCGGGGAGTAATTTATCGCCATAACTAGTGCACTATGACCTTGCCCTTTGGCGTACCATCAGAATCTGCGTGGGCTGCTGGCGTTCTTGGAAT
>JAWQUT010000026.1:1028393-1038393 GCA_033807755.1 Ellobium chinense | reverse complement strand
ACGACAATGACCATGGTGCTGGCTGATGTTGATGACGACGATGAAGAAGATCACGATAAGGATGATGATGATGACTACTCACCACCTGATGATAGACACAACATCAGAAGCTGGGACAGAAGCAACAGCTGGAGTAACCTCGTCATCTTTGGGATACAGCCTGAGGAAGATGAGGACAGACAGAAATGCAAAAGTATGAGAACGTTTTTTGTTGTTATTGTTGCTATAGTAGTAGGAGGAGGAGGAATTGTGTTGTTGTTGTTGTTGTTGTTGTGGTGGTGGTGGTGGAGGTGGTGGCCGTGGTGGTGGCTGTGGTGGTAGTAGCAGTAGCTGCCCTTTTAGAAAGAAAATACGTACTTTTCTGTTTACGTGAGCGAATTACACTGTCGTTAGTCTTGATAGAGCAGGCAGTGTTTCTGAAAATTACAAACATGTATCTGTATATGAGGCATAGGGAAGGAACATGGACAAAAAAAAAAACTTGAAAGATAGATTAAGTCTAAAATGACATCAATAAAATAATGATCATTTCTACAGTTGAGAGTCTGTTGAGATACATACACAACACTAACTCTATGCGAGAAATAAACGTAAAGATCTTTCACTGTAACTGCTGATACCTTCGAAAAAATTTAAATCCTCAATGGCCTGCAGTTTAAAGATAAGAAAGGTTATTAAGGTACTGAACATCAATCGAAGGGCATTGCTCGGCTGAAGCGCATGTTTCCGTAGGCACAATGCTGTCTATCAAAATATCAGTCTCACCTCTGCACTGAGTATCTCAGCACGTATTGTCTCTGACGCTTTGTGGAATTTTCTGCGGCTTACATCTGATCCCTGTGGCATTGACATATATGGAACTGTTGATCTTTCTGTGAGGATTCCAATTATCCTATCAACCTCTCTATAGTAACCACCTGTGTGCATAGTTTGACGGCATTGTGCATCATACGATCCATGGTTACTAACCGCCCTGAAATTGTAGATGACCACAAAGACGTAGGCACTTCTTTCCATATGCAAATTTTCTGGCGAGCGATGAACTATCAGAAACACTCTCCTGGTATGGAAAAACTCTCAGGCAAAATGCCAAATTTACGACTGTTGTCATAAAAAGTCGAGGAAATTTCTTTAGCATCTTCAAGTTTGCAAGGTGGAAATCCACCAAAAATTAATGTGAATTGTCTACCAAAGGACGTAAGGGGCCACATGCAGGATGCTAAATTCACGCGCTGGCTGTAATTATGAGAAACAATACTGATTATTCGAGACTAGCACTAACGTTTTTCTTCTTCCTTAGTGTCTTCTGAAAATATTCATATAAGTGGCTTGCTTTATTATTATTATAATTGTATTGCATTGTACCTTAATTTGTTTTGTAAATATGTTGGAATTGGCCGCAGTGCCTACAATAAACGACTGAACTGAGCTTTAATCATTAAAGGCCCACGGGGCTTTAATTTCACATAGTATGTCACCGCTCCATATTGGGGGTTTCCTGTAAAATTACCGCCAGCGCGCAAAGTTGGACAGCATTTTGCGTATGACTCATGGTTTAATTTAATGCATTCTGTATCAAACATGCAGGTATTTTAATCGACTAGATTTATATTTCTCATGGTTGCATGCGGTTTATGGAAAGGAAGATTATAATCCTTCACACACTTGACATTATCAGTCACATTTTTTGCGGCAACCGCAATACAGCACTAGCCTATTACCGGCAGCACTTAAAAGTCCGATAAGAATTACAATGAACTCAGGGAAACCCAGGGAATAATTTGTCTTAGTTTTAAGGATTGCTGAAAACCGTGCATACGTGAGTTCGCGTTTCACAGAAAACGGTATCTTTCTTCCTGGTAACATAAAAACTTTGCATTTAATCTGCACGCACTTGGGAAGCAAAATGAATTCATACAGTAGGCAGTTCAGTTTATGCTAAGGTTGTAAAGAGACGTAGAAAAATTTAGTGGCCTAAAGAATTATTGGAACATAACTTTTTTTCTGGAGCAGAGAGGAATGTTGTTTATTGCTGTTGATGGTGGTGCAAGAGTTGCAGGTGCTGGTGCTGGTGCTGGTGCTGGTGCTGCTGCTGCTGCTGCAGCTGTGGTTTCTGTCAATAATACCAGTGTTTATGTGATCGTGACAGTCACGACCATCCGTGTTGTATTTGCATGGCAGTGTGTTTCATTGTCCAATTTACTGTCATCACGCTTTCAAGCCATCCTTACATTACCGTATCACAATATCATTAGCACCATAATGACAGTCTCGTTATGTTTACAACCGCAGGTCACTTATGTTTGCATGATGACTGTGTACGTCTGTATCTTCCTACCTGCGATAACTTACAAGGCCACACCGCGCCATCACCAGTCCTGCCTCCAACTTACCTTTCAAGGGCTCGGGAAGCGCCGGATGACAGAAGTGACGGCGGAAGAATTAGGCAGACATCTCAGGTAGTCGCCTCGTTTTATAACCACCGGTGCTGACTTCTGCAGGGCCGTCTGTCAGTCATTCATCATGTATGAAAATGTGGAACTGAGTGGAAAGTGTAATGACCCCCGACTCTGGTGACCCCAAGTCACCTTTCAGGTCCTCGCCTTCTCTTTCCCACCTCTTCCCCGTACCCCTCCATAATACCCTGCCAATTCCACCACCATCTACAAGTATCTCTCTTGAGATCAACGTGTCTTTCTGAGATTATGTGCACGGAATTTCAGGTTCATAAATCTTCTTTCTCTTTCTTCGTTTACTTAGTTTATATTTTTTCATCATCACATACTCCTTCCTCTCCCCTTTGTGTGATTTCAGGGGCGGATTCAGGGGGCCTTGGGGCCCAGCCTGCCCCTTTTCTCGGTTGCATGACCCATCTTAATTTTGATGTATATTAGTAACTTATCATGTGTTTTGTAGTATATAATGTCATGAATGAAATATATTACCATGTACGGCACTGTGAAAAGAATTCCATACGAGGCAAATATCCTTTTTCTAACTTCATCAGCCAATTGGTACCAATTTGCTCCTTTTGCTTCTCCCCCCACCCCCACCCCACCTTCAAAACCTCTGTAGACGATGCCTCCACTTCCGGTTGGAGCTCATCAACCCACCTTCCTCCCTTAAACAACATTCCTGGGTCCGCCATTGAACCAACCACTCTCTCCATAAGAATCACTACCACTCGGGCCTAATTAGAGATGCCCTCGGCCACACCTCTCCCACAGACAAGTCTGTTAAATTCCAGGTTTATTTTTAATCCTTTCATGTCGCTACAAAGGGTTCTTTTTCGCCTTTTCTGACATTATCCTCAACCACTCTCTCCCCTTTAACAGCCACTCTTCAGGTCAACTTGGATCTAGGTCAAATCGCTGAATTCCAAGTGCATAATTATTTTTATTCTTCCCCCATTTTATTCCAGTTCTCATGTTTGTTTCGTCAACTTTATCTTCGTCGCCGTCGTCGTCATTCTGTTTCGTTGTGCTTTCCTCCATATCTAAAAGAGATTCCAGCCAAGACGGTGCTCAGAAAATAAGTCAGTTGCTTTTTTTTTGTTGTTGTTGTTAATCCTAGTATGTAAGTCAACTGGGAAAAAAATTGCCAACTCTGGCTGAAAGAATAAGAATTCAGAACAGGGCAATAGGAATTAAATTTTGATACAGGGTATGTTCATGTTGTCAATAGTGCATCTGAACTGTCACGGAGTTTGATGCCCCCCCNCCCCCTCCCGCCGCCAAAAAAAAAGCTGGTTTAACTTAAGCAATGTTTACAAAGCTGTTAATTGCCATATAAGTTAATACCGTTCACCGAGATGTGAGAGGGGGAGGGTGAGGGGGAATGGAGTCCAACACTCCAACAAAGCAACTACGGTCCTGCATATAAAAAAAAATGCGTATACTGTTGCTATTAAAATTAATTTCAGTGTCTTATGTTATCTTGGCTGACATTGTCATCCAAGTAGTATGAACATAAATTTTGTCAGCTATTTTCAGGCAGCCAACCAAAAATAGCGAATCCAAGCTCTGCTGCAACTCTGTGGTTTGTGCCACTTCATAAGCTAAGAATAATGTGTCATGCAGCCAGTCAAAAGAAGGCTTATGTCTCAAGATCAAGAACTGAGGTTTCAGGCTCTGAAGATGATTTGGGCCATCTTGTATCAAAAGTTTGCTTAGTGTGGAAATTGAGATTAAAATCATATATGTGCACGAAAGATATTACCGGCAAAATGTTAGTAAATGTGGGTAAATCTGAGTTCTTGCCAGGCAAATATGATGCAGGCAAATTTGATAACTTCTACAGTGGGAGATTGTTCTTTAATATTTATTTTCTTGAGATACTTTACACTGCATGTTGAGGCTGATTCCCACCCCCCACCCCCATCCCCGTACCACCACCACCACCACCACCTCAAACAACTATAACATAACTCGGGCCAAATCAATGTCAGCTGAACATTGCTTTCCCTAAATGAAGAACACAATTTTGTGTTTTATATCATAATCACAACACTGATTTGGTCAAAAAGCGACTTATGCCGTATTTTGACTGGCGGCAAGATATGTGCTACTTTCTTTCATATTCAGATAAACACTTCCGTAATGGTCATTTTGTGTTAAAATATTGCATTAATGCCACTGTTATATGAAGAGGTTTGACACTGTAACACATGATGGATGGGGGGAATAACATTACAACATGTAAAACATAGGTTTTGACCTACATGTCACTTACGGAAGTGTTGCAACGAGCAGAATACAAGTAAAGCAGAAAGATTAGAGTGAAAATAAATGTGCTGGGCAAGCTCACTTTGTGATATACATAACAGAGTGATAAATGTTTCATTTTTTTTTTTATCATGTGAAGCCTATGATTTAAGCCAACCCGCCAAGGACCGCCATGTAGTGCTGGGCAAATTCGAACCCTACGATATTCGAATCCAGATTAGAATCCAGAGTTAGGATTCGGTGGGTTCCAAATAGAGACCCAAATTTTAGCATGGCGTAAGAATTTCTTGTAAACTGAACTTTTCCTTTCTTGTGGCTTTTATTTCATATGAACTGAAGGATTCGAACCCAAACCAATTTTATTTAGGATTCGAATGGGGATTCCAACACAAATCGAAAAATAGGATTCGAACCCAAGGTAAAAAATTCGACGGATTCGAAACTGGATTCGAATGGGTCCCATCATTACCTGCCAAGTAAAATGTTTTGACATCAGGGCAGTTTGACAAGATTTATGGACCCGCCCAGAATAAAATTAAAGTACAGTTGATTTGCTTAATGGCAACCCCTATAAACGCGACGTTGGGCAGGTAACGTCATTATGTTATATGAATTTCATTAATTACTGATAGTGAATAATTTATTATTTGCTGCATTGTTTACATCGTATTGTTATGTTTTTGGGATAAATGTTCAAGAGCTAATATCAGAATTGAATTAACAGAATGCCTTTGTTTTCTTTATATATAAAAGACGCTGGATATTCGAAGTCTTTTCCAATCGCAGTTTACTCCAAGTCATGAGGAAGTTGCGATTAAGCGGAATCAACTGCACACCCAAGTGAAATGTTAGTGTAACAAAGATGTACTGGAAAAGACACACAAGATATTATAGTCTAGCCTCCCAGGTTGAGACAAACTCTTGTTATCAGATAATTCAGTCGAGTTTGCAACATCCACTTCATCATATTGCTTTGTCCATTCAGTGTATGCTACATTTTCTGTATAAAAGTAACTAGATAACTGCAACGCCTTTAAACTGAAAGTTTTTCTGTGTTCTTGAGCAGTTGTGATTAAACGGGGTCGACTGTTCTTTATCATTAAGTTACATGGCCTACAGTTTGCATACCACGCGGAAGAAAATAGCAGTTCTTTCCAAAATTTCCGTTACAGTGCAAGTCTCTAAAAACCTATGACTGTATGCATAATCCACACGTTAATTAACGTATTGCGTTGACTGCAGTGAACACTACTAATGTTTTGGGAGTTTCCCATGGTTACCACATTGCGTTAACTAACGTAAGGATTATACATACGGCCACTGGTTCCCTCTTTGTTACCGGCGTTTATAAATAAGGGCTGCGCGTGTCTGCGTCACTATAGTGGTCAAAGGTCATCGGCAAGGAGTTACTATGAGACTATGAGATTTCCACAGCAATGCAGGTTTCGATCGTCTAATCGACGCTAGCGTCTCCCCCAGTCGCCCCCAACAATGTTAAAAAAAAACAACATTCAGTGCTCTTAAAAGGGTGGCGTATCAGTGAGAGCTGAGTCAATGTTCGCATTACAAAGGTTAACCACACAGAGAATAAAAGAAGCTCAGAAGTGAAAAGCGCAAGGTGGTTTCTGATAAGGATTTTTTTTTCTTCCTTTAATGTCAACTTTTATTCCATGACCCCATGGAATTGCAATTAAGAAGAGGCGACTGTATAAGTAGTGAATGATAAAGTCAATTATAGAAAGATAATGGATCCACTTTAGTATTGGCTTCAAGCCAGCATTCGTAGTGAGACAGCGTGTGTAATGACATTGAAAAACGCTTGTATGCATACACACTTAGGTTAAATTCAATCGTTTCAATATACCACAGGGAAAATATAATCCCTCAAGAGACCAACATCAAGAACATGTACGAGGACGGTTTACACACAATTTGACTAAGAAGACTCTAAAGCAAAGAGGGATGGTATTATAGTAGGGATATTTATTGAGAATTTGTCCTAATCCGAACTTAGTGTTTAAAAGTATAAGCAAGAAGAAAGTACAAAACAGGCCGTGTTTGTTCATAAGGAAAATAAACATACCATAAAAAGACAACCAAAAAATCCCGTCAGTATCTATTTTCTCCTTGTTTGTTCATAAGCAAAATAAACATACAATGACCAAGTTTCAGCTCCAAAGGAAGATATTTTAGGTAAAAAAAAACAATAAGAACATTATAAAATTGTACCTTGATTTGAGAGCCAAATTTGGCCAATGTTCAACTTAAACTTACAAGAACATTAAGAACATTAAAAAATTAACTACCTTAACAGGGTCACTAAAATCTGAGGGCCCATTTTGGCCGTTTCAGCTGCAATGGAAGCGTTTTTAAAAATGCAAGACATTATAAACTTATCTACCTTAAAAGAGTCACTGAAAGTTGAGGGCCAACTTTTACCGAGTTCCTACTGCAAAGGATTGTATTTCAAACACATAAAAGAACAATGATAGCATTATGAAATAATCTACCTTAACAGGATCTTTGGATACTTTGCGACATTACCTGGCTCCTTTCTCTATTCTTCCATTAATCTCTCTTTTTATATATTCACATATGGTTTAGGAAATTTTGCCTTTCTCTACTCCTTCCTTACCACTGGCCGTAGGATGGCCGAACTTTAAAGGTGAATAAGGTACACTCATGTCCACATTTTGGTCAAAGATTTTTGAACATTTTATCATTTCGAATAGATCTGCTTCCATCGTCTGCCACCGGCAAACTTTTCAGTCAAACGAGGCGCCCGTCAGACCGTGCTCTGATTGGCTAACAAGCCCAGATGAGCCTGTTTATTGTCAGGTGGTGAAAGAGCTCATAAGGTGCTTGGATGGACTGAGATGTGATGTGTTGTTGTTGTTGAATTCGATGTGCTGTGTGAATGTGTGTTTGTTTGAGATGATATGCTTGCATATTTTTTCTTACGTGGGTACTAAACGTGTGACCTTCAGATTTGATGCATCGCTTAGCAATGCCGTCTATGAGATGCTCTCACGTAAAAATCTACTAAGAAATTACGAAATGTTTATTTCAATCAATAAATTCAGATTTCTATTGGCTTCCAGTGTAATAATAATAATGGCGCTAGGCGGAGCGTGCAGTTTGAGGTGCGGTTAGACGCTAGGTCGAATCTAAATGACGTGTAGCTTTCTGTAAGTAGTCTACTGTGATAATGCGCCACTTGCGAATCCCTTATCACGTGTATCGAACTTCTGAGTAGACTTTCTCAGTAAATGCACATTTTATAAAGTTTAAATTTCTCTTTCCCAGCGCTAAGCGATTGATATGTGTCACTACGAACATCACAAGAACCAGTCTATATCTAGAGTGTTAAATGAATATGAATCGAACAAGCTACATGTATTTAGTATTTTCACTATAGGACAACAGAAATGTTTCGAAATTTGCATTAACTATTGTATGGTTTGTTTTAATTTAGAAGTTAAGCATATTTTCTAGACAAACAGATCTCCAATGATTGAAAAAAATCTTTATAGAAACAAGAAAGATAAGCCTGGGGTAACTCGTGAGGACATGTTACAAGAAAATAATCGAAGTTATAAAATACCGTTGTAATGACATACATCTTGTATCATTCTCTTCTAACTCGTACAAGGAAGTTAAGTTTTTCAAAAGGCATGTGCTGTGGCACAAAATGATTTTCCAGCAGTTTGACTGTGTACAGTAGTGTAATAATACAAGGATGAAACGGAGCACTGGCTTATAGAAATCAAGTAGGATAAAGTGTAAAGTGCTCAAGAAGACAAATGCAGAGAGAAAATGAAAGAAGGAAAGAAAGTGATGTGGTGGGAATCGAACAGTATTAAACTTCCTTGTACTGACAGAAGAATTGATAAATAAATCTATAATGATAGCAGATTGTGACAAAAACAAGGATCTTTCATTTAAAATAATATAATTATTAATGATAACAATCAGTAGCGGCTNCCCTTAACTCCTACGTCGGAATCAACTAAAACACTGTGAAATGTTTGAATTGTTACATCCGACCCCCAACCAGTGGCATTAGCAAGTAAACTGTGCTGTGTTTCACCACTCTATATTCTTCAAGGGTGTGACCTCTCTGCAGCTTCTTTGAGTTGCAGTTCAGCCAAAATTGGTCTTGACAAAGCATGAGCCTCTTCTGCACTTCCAGCAAAAGACTGTCGACTGAGTCATTTCTTTTCACAGAGAACGTATGGACTTTGCCGTCCACGTTCTTCACGAAAATGTCAAAGGCGTCTGAATTGTGAGGGTCGGGGCGTGCAATCGGCTTCAGCGAGTCAACATTCGGCTTTATCTGTTCTTGTTTCTTTGGAGGTTCCTTCTTGTTGAGTTGGTCGCTGCCTTTTGGCGTGGCGCTACTGATAGTGATGAGGCAATTCCCTTCACAGCTGGTACCTGGCTGAGTCGTGAAGCTACGTCGCACAGCTGCACCCTTGGCGCCGCCTGGAGCCTTCATCACTGATGTGCTGACCGTAGGGACGTCACCTTCGGATGACTTAATTACGGTGGTCACGCTAACGCCCTCTGGCCTCTTATTCCCAGAAGCAGCTCGCTTTCTAGACGCGGGAGACCCAAAAGTTATCCCAGCTTCTAACTTCATGCTCAGGCCGCTGATGTTCCCATCTTGTTCGACATCTCTGCTCGTAGATGAGGATCCTTCAGGAGAACCGACGTCTCCATGAATTACGCTTTGGTTCAATGGAGCATCGCCATTGTGGGCACTGGAGAAAGGTGCCCCGCTGACATTTGGGCTGGTTGGTGGTGTTGATACTGCGCTATTGCTCATTAAAGATGCATAGCCACTATCTTCTCCGTTCGGGATGTTCAGCTTTTCACTATTGTCAGACATTTTTCCTGTGGAAGAGATAAATGCATAACTGCATGACTCATGAAGAGTTTAGATATCGCTTTCATATCCATTATTAAAAATACAAAACTCACACGATCTTTTAAGAAGCATAAATCGGCTATTTCCTCTCAGAACTGCGTGAAATTTCGTATGCAGGTTTCTTTTGCTCCAGAGGCGGTCCGTTTTAAGGTTTCGTTACTCCAACTGATCTCCAAGTATTTTTTTTAATTGGTTTGTGTCGTAAACACAGGGAAGCCCTTCCACACCGATGCGTTCCATTTTCTTATTATTGCGGTTCGCTGCGCACGCATTCTCCTACTATCCAGACAAATCTGAAGGTTGCAGAGAATGGTTGCCAGGTTGGCATAATGACACCAAATATCAC
>JAWQUT010000026.1:945760-1022442 GCA_033807755.1 Ellobium chinense | reverse complement strand
CAGGCTCTCTTCTCTCTCTTGCTGTTTTCCTTTCCCATCCCCACCTCCTTCTCTCTTCTTGCTCTTCATGTCTCCTCTCCCCTCTTCTCTCTTTTGCTCTTCACATCTCTTCTCCCCCTCCTCTCTCTTTCTCTTCTCTTGCTGGCTTCCTATCCCATCCCCACCTCTCATCTCTCTTCTTGCTCTTCATGTCTCCTCTCCCCTCTTTTCTCTTTTGCTCTTCATTCCCCCCTCCTCTCTCTTTCTCTTCTCTTCTCCTGCTGTCTTCACATCTCCTGCCCCTCTCCTCTCTTGCGGATTTCACATTTTCTCCTTCCTCTCTCTCTTCTTTTGCTGACTTCATATCTCCCTCTTTCTATCTCTCTTTCTCTCTTCCCCCTTCCCGCTTCTCTTCTTTTACTGACTTCAAATCTCCTTCCTCCTCTCTCCTCTTGATAGCTTCACATGTCCTCCCTCTCTCTTTTTTCTTTCTTTGTTGACTTTACAGTGCTTCCTTCAATGTCAGTGTGCTGGACACATTTTCTTCCTCCTTTTATTTTGCTGACCACATCTCCTTCCCCCTTTCTCTCTCTCTCTCTCTTTCTCTCGCTTTCTCTTTTTCGTTCACTCCTCTTCTCTTCCCTCGCTGACTTCACCTCTCCTCCCTCCTTCATGCTCTTTGATTTGATGATCAACACAGATGCTCTATAGTGTCATGATCCTTTCTCTTTGTTTATTATGTAGACATATGTTCTGAAATCACCGCTATGAGGTGTCAACAGCAGCATTAACACCATCATCAAAATCACCATTATCATGATCATCACGGTTGTCATCAATATTATTATACTATAACCGTTAATATCACTGCAACCACCACCACCACCACCATCATCATCATCATCATCGTCACCACCATCATCACCATCATCATCAATAAAAGCTTTAGTGCAGCTGTCATCAAAATCACTATAATCGTTGACATCACCACCTCCATCATCTTCATTACTATCATCCTTATCATCACCAGCAAGTTATCATCAAAATTACAAAAACAGATGATAACATTACCACTATCATCACCATCATCAAGGCATTACTAAGTCATTTCCACAAACTAGTACTAGTGGTACAGTATCTAGATACTAAAATTTATCAAATGAATGACATGAAGAGGAACTTTAAAGACACTTCTCCATGACTTTTTGATGGTTTCCCTATTATCTAACATTTTGCCGTGATGATAATATAATTAAAACCATCATACGGCAAATGTTGTGATGAGAAATTTAACCAGCATTCTTGAAGTTCTCACTGTGGACAACACAAGGGAGTGTACTCGTAGTTCGAAGCAAAGTTATAACAGTACAAATGTACATCCAAGTTTTAATTTTTTTTCCATTTTGTTTTCTATCCCCCAGCCATTGTTTGCCGATTTGAGGTTATTTTCCAGACCTAGAAATTGTCAGTACTGGCAATTTTCCAGTGTTTTTCTCGATATTTTCCGGGTCTGTAGTAATCGGGAAAAGAGGAATGAGGGGGAATGGTTGGAAGAAAAAGAAGATAAGATTATCATGGAGAAGGAGTTGGAGGAAGTAGCATGGGCTCAAGGGAGAAACTTAATCTAAATAAACTTACTGTGAAAACACAAACAAATTAAACGAACAAGAACATACATATGTCCAGCTTATGATATGTCATTAATGCCAATGTTCAAGAAAGGGGTACTTTCCAGTTTATTACTCATCTGACTCAATACATGGTAAATACTACATGCACATGATGTCAATAACACCCATTGTTATACGAACTGTCTGTTATACGGATCTCGAATACAAGATGATAGCTGCTTCCGATTTCTGGATATAAATACAGTACTAGAGTGCAAATCTCTCGGCAATAGTAATGAACATTGACCTAAAATCAAACCTCGATATTAGGTAGGCCTTCATGCATAAAAAAGCATACGTACTTGCTGTGGAGAAATAGATATTTAATACCGAGGCCGACTTCAATAATAAAATGGCTGAATAATAATGAATATGTGCATGTGAAATATAAACATAACAAAAATGTGCACTCATTATAGAGGTGCTGAATATCAAGTTAATATCAAGCTGCCACTGTATGTACTATTATTTAAGCATGGAATGCGTTTGGTGTTGGTAGTATGTCGACATAGACTCAGCATTTTATTGCTTCATAACATAACCTAATGACGACATACTGCAGTATTCCCGAGCGCAAATTAAATAATGGTTAAAGTTGTAATATTTTCAGTTGTGTGTTCATGTTGCAATATGTTCAGTTCGGGGCCAGCATAAGAAAGTTATTTCTGAAATCAATTCAAGACTCAAACAACGAACAGTTTTAAAGCTGGTTCTCCTGGGAGGCTCACAAAACTAGAATAATCAGGTTTCTGAAATCAGTTCAAGACTCCAACAACGAAGAATTTAATAGTTGGTTCCTCTATGCGGCTCACTAAACGGAATAAATTAAATAGATTTTTGCATCTCTTAGAAAGTACTAAAGTGATTTTGACACCGACAGTCCTCCTGGATAGTGATATTTTGATGGTGTTCTTTTACATTAGCTAGACCTAATAACCATACAATGTCACTGACTATCAATGACAACACAACAAAAAAAAAAAAAAGAAAAGCAAAACATTTACACATCCACACAATAAGCCAGGACAAATTCGACCATCAAATTCTTTTTTTACATTAGAAAAAACCAAACATCCTTCCTTTTGATCTCTCCGCCTTGTTTGGTCCTCTGTTTTGCATCCATCATAAAATTTAATACGTTTCAGTGAAGTCACGTGTAAAGAAAGTGTTTTCCTAGGGCACCTCCTACATTACCAGAGCAAGAATTGAACCATACTCTTTTGCTCGTAAATCCAACTTCGTAATCATTAACCCTCTAATGCCCAGGCATAGAAATACTGGTAGGAGAATTTTGAAAATTCGCATACACACTTCAAATGCCACCCAAAATACATATAAAACATTGATTTTGAACCATTTCAATATTCAATAGGTGAAAAATTTTGGTCAAATTTGGACATTCGGGCACTGAAACACCCGTGCCATATTTGGACCACTCCATACTGGACCCTTGAAGTTGGGTTGCCAAATATGGACCAGTGGGCACTAGAGGGTTAAACCACTCTGCTCTATGAGGCATAAAATATTGCGTCATTATTAGTGAGCGATAATTAGCGGATTAGCTACGAAGTATGAGTCAAATTCATTTCCCAAACTCACTAAGGGTGGGATAGGTTGGACTGTTTCAGTGGCGAAGCTAGAGTCTCATATGTGGCAAGGAGAGCAAACAGCATAAACTACTAAACTATTGTTTAACAAGATACAAATGGGGCAAATCTACAAAGCAGTTTATCCAGTTTAACTACAGATATTTAGGAATGGTATAAGACCTTAATAACACCCACTGTATGCTAACAATAACATTCAACAAGTCACTATAGAATGAGACTGGAAAATCTAAAATTGTTCGCCATGAAATGATGTTTGGTTCCTTGCCACCGAGTCTAGCCTCCACGGAGGCGAAGCGGCTCCACAAAAATGTTGCTGTTTTCATCTATGCCGAAGTCCTCTAACGTTTTCTCTTTTCTAAGCCTCTTTCCTCCAAAGTTTAGGCAGTACTGGTCAGGGTGCATATTGAGCCAGGTTTCGGTCTTAGAAAGAAGACTGGCCACGGTGTCCGTACTCTTCACAGTAAATCTACGAATTCCATTTCCATTCTTTACAGAGATTTGGAATGGAAATGGTTCTGGTTTTGATGGTTTCTGCGGAGCATTCTTTGGGCGATGATCAGGACTATGATTACTTCCACAACCATACCTTGGCTCCTCCTTCTGCTCAACCGTGCCATTTTCCTGTTTATGGGTCCCAGTTTCATCCTTAACGCTACCAATTGTGACCACGCCAAGGGCCTCACTGGAAAAGCTAATACCGGGCTGTGCAGAGAAGTTTGGACGGACCGAGGTAGCTTCCGCATCCTCAGGTGTGGATCTCAAAATTGTTGTGCTGACAGGATCAAGATGACCATCAGATGGCTTGATGACCCGAGTCACACTGGCTCCCAGCCTTCCTCGTCTTCCTGCTCTTGGGGATCCAACACTGATCCCAGCTGAAACCACCAAACTTCCATCTCTTAAGATGTCAGCATTGCTAGCAGCGATGTTTGGGAGAGAACCATTCAGGCTGCTGGAGAGTCCGAAGCCACCATTCATGCCACTGCGAGAGCTACGACTATGAGGACGGCTGTTGTCATCAACTTCCATGAGCTGGCGTCTCTCACTGAGATTGGGAGTTGAGCCATAATATCCACTATCAGGTCGGTTCTGTGTAAGAAGTTTACCGTTGGGGTCTTTTGAAGACATGATCCTGCAGAAGAAATATATTATATTGGCAACATTAGTACTCCATAGGGAATTGCTCTCCAACTAAATGTGAATGTAAAGTGAGATGAGTACTGTAGAACTATTGATTTTTTTTTTTTTTGAAGGATCAGATATTGGCTTTACGCAAAGAACCAACTTTCACCAATCTGGCATGATGATCTTCTCTTGTGTGTGAAGGCAAAAGTCTAAGAGTAATCCAGAGTGATTCTAAACGATTACCGAACCGGCAACTCTGCACTTTGTACTGACGGAAAAACATACTATAATCGATAATGTCCAAAAACGAAGATAAGAAACTAGAAATAACGATACATTGCTCTCTCCTAGCAGGCTACTGCTGTATACATACAAATTACGTACTAGTTACGCCCCTTTTCACTGCTGGTATGTTGGGGAGTCAAGCTCAGTTCACGAAATAATTTAAAAAATCAGATGCTTTAAAAAAACTGCATTGTGTAATTTGTAAATAAAATAACTGGGATGGGGTGGAATAAAATGAAGTATGGAGTCAACGGACGAACAGATGGATGGATGGATGGATGGATGGATGGATGGATGGATGGATGGATGAATGGATGGGTGGGTAGGTGGGTGGATAGGTGGGTGGATGTATGGATGTATGGATGGATGGATGGATGAAATGACAGATGTTCAGACAGGTGGATAGATAATTGGATGGGATAGGATGAAAAGCTGGATGGGGATGGACACTAATGGACAGACTGACGGACGGACGGACAGATGGATGGGTGGATGGGTGGATAATTAAATTAACAAATAGATGATTGAATTAAGTAAGTGAAAATACACAGAATATACTTACCTACAGTAAATCTTTTGAAAAGTCAACTATGAATTTCCGCTAACAACGAGAAGTTCTCTTGAGAAGGTCTGCAAGTAGCTCTCACTCTGAGGGTGTGAAGAACAGGTCTAGTTCTTCGATTACCACGGGTTTAAAACTTAAAACTTTTTTGTTGTTGTTGTTGTTGTAATATTCTATACTATAAATAGTAACTACGAAACCGTCGTAATCGTTTCTTTCCTAACACAAAAACCGAAACCACAAGCGCATACACGTAATAATAGGGAATTTCCGAAAATTACGTGTCTACGACTGATGACAACGCTACCAAGACAAGTCCCAGCGTTTTCTTTCGTGCCAAAATCAAACTGTCGTTTTAACTGGAGGGCGATACCTTGATGTATAATCTGTAATAATCGTAAAAATTACTGATTACTCCAGCCAGAGATAATCGAGTAATAATCCACTACAAAGTAGCCATTATTTGATAGCTACGTATAGGTTTTTAAATACAAACCATACCACGCGGCATTATTAGGAGTGGAAAGAGTGGCGGAGAGGATTGGGGGTNNNNGGGGGAAAGAGAGGTTCTGGAAGGATAGGTGATCTGGCATAGATGCTATGTGTATGACCCTGGTGGAGACAGGGCCGGGAACTGGAGGAAGAATGTGGTCCTGGCATAAATAAGTAATCAGGCAGTAATTGAGGACTAAAACAGTAGTTGTTTAATGGGGAATTTTCAAACGCAACTATAATATTCCATTACCTTTACTCTATTACTCCCAGCGCGATGTAATTGTAACTCCCACCCATTCTACTGTCCTTTCTACCTCTCAACCCTTTCCTTCATCCGATCTAAACTGATCTAGATCTACCGGTGACAACAATAGATCACCAAGAGCAGCTCGCAGCCGAGTATAGATATCTTCCATGTAGGTGTATAAGGTCATATTACCACCTTTAACTTGAAGATCTAATACAGATTTGGTATCACTCTGTTCAGAATATTTTTATGTCGGTTCCGATGAGAGTATCGCAGTTTCATGTGCCAGCTCAAAAGCTTTTGAAGTCACAACAGTTTTAAAAGGTATTAGTCGTTTTAGGCTGATAATAAAGTTTCATGAATTCCGCTTTTTCTCTTTCAACTTCATGTGATGTTTGTGGAATAAAACATTACTCGTCTACAAGGACGGTGAGATATAAGGAGCCTCTGGACAAAGTCTCATTACCTCGTTCTCCCCGCTCTCTTGGATGTCCACTTACATACATATAGTTGCCTAGACAGCCATTTTCGGCATATCTCCCTCCCCTCCTTTCCTTCTCCCAAAATGATGTTCTATAGTCTTCTGAACGACAGCAGCATGATCTGTCGTCGTCATTAAATTATTGCTGACACTTAATTGCATCCTCTGCCTAATAGTAATAGCAACAGATTACAGCTGTACAGGCAAACAAGAATGAATCTTGCACTGTACTGCACATAACAGCTTCTGTATAATTGCTAGCCCTTTAATCATAATTGTTTACAATCTTCCAGCTTGAGCTAGTTGAGAACTCATCAGCTGTACAGTGATATGTATCTCGTGATCTGAAAAAGGCGTCCGTTGTATTTTCTCTTCCACAATTTTCATAATTTATAGATAAACAAGATGAAAGAACCTGAGACTAAAGGACACTGTTTTACCCCTGATGCTGACACTTTAATCATGGTTAGAAAATTAATCTCCATAGCTCAGTACCATTAACACCACCAGGATGACATCACTAGAAATTACGTCACCATAGAAGTCAATACCATTAGGATAATTTTCATTGCAATCACTATAATGACCACCATAAACACTGTCAATATCATCATCACCATCATCAACATTGTAAAATAAGCCAACATTTTTAAACACTACTAGAACCCAAAGTTCTTTTAAAATGAAAGAAAAAATATGAAATAGCTAAAAGTTTCTTTCACCCTTCCAAAGGTTTCAACAGCTGCCTTCACCGTCAACATCATCATCATCATCAAGATCAGGCACCAGTCATAACAAATATCATAACCACTGATGTCACCATCACTTCATCATTACCATCTTTATCACCATCATTATCATGGTCATTACATCATTTCCATCACCACGATAATTAGACAAATCATGTTGATGAAATAAATAAATCACGGAGGAGAACAGAAAGAGGTGGCAAAAGTAGAAGAAGAAGGATGAGGATATGAAGGAAAAGAAAGATAAGGAAGACTATGTATTCTTAAGAGACAGTGATGAAAAGAAAGACTAAAATATGCTCAAACATGCTTAATATGAAATTCATGGGATTTACTAATCGTGTCATATTAAGAATATTTCAGATTATCCTTGCATGGGACACCAAAAAAAAAAAAAAAAAGCCTCCCACCTTAGTTTAGTTCCTACCATGGCAACCAAGACCACGCAAAGCAAAAGATCATGCTGAGATTGATTATTCTTTGTCTGGCCCTGGGTTGAGTAAATCAGGGATGGAGGACTTGTGTAAGGTCTGATTTATTACAAGTGAGAGAACAACTGTGGTTTAATCTAAACGATGGGATATTAGGGGATTTAGCAGCATAACGACATGTGTATTTTTTGGGGGGCGAGTTAAAGCCAGTCGTAGTTCATAATAAACATAAATTATTAAAAAAACATTACGACTTGAAACAATTTTTGTAATATCACTATTTTCATATTACGTGAATTCATAATAAACATGTTCGAGTGTATGTGTACAAACTAAGAAGATGAAGGAAGATAAAGATTGAGAAATATGTATATGACTATGCGTCTATATAAGAGATATAGACAGAAAGAGAAACTACCTTATGGACAAAGACGGACATGTGGACAACAACTTATATAACAAAGAAATTCTGTGTTTAAGAAAGAGTTTGCCTGTCAACTTTTATTGATGAATTAATTTTGTATGATAAAAGCTTGACAATACACATATATCATGTTGATATAGAAGGTCATATTGCACAAAGAAGATCAAACTGCAAATTTCATCATAATAATGTTTATAACTTTAGGTCAGTTCTATTTATAATAACAAAATGTATGAATAAGTCTGGAATTAAAACCAGTAATTATGCGATAGACTCAAACTCATATATCTATGAATATGACTGGTTGATGAACCAGTATCTGAAACATCTTTTTTTTTTTTTGGTCGATCACTGCATCTCTTATTTCCAGATTTAATCACAGCAAAACTTCCATAATCAAAAAGCAATAAAAACAAACTTTACCAAGGAATCTGATTGACTGGTGCAATTTCAAACATGTTTTCATAGGTGAGACATGTATCTAACTTCTTGAATCCATGTCCAAGTCAATATTAAAAAAAAACAAAACATAAAGAAGTATGCAGTCAACTCCTTTGTAGCATGAAAAGACTTGTGATTAAAACGATTTGTGAAAATTCACTGAGTTTTAACTGGAAATATAGCATTTTGCTAAGTGGTAAGGGTTGCAAGTAAGCCAAAGTTGTGATTATCCAGATTGTGATTAGGTGGAGTAGACTGTAACCATTTTTTGAGGAACCAGTTTCCCGTCGTAACTTTTGGCAAATACATTTGATTGCATGAGATCTTCCATTTCTCACATACATTCTAATTTTTGTTGAATATGGCATGATAAATCAACATGGGACAGTACTATTATGTAATATTGGTTCTTATTTCATATTTTTTTTCGCAGATAAATTATATTGTATCTTTGAAAAAATACTGAATAAATAACAAACTGATAAATCATTGTAACAAAACATACATCAGTGTTGTTCAATAATATTATCTATAATGAACACATTAATCGACCTTATAACAGTTGCATTGTTATTAGTAATTAACGATAGCACAAGAAAAAAGAAGCAAGAAAGCAGTTTGTACAAAATAACCTAAGATGAAAACCAGCAACCAAATAATAATGATTTACTACCCCAAAATTCACTTTTCTTCTGAATAACATTTCTTGTTTCATGCTCTGTTTTTTATTCACCATAAAACCCTATCAAGTTTAACTCATGTCTCCATTCTTCCCCGCCCCATCACTCCATTGATTAATCATGGAATAGGTGATGTGCTGAGATGTCTAATCACATATTACAGCAAGGGTATGTTACAAATATTTAACACATCTAAATGCACTTTCACTTAAGGACACTTTTGTTTAATGGCACTTGCTGGTGGAATAATGTTCAATAAGATTGCCAAAAAGTTAATGACAAAAGAAAAATAGATATTCATTTACAAGTTTTTATTTCTATAGCACAAAAACAGTTCAAACAGAGCTTAGCCAGATGCAGATGAGGAGATCCATTAAAATGGTCCTCCATGTCCCTGTCATAACCCAGATTTTCATACAAAGTTAGTAACTGGAATTCAGTTTGTAATACTGCTTACTACAGATTTGGCCAAGACCATTTTCACACTTTTCCTTGCACTGTAGTTATGCTCCATTCAGACATTTAAAAAAAAACAACACGATACTTCAAAATTATGCCAATGGCTGAACTTAATGTGACTGTAGTCCTAAGACTTGCTTTTATTCTAATGCACTCTCACAGACACCACACATGAGTGATTTGAAATTGGAATCCTGCTAATACTATAATGGTTTCCAAACATTTCTTTTCTCTGATTTACGGAATGTTTATGGGGTTGCAAACAAATCAAATCTGGAAAATACTGATAAAATAATACATTTCTTAAGGTTTTTTACACTGTATATCACCTCACATGCCTCTTCATTCAATTTCAAATATTATTACCATGGCAGGTTAGCTCACTCAGTAACTTTCTGTACTCTCTGAGAGCATAAAGTGCCCCTGTCATTTTGTAGGTGTTGAACACTAACATTTTGACAATATCCTTCAATGCCTATCTATAGCCATTTTAGAGATGAAAGAAACTGAATGACATATTTCCCATGCCATTTCCTTTTGATCCATGACCATCCAACCCCAATGTTCTACAATAAAAATAACAAAACTGAAACATCTACTAGACTATGGTACATAAAATATCTATGGATGGTGAAAATCCCAAACTGTGTATGTCATACCAGTCAAAATTTACAGGGGAAAGAAAAAACTGTTTCATAAGGTCATCACTTACAGAGTTACACCGTTTGATCATTTGACAAAATATAGACTTTCTGTCGCTATTTTAAGTACATAATGTGTAGTGGCATATGCGTGGGGTGGTATTCTTCACTTTGGTACAAAAAAAGCAGAACCAAAATTTTTCGGACTTAAACAGTTTGCGATTTTCACCATCACTATAAAATATATAGTTTACATGAAACTAATAAAAAGTGGATTAGTTATGGATTCCATAATTTCCCACATTCACTAAGCTGAGGGGTTGGGTAAGAGGTCGGTGGAGGGAGGGGTAGGAGGTAGGGTAAGAAGAAACTAGGCCCATATAATGAGAGAACTGAAACTCTTGTATCTAGCTGGGAAGAAGAGCAACGCCCCTGGTGTTTGTAATATTTTCATGAGACACATTGATGATAAGAATTAATCAAACTAAAATAACTGCAAATTCAGTCTTACAATCTTACAACTGTTGAGTTAGTAGGGCACAAGATATGCCATGGCATCCACTGGTTATAAATTCAAAGAACACTTTGGTCATACAAAAATAGATCATAAACTGAAAATGGCACAAATGGAAGTCTTACTGCATGAACAGAAGTTTGTTTCTTGTGAAGACATTGTCACTCAGCCTCCACGGAGGCGCTGCTGCACAAAGATTGTGTTATTTTTTTGTATCCCAAAGTCACCCAGCGTTTTCCCACTTGTAAGCTTGCCAGTTCCACAGCTCAGCCAGAACTGCTGTGTGGGTATGCCAATCCACTCCGAGACCAGTGCAAGCAGATGGTCAACAGTGGTTGTCTTACTCACCAGAAAAGTGTGAGTCTTTCCGTTTGTATTTCTGACAAAGATCTCGAATGTCTGTGGCTTGGGTGGCTCTGGGATGACTGGCTTTTGTGGAACAGTGCCTGGACGATAATGAGGATGATGATTTCCTGCATCGCCACATCCAAACTCCTCCTTATGGCCAGCTGTTCCATTTTCTTGTTTATGGCTCTCTGCTTCATCTTTGATTGGCCCAATTGTGACCACACCAAGGGTATTACTGGCTGAATTCACACCAGGCTGAGCAGAGAAGTTTGGATGGACTGTGGCACCTTCAGCACCCCCAGATGTGGGTCTCAGAATTGTTGTGCTGAAAGTATCAGTGGGGTCATCAGATGGCCGGATCACCCGAGTCACACTGGCTCCCACATTTCTCGACAAATCTCGTCTTCCTGCTCTTGGAGATCCAACGCGGATTCCAGCTGAAATCACCATACTTCCATTTCTCAAGTTTTCAGCATCCCCAGCAGCGGCATTTGGGAGTGAACCACTCAGGCTGCCAGAGAGTCCAACGCCGCCATTCATACCATTATGCGAACTACGAGTGAGAGGACGGCTGTCAACTTCCATGGGCTGGTGTCCACTGGAATTCTTTGAAGACATGACTCTGTAAAATACAAAGATTTTGGTATCAATAGTGAAAATGATTCATCAGGTTAATGTGAATAACGGGGAGATATTAGAGTATGAGATGGATGGATGGATGGATGGATGGATGGATGGATGGATGGATGGAGAGTGCTAGAGTGTTGTACTGGACAGGACAGGTAAGTGAGTAGATAGCGAGGCAGGCAAGTGAAGGTGGTCACAGACATGGACTAAAGAAATACAACTCAGTAGGAAGTTGGTAGATCAGGTAAACATGTAATTCATTCGAAGGTGGTTAGGTGGGCAGGTAACCTAAGTAGCAGGTAAAAGAAANTCAACTTCCATGGGCTGGTGTCCACTGGAATTCTTTGAAGACATGACTCTGTAAAATACAAAGATTTTGGTATCAATAGTGAAAATGATTCATCAGGTTAATGTGAATAACGGGGGGATATTAGAGTATGAGATGGATGGATGGATGTCTGAATGGATGGTTGGATGGATGGAAGGATGGATGGGATGGATGGATGGATGAATGGCTGGATGGCTGGCTGGATGGATGGATTGATGGATGGATGGATGGATATGGATGGATGGGTGGATGGTTGGATGGATGGATGGATGGATGGATGGATGGATGGAGAGTGCTAGAGTGTTGTACGGTACCGGACAGGACAGGTATATGAGTAGATAGCTAGGCAGGCAAGTGAAGGTGGCCACAGACATGGACTAAAGAAATAGAACTCAGTACGAAGTTGGCAGATCAGGTAAACATGTAATTTATTAAAAGGTGGTTAGGTGGGCAGGTAACCTAAGCAGCAGGTAAAAGAAATGTCTATAAAGGATTATTCATTACATTAAGAGCGCCACCCCCCTCCCAAACCAAAGCTTAGGGTCCTGGAGTCTGTCTAATTATCGAAGTAAAATTAGCCATCATTTTACACTGTTGTTTGTACTCGTTTCTGTTTTTCCAATCTTATCCATTAGATCTCTACACGAATGTACATGAATCCTAACTGTTCCAAACACGATTCATGACACAAGTCATTTTAGTCCAGTCAGCATCCACAGAGTTTGCAGTCTTCATTCACTCTGCCTAGAAACATAGATCTATCTGTTCAAACACAAGGATTATGAATAACTAACTTAAAACTTACCTTCAGTGTTCTGTCACTCCAACTTAACTTGAATTTTGACGATAGAAAATAAACTAGGACTTTCAAATATCAGCGATGTCCGTAGTATTCTTTCTGCTCTTGAAAACAGTTTTTGTCACACCTGTCTGGCGATGAAACAAGGAATACGAGCGACTAAGCTGTGCGTCTGATTTTTGTTATGTTTCCATTCCATAAATAGCAACAACGTCAGCACCGCAAGTTTGTGTCCGTTCCACAAACATCAAAACTGAAACTGTAATAAAAGGGCAGTTACGAATGGGGATTCCCTTTAATTGATAACATGTCTATAGTCTCTAGGATGTAGGATTGGATAGTTGATAACAGCTCACATCAAAATTGCATAATTTAGTCATAGATTCGCCACCAAATCGGTCCTCGTCCTAGATTATTCCTGCGCAGCTACGTTATTAGGTTGCATTGTACTGTATTACTCATCTCTTCATCGTCCAGAAAGCGACACGTTTACATGACGCACTCAAACTAGGCTTACATACAACTGCGTGATCCTGCACATTACTAAAATATGCTCTCTACTGTTCTTTTTTTTCTTTTTTTTTTGATAATTTTTGCATTCCATCGGTGATAGGCAATTTTTTTTTCTCCATTTTCAACTACAGTAGTTTATGGTTGAAAGACCTGGGACAAATATTGAAGAGGTGTTTGACTGAGGTGTGGTGAGATTCTCAGGACTAGCAATGACTGCAACAGCAGCTGTAATGATTGGTATCATGTTGTTGTTGTTGTTGTTGTTGTTGTTGTTGTTGCTGTTGTGTTTTGACAATGTCTCTCCATTATCATCCTTTTTAAGAGTCTTAATGTATCACTGGATACGGTCTATCCATCATCCTACACTGTAATTTTCTGTGACATTTTTTTAATTCTATTGGTCATACTCATAGGCAATTTTGTTTACATTTTCCTTCTTGTTTTTCAACTAAGACTGAAAGATCTCAAGGGAACAAATACTGATGAGGTGTTTGACTGAGGTATGGAGATTCTTATGACTAAAAGCTATGATTCCTATGGTAGCTTTAATGACTGGTACCAAATATTGTGTTGTTTTTGACAATGTCCCCCAATTACAATTCTTTTAAGTGACAGACTGTATCATTGGGAGTGGTCTTTCCATCATCAGTCTTAAAGAGTTTTGCACTTTATCTTTGGGAATGGGATGAGGGGATGAACAGAATGGTCTGAAGCAGCTCTGAGCAAGGTCTGATGCTGGTGCCCATGCCATAAAATACTGGATCCGTATATATATATAGGCCTACACTGTCACAGTTGTACAGACTGCCTATCTCTGAATTTGCAGGCTGGGCTATTTTTGTGCTTGCAATACATCTATCATAATAATGTCACCAACTAAGTCACAAAGTTATTGGTTAAAAGAGCAGCAACAAAGCTTAAGATCGGCATTACTTTCTTGCAATGTCTGAAACAGTTTTTTTTCCCCTTTCTGAAGAATTCACTCAAATCAGATAGGCTAACAAGCCTATGACTGTGACAACTTGCATTGTGTAGCTTTAAATAATACAATTTTTTTGTGGTGCATATAAGGCATCTCCTTGTACATCAGGTGTTGTAACATATATACTAAGACACACTTAATACAAAACCCTTGTATGAAGCTAGTGCTATTCTGAAACAGAATGTAAGTCTTTAATGTCAAGTATGCTTATTACCATGATTTTTGTTACAAATGAATTCGGTACTATAAGAATATAGGCACTATCGTTTACTATGCATCTCACCTTTCTACTTTTGAATTTTTTTGGAAGACCAGCATTTACACTGTCTCAAGATTTTCTGCATTGTGATGCAATAGTGGAAAGTGAGGCCGACAGTGGTGCTGAGTAGCTGCCAATACTTTTTTTTTTTTAATTTGTTCCAGGAAGTTTATTTCAATATCAAATAATAATCTCCATGTAGCAAGACCTCATGATTTCAAATCCATACTCATATAGTTCCATACATAATATAGTCTTGATTCAAAGTATACTAATAAAAGAGAAATTTATAACATTGTGGCAGACCTTTCTCTACTCCTCATTTTAACACTTATAGCACGAGGCATGTTGGGTCCAGCCTCCGGCTGGCTGTGTGACTGGGCGGTAGAGTATATTCTATCTTAAGACTGGTGCAAAGGTAGGGGGGGCGCAGACAATGCAGGGTGACTTCCTCCACATGTCGGTGAACACCGGTAGTAGTAGGCGATCCCACACAGGACGAACAAAGAGCAGTTCTTGGTGAGGCAAAGAAAGGAATTGGCTCTCGTGATGACAGTTTGCTGAATCTTCAAATGATATTCACTAAAAAATGGCGCTGTCCTCCCTGGGGCAATAGATTTTGAGGTTTATTTGCTTGCTACTCCCTTCTTGGTCTCATTGTTCTGCACAGCAAGGGACACCACTCCAGAGATTCCCAGGCAATGGTTCAAACTCAGTCATTTATCACTGTTCCACATATCACAGCATCACGAAGGCTAATACTGACTGTGTGACCTTCGTGTTTCATACACTGGTTAGTAATCATCTCAAGGACATTGTCGTCATATGAAATTCATCAAAAACATTCGAAATTACAGAATGCCTATTTCATTCAGTGGTTGGATTTCCATTGGTTATTAAGGTGAACTTCATTTGCAGTTTGATTAGATGCCATGAGCTCAGTTCTGCTAACATCCTGCTCTCCGTCACTGTTGCTATCAAGTATACTATTATTAGCATTGTTATCCTCTACCGTTCACTCATGACAATTAATCAAGTATTCTATACTAAGCATTACTCATCAACTCAAAACCTCCTTTCCTCCATAAAGTCAGATTCAAGAAAATCTGAGAAACTTCAAACCATGTTCCACTTGTTTGATATTATTAATTTTACGATATTTTCTTCATGCTTGAACCCAAAACAGAAATACCCACAAATCATTTGATAACTTGTCAGACCTTGAAACCACATGGTAAACGACATTTGCCTTGACAAGCACTTCTCGCTTCTAATCAAATGTGGTTTTCTTTTTCTGAAATGAAACATACATTATTTTAAAATTTGTATAGTCAACAGAAACATTAGTCCAGTCCATGATAAAATTCTATACTTTTTTGGGTAGCTTCAGGGAATTTCATCTGCAAAGTTCACCACATCCTTGATATATACACATTTCACTGTCAGATTCACTGACAAAGATGAAGGAGATTTCAGAGGTGATGTGAGCACACAAATTACTATATATGGGACATTTTACAATGAATTGTTAGAGGCGTATTTCACAAGAAATAGCCCATTTGACTGATTTAATCCGTTTATCACTGTGGCACTTACAAAATAGTTCTTAAAGAATGCATCTTTAGCATAACGGGTTTTCTGTAACAAATTTGTATAAATCAATAAGTGTATATACCTGTAATCTTAAAGTCAGTTGAAATTGTAGCCCATCCATTTTTGGTCGCTAACAGATAAGTATCACAAAGCTTACTGATTCTTGTGCTTGATAATGATTTAATACAGGCACTGAAATGAAACGGTGCATGTAAATAACATACTGTATCCTATGTTTATACTATCATGGAAAAAGATATGTCAGAATATATTTATTATAAAAAACCCACAATACTAAACTAACAATACTAATTCTTTTATCATGCCTGCTAAGAAATGCATTGATCCCCAAATATACTCCAATTGTAAAGCATTTCTGAATGCCCTACTGTCTGAGCCTGTCTCACTTAATACTCCCCATACAAACAACCTCCATTCATGAACTATCTCAACGCTGTTGGTACTACTGCCTTCTATGCAGCCTTCTTTCCTTCCACACACTTCTCATATATGCCTGCCATCCTGTCCAATCAGTATAGTAACACACGTGATGAAGTGGTACCATCCCTTGTCACTCTTCCTCATAATGAATAATGTAAAATATTCTTGATCTGATATGATCCTGAGAGACCCATGAATGTTATATTCTCCCTAGTAGTATAAAAACAATGTAACTTACTGTCCTACAAGTGTTGACTGAACAAATAAATAATCATTTTATACGATGACTGGTATCACATCATCGCGTGTCCAGCAAAAAGAAGGTTTGTGAAGATTCACAGTTCTGCCAGCAGTGATAGAAATGGCAACCAAAACATTACTCCAAACCATGAGTTGGAATTAAGTGCAATATCAGGACATGCCAGAGACTTACTTGTCATGATATAAAATACTAAAAGAGAGATATCGCTGTGAAAGCAATTTTTGTACAAAAAGCAAACAACGCAAAATGCAAAACCTATGTAATACATTTGGCATCTTTATTGGTAAAATGGTCATCACTACCAAATTCCCCAGAACCACTTCTCATAATATTCAACAAATTTCTTTCCTGTGTGGGAAATGTGAAGTTAGACTCACTGTGCACAGATTCTTGACTTAACAACAGACTTTACAAACTTCAGAACAGACTTAAATCAAAGACCCATGTTTAGCTAGTACCATATATATATCCTCTTTTCTGTTCACGTCCTGCAGTGCCGCACCCAATCAAGAAAACCAGTCATCTACTGACCCCTGTAATGTTTCTGGAATCCATTATGTCTACTATATTTACAAACAATTCTTTCATTTCCGTACAGTCACAAAAATATCACATTCTTTCCCATCCCTTAATAAACACATTATGTTGTGCAAGATGCATCATATCCTAAGTCACTGTATTATCAAATTTCCAACAAGGCTTAAGAACACAGAAACTTTACCTCTGCCTTTAAAAAAATAAAGTTAAACAAATGTAAATCAAATGATTTTTAAATCGTCATACCATTCATATTAATGAAAATCATTAATAGTGCCAGTGTTTTGTTTTTCCCAACACTAAGATCATCCCATTCATTCTTGCCATTTGAGAGAGCACAAAAGACGCAGAGTAGTCTGAAAAAAATAAATCAGCTGCTTAGAGTTCTCCTCCTCCACAGCCTCCTCTTCCATGTGATATGAAGAAAAGTTTGCTAATGTTTCAAAGTGGAAGGCTGCAAGTGACCTCATTTTGGGTAGTACATAGCAGAAAAGAAAGCCTTCACATTGTCTACATCAACTGTCACCATCCTCAAAATGAAAAGAAAAATCATTCCCAGACTTCTCAAATTTATAGAAATTCTTACAGATGTTCTGTTTTTCCCTAGCTCCTGTCTTACTGGTCTCAGTGTTCTCGCTGGAACTCTCTTTGTCAATATTTGTAACAAAATCACTATCTTCATGACTTCGGTTTTCATGGGCTATATCACTGTCACCTGATTCCTCCATTCCAAATTCAAACTGGAAGGAGTTGTCTGACGGTGCAAATTTGAAAGAATGACTCATTTGCTTTGACGAGCTGCTGCCCTGTGAAGACGAAGCATGCTCTGGTGTTTGGTGCATACTGTTACTTTTACTGCCTCCTGCCACACTTTCAATGTGTGATGAATGACCTTGATCATGGGATAAGCCCAATGTTGCCCTGTTTGAACTGGAGGTCTGATCAGGGAGACACACAGAATTCACAGCGAAGCTACTGCCACTCTGAGAAATCATTGATACATCATCACTGCTGCTAGGCAAATTAGCAACTTGGACAGGTGAATCCTGTCTATTTGCTGATGATGAAGCTGAACGATGAGCTTCATCAGCCATGAACACTGTGGATGATGTAGAACATGAAGGCTCATCTGCTGCATGTTGGAGGTGAAGGTTGTTTAGGTTCTTGTTGAGCTCTTTTCTCTCAGAGTCAGCTTGCAGTTGCTTGTTGTGACTCTGCCTAAGAAACCTTGACTTGACAGGTGACTTCATGTTGCCCACAGGTTGAAATCTGGATTGCCTCAAAGCTGCAGGAGGTATGAATACATGAAAATACTAAAATGTTGCAAGCCCACACAAGAGTACAGAATTCTGTAGATTCACAATGTGTCACCTCTATGTACAAAAGTCATATGAATTATGGAGAAATGATACTATTGACACCACTGTTGGTAAAGTTGGTCATGTTTTTCTTCTTCATCTTCTTAGCAAACAGGGCACTGCCTTAATTGCTTGGTCCTCCTATCTGGCAGTGATTCAAGGGTAGCTCTGCTTACTGCTAAATGTTACAACATTCAGTTGTTGGCCCTACTGTGGCTGTATGCCTAATCCTTACATTAGTTAATGCACTGCAGTTACCGTGGGTAACCCTTAAAACTTCAGTAATGATCACTGTAGTTAACGCAGTATGTTAATTAACATACAGATTATGCATGCCGCCACTGGTCTTTCTATGAGGACACTTTCCACACTGCTTGACATCATATCTAATTCCATAATTTAGAAATGGCCTGCTTATTAATACCATATATACCTATGGGGCAAACCCCACATTTAGGAAAAACCAAGATTGTGTGCAGTACATAAGCCAAGTCCTATTGTCATTGTCATAAAATGGGCTCGAAGGCAGATAATTAAATTTTGCTTTTTGTCATCATATTCCATGAAGTGTAAGCAGTAACCTGCTGTCAGTCTTGCAAGCATTAACATATATACATGTACAGTCGACTCTGCTTAATTGCCCTTCCTTGGGATCACGGAAAAAGTGGGCGATTAAGTGGAGAAGCTATTAAGCGGAGACGATAATTTCAGCTATATTTTTGGTAATGGGGTTAAATTTCTTGGATGTCATGGTTTGATGTCTTACATTGACACCTTCTCATCGCCAGATTCAGGACAAACTCGAGTTTGACGGTGTTATAGCACACAAATTGTTTGATCTCCATGGTCTCTCTCACTGGCCACCTCGCAGTAGCCCAGCAGACAATAAGGAGAAGGATGGCACGGTCGGGACTGACCGTTCATCCATATGACATGTTCTCTGATCTAGCCGAAATCTACCAGACAGGCGCAATCAGGGCATGGGGGGAGGAGACTATATGGCTTTTGGTGCATTAGCATTATCGGATGGGCGATGGCGGTGATGCATAGCGTGGAACGAAGGGGGACAAGGGGAGGGGGAGGTGGGGAGGAAAGGCTTATCTATTTCGGCATGGCAGCTGTAACTCAGTCAACCAGTCTGCCATCCATCGCGCAGTTTACCCATCTGTGTACATATTTGTTTGTCAACTGTAATCCTTCAACCGTTGATCTTTGAATTCATGGGTGCTGAAGAGTGGTCGATTATCAGGAGTGAGAGGCGATGATAGAGTGACTTTTATATAGAAAAAAATTTGGTTCCCTGGGAAACGAGGCGATTAAGCAGAAAAGGCGATTAAGCGGAAGATGATTAAGCGGAGTAGGCAAATCAAGATTTTTTCAGAACAAAAGCCTCCCCAGGAAAGTCAGTGCATCTTCATCGTACACAAATCCTGAGTGCTATACATCCACCCCTGACAGCAAACTGAATATGACTCTCTTTGATAAGGGTGGCAATTTTCTGCACTATTCACTAGGGGACCAAAATGAAAAATAGTTGCTTTCAAACTTGAAATTTAGCATGAATGTGAGGTTTCCACTAAAGTTATGATCCCTGATGCTAAAAGGTTTCATTTATGGACCACAATATTGTACAGCATGCCAGGCAAGGTAAACCACGTTTGTCCTTTGGTGATAAGGATCATCAATGAAACAAACTGAAATAGTTATTTCTAACTGCATCATACTTGTAAAGTAGATCTAATAACAACACACTGGAACATATATCCTTATACTTTGGTGTTGTTAGTCATAATCCTACCACCCTAGTCAACAAAACACACCTGCTATAGACTTCTTTTCAGCTTCCTTCATCTTCTTCCTGTAGTCTCCCAGAGCATTCCGCATAGCTTGCCTCTTCTTCACCATGGGGGCTTTTGTGCTCCTGAGAATTTTTAAGACCTTCATGGTCTCAGCCACTGAGGAAACATGTTTAAATGATTGTGAATTCATGTGTCATTCATAGTTCTAAAAAAACCAAAAACAAACAAAAAACAACAACAATGGAATAGTTTTTAACGAACTGAGAGTAGAGCACATTTCTCAGTAAGGTGAAATAGCAATATAATAGAACTCGGATATTATCAGTGATAAATATACTAACCATAGACACCAACTTCCTGAAGGTGTGCTGCTGGAAGCTTTGTATTATCCAGACTGCATTTTATATGGAACAAAACAGTTAGGACTCTTGAATGAGAGTGTGCTAAGGTTGGTCTTACATTAAGCAATGCTTGTGTTCACAGGGTTCCACTCTATACATGAAATTCAAACAAGTACCCAAAATAGTAAAAGTACTCTGAGCGATTTTAAATTACTGGGAAATGATATAAGGATAAATGCATACATTCTTAATTATTTTTTTTTAAAATCTGATAGCTGCTATGAAATTCATATTACATGCTCAATTCTGAACTGAATTATATCTTGACAAAATACATCCCCAATTCATTTTTAAAAATTAGAGTCCACTGTTTTAGAAAAATACTAAAATTTGCTGCCAGCATTAGAGCACTTTCTTCCCTAAAATTTTCACTGGTAAAAATGTTTCACAATAAATTCCTGTTATTTGAAAACATTTGAAATTCTGTCTTCGTGGATAGATTTAAATTCCTCACATGCATATTCCGATATGCCACTGAATCACTCTCTCTCCAATTTCTTCTATTATATAGAGCTTCAATTTTCTTGTCTATATACTGTGCATCTGTGTTTTACTTTGTCTTACCCTGTCTGGAGTTAGGAGACTGTCGCTGCAAACCAAGCTCAAGTTGGTTGATGCACCAATGCAGCTCTTCAGCAAATTTCTGTGACTGAAGAAATGCACAGAAAGAGAGATCTTTCAGTACTGAGGTTAAAGATTAGTTTTTGGTGTACAAGCATTTGTAATTCAACTCCTTAGTTATTGAGTTCGAGTATGACAAAGAGTGACACTGACTTCATATTACAAGTGCACTTTTGGATATTCCAACTTTGAGCAGTTTGCTAGGCTCCTTCTGTTGCTATTTACACTATATGCTATATCATCATCAGTCAACATCTTTGGCTTTTGTCACTTCACATCATGCACACTTCTTGCTGACCACTGAGATAACTCACGACATGAACAGATTGCTATCTTCACAACATGCACACTTCTTGCTGACCACTGAGATAACTCAGACATAAGCAGATTGCTATCTTCACATCATGCACACTTCTTGCTGACCACTGAGATAACTCAGACATAAAAAATTGCTATCTTCACATCATGCACACTTCTTGCTGACCACTGAGATAACTCAGACATGAACAGATTGCTATAGAATACAGATCAGCATGCTATTTAAAGGCTGTCGGCATGTAGTGTTCAAGAAATAAAATCACAGCACAGACTTATTCAATGTTCTGATATTGGTGAGAACATGCACTGCTGTTCCAGACTGCACCTGCAAAATTCAGAAACCTGAATCTTTTACCAGCTACTGATAAAAATTCATTCATTCATTTGTTATAATATTTAATGAGATTTCAAGTTCAACAAAGTTTATGACTTATATAGTGCATCTTGTAAAATGCAGCATCCTTGCAAGATTGGATTTCATTATCATGATGCTACAAAGTCAAGCAATGAATCATGAACTAATCAGAAAGAGGGAGCTGATGTGATTGTATGAATTTAACTGGTACTGGGAGGGAAAAAAACAAGTAAATATTGTGTGTGTGAGACACAGCTGAAGTCTTTCCTCAAATACTCACATCTGATGCTCCTTCCATTCTTGAAGTTTCCCTTGTTTCACCTAGACCCTGGAACAAATTTCAGAATGTAAGGAACTAAGTAAAGCCCCGTACAAAATTGAAGGGACCAGACATATCTAGGAGGGTTATCTATTTAAAGTATAATGTTAGGGGAAAACTATAGTCTCAACAACAGGTATGAGTGAAGTTTGTTATATTGAGCTTCCAAACATTTTCAGAATTTGAATTTTTTTTATCACCAACCGCTTTCAGCAGACACATTTTACAGTCAAGTCACACTGAAGTTTGTGCCATCCTGTTTGTAACAGCTGAGAAGGCAAAGTGTTGAATAAAATGAGAAAAATGATTGGTGTAATGCCACAGTGCAGAGTAGGTAACCACAAAAACCCATAAAAATAGTATTTACTGGGTATGCTTAGCCAGTCATAACATGTTTAGTTTGCTTGAGGATGAAAAAGTATAGCTGAATATGATATAATCAGATGGATAAAAACTTATTGGCAGAATAATTATGTGTCAGTGCCATTTGAAACACACAACTGAAGCAGATTTATCATCATTACCAGTAGTGCTCTGCTGTTAATACAGTTAGTACAGCAAGACCTGAAACAACTGGACTGATCTGTTGTTTCAGCATTTTCCCAAGAATGCTGATCTGAAAGTTTCTAAATGTGGGTACACTCATCTTGCAGGTTATACCCAGTACAGGGGATCTGTATTTAGCAATCATGTTTCGTGCTTTTGAAAGACAGCCACCTAAGATAACTGGTCACTTTTCTTACACTGATTTTTTGTGACCAGAATAAATTAAACCCTTACCCCTCTAGTTTTTAACTTGTTTAGATATACATCTAAGTCACAATCTTGGAATTGTAGTACAGTATTTCAAAAAGATATATCATATAGAGTCAAATTAGAATGAACATCTCTCTTACTCTAGGAACTGATGCAAAAACAATGAATAGTTCTAACGCATTGTATAGACAGTCGCCATGTTAAGGTCAAATATATGTAGGTTATATCATGATCATCCCTGAAATCTGATTGCCTGAAATCTGGTCGCCGCTGCAGGTGTTCGCAATATACAGCTGGTCACCAGATAAGGTTAGACTGTAACTGTTTAATGCTGTTGTTGACTTAGATGAATTTATCTGGCCTGGCCTTCAGAAATTTCAGGAATGCTCTAGGCATTGCAAGAATATCCCACAATATCTGGCTTGTTCAGTCCTACTAACAAAAATGCAATGTTCTTTACGGTGTAATCAGGTTATTTGTCATATTCACTTCCATCACACTTTACATGTAAGTTTTCATCCTCCACATGTTTTTATTCGCTCTCACTTGTCCCTCTGGCCTCTTTGTCTTTCTTTGTCATCGTATCATACTCTCTTGCAGAAATGTGTTTCTATTTTCAGATTGCCATAAAATGTTTATAAAAAATTTGCTATTTGTGTACCACTGGAAGTTTTTGCTTGAGCACATTTGCATGGTAACTCTACTAAAAAGATGATCTTCTATGTCAATTTACAATCAATAATGTAATCTGAAATGCATCTCGTTTAATTTTATTTGTGATTTTTATCATTAATACTTTAAGGTGCGTGTTTCCTGCATTTGTACCAGGTGACATCAATGCTATGTGATTTTGTCTATATTGATATTGTCTAGACGACTAGTGTAGGGACTAAACTGTTGTTCTGGAAGGAATTCCAAGTAATTCCCACCCCTACCTGGAACCTGTGCTGCTGATACAACCCATAACCTACATAGTCTCTAACCCAAATGTACATACGTCGAGGCAGGAGCAGGTGTGACCGAGTCTCATTCGGAATTCCTCCCTTACCCCTTGACCAGCCCCCAACCCTTGACCAAACACAGGATAGGAGTTTCCTGGATAATGCCACTTGCAAGGGTATAGGCGGGATCCCGTAAACGCAACAATGTCATCGTTGCCACCTAGAAAGTAAAAGTAAACCTAACCCTTACTTCGATTTCCACATAGACGCATTGCAGATAAACTTGGGGGAGATCACTTTGCCTTTGTTTTCTTACACTGAAAGCTATTAGAGTGCTTCCCCTGGAAATGAGAGATTTCGTATCCTAAACAACTTCGTACGAGAGAGTACTTCTACTATAGGTCTGGATGGTGGATACACCACGCCTTTGTCAATGTATTCGTATTTCTTTTGACAGGTAGTTCATTAATTTTGTGCCAAGTCGACACAGTGCAAAGTACTTTGGACTGGAAACATATAATAGAAGGGAGGTCCCTCATGACAGAAAAGACATAGTTTTAGACATCTAAAGGAACTTATAATTGTCACCTGAATGGCATGAAAATCAAATGATGCAGTTAAGAACTTTGCTGTTAGTGTTGTTGTCGTTGCTCCTTCGTGTTAAAAAAAATCGGTGTCAGAGTGCATGTGTGAATGCAGTGTGACTACATTTCAAAGTGATTAGGCTTANTGAAGTATATTGGTTCTCTTCTATTTTTAGTATTAATTTCATGCATTCTGTGTAAATTTTACTAAGTAATTAAGCAGCGCCTTAGAGCACTTTATAGTTAATTTGCCCACTATATTGATTATTTATTACATTATTAATTTTGTAATGCAGACTTAATTTTGCGATGCTCAGAGACACTGTCTCACTGTACGTAACAGTGTGGGCTAGTTCTTTGATGAGAACAAGAAAAGTCTTTTCGTTGTTTTTTTTAATAGCCGTTTATTCTCCATTTATATTAGGCTAATAGTATGAAATGCGCATTTGTGAACTTTAACAAAGCCGAAACTAATATAGAGAGGTCAGTTCCGTCTACCCTTCCCCACCTTTTCTCTCTTGCCCATAGTTTCCCACCAGAAAAGATAAGTGACAGTATTATCTTGGCTAGACATCCTGGTGGTGAGGATTGGGGAGGAGGAGCGAGGGTGAGAGGGGAGGGAAGGGAAAGGGAACACAGCCCCCCCCCCCCCCCCCCCNCCCCACCGCCCTCTCTCCGCTAGTTCCGATGCCTGCTCATCAAAAAAATTGAATTGCAATACTGAATCCCTATCGACAGACACTAAATTTCCATCTAGGGAGCATTTATTGAAATAGTAACGCAAATAAAAGAGTTTTGCAAATGTTTCATTCATCCAAAAAATATATGTCAGCTTTATTTAGCATGACTGCGGGCATATCAAAGCAGTGATTGGAATTCTTTAAACAAAAGAGATAGATGTAAATCATTTCACATTGTATACACCAATTCCTGCTAGATTAAATTACTTCCGGTGACACATGCGCAATGAGGCTGAAAGTCTGGAATCGATTGAGACGGAAACAGGTAGATCTTATCAACATTGTAAGAGCTTATATCTTTTGTTATTATTTATGTTCCTTTGTTTCTTTCTTCATTTCCCCTGCCACATTTACCATGACAGCAGAGAACCTGTCAGTTATGATAGGCATGGAGTCGATAGCGCTAATACTGACTGGGTGAAATAGCTTGGTGTTGATCGAGTTTTACAACTTGATTTGTTGTTTACTCGGCCCAGCCCAGTTCTTTCGTTCTTCCCCCATTTTTGCTTCCCTTTATCTTGACATCTTACTCTGTCACTGTAACAACCTGACAAAAAATAGATTAATAATATGTATCATTAGGTTTAAAGGCGATTGGATTGTCCACGCATATTAGGCTGCAGGGTAGGTCGAGGATGCCTACTGAAGTTTGAAGTGAACAGGTGAAGGTCTGCTGGGAGATTCATAAACTAGTCTAGATCTAGGACTCTAGGGTAGGCTAGGAGTGACTAGATAGAGTCTAGACTAATTGTCTAGCATCAAGATTCAGACTGTCATACAGTTTATACATGAGGTCAAGTCTGTTGCAAGATTGGCTCTCTCTCAGGACAGCTCCACTATGGAAATGATACAGTTCATTTAGTGTTACACAAATCATCGAATCCATGCAGTCATAACTCATAAGAGTAGGCCGAAAGATTTATGACCTGATGTTGTATTGGCTATCTCGAAGGACAGCACCGCTATCTCGAAGGACAGCTCCGCAATGATAATGATACAGTTCATTTAGTCATTGACAAGTCATGGACTATATCGATATTTCGACTAAATCGGTGCCGTTGTTAGGGAAAGCCGTTGTATTTTGATATTTTAAACTCTTACTTGAAATTAGAGAGAGGTAGTAATTTAAAAAGGATTTAGTGTAGGCCTTCATATGAGATGGAATATAATATTCAATCAAGGTATAGTATACTGTAGTGTAATTACAGTAAACCAGTTTGTATGTCTCCTGTATAATGTGGTCAGTATTTCAGTGTGCCACTGCAGTTAAATATAATGCTTTTGTTATTTATTTAGATTTGGAGTACAGCCGATGATAGTCCTTGGGACTAGATCATAATGAAGACATAATCATCGCCGCTGGGCAGAGGAAAAATGGAGGAGCTGGATGAAGCTCCCTCAACTTCCTCAAAAATGGACCAGCATGAGGGAACTCCAGATCTCCTGGAGGAGACAGATGGTTAGTGCCTGTCACATTGGTGTTGTTTGTTTTTTTCATTTATAGTATTTTGGTTCGAACACCTGATGCCATGGTACACATGTTAGTAATAATAATAATAATAATAATATATTGTATTTGTATAGTACCCAATCCCTGAGGTGGGCTCTAGGCACTTTCACATTTTAATATTATCTCAGATATGCATGCAAGCCCACTTCAGTACAATAAGTATGAGAAAACACTCATACCTGAACACCCACATACACACATACAGACACACCCATACATATATTGACGCACGCGCACGCACACACACGGACACATACACACGCGCACTCACACCTACGCACACATATTCTTCCACAATAATAAAGATCATTAGTATTTCCTTTTGTATTTGCATGATTGCTTCAAAATGTGACTTAAGGAACAACACAAGAACAATAGAAATCACAACAATCACAGTTGTCTGTCACAATTTTAGAAAAAGCCATAGAAATAGAATGTTTTTTTATCCTCTGTCTGTTTTCATTGGTTCATTCTACACAGCACTGATGTCACTTTGTCCATGGCATATATACTTATATATTTTTGCACGTTGTGTTTGTAGAGGATGCAAGTTAATATCATGTGGCCTAGGAAAAGAATGATGAAGACTGATTTTTTCAGTAGTTTCTGTAATGTGTCAGTAGCAGAGAACCCCTTCAGCTTGTGAAATTTTGTAAGTTTACCTAGCAAAATTTTATAAATTTAAATCTGCTCTGTGACTACAATGTTATTCTTTGACAACATTTTTTATTAACTCTCATAACTATGCTTTTATCAGCACCAGTGCACTTGGCGTATCCACTGGGTTTAGATACTGATACCACCTCACTGTGTAGTGGGCTGGCTGACTGCTCTATCCACATCACATTGTTCAATATTTGTCTTGTGGTGGAACTGCTGCTAGTATCAAGTTTATTACCCCTTTGTGCCAGAGATATCTGCTGGTTTGACTAGTTTTAGCATATCAGAGAGATTGCCATGTTACAAAGGTTAAGCAACAGATGTACATTAGTGTCAAGATGTTGTGTCATACACCAATTACTAAGCCTCTGGACTCCTGAGCTGACCATATCTGCACAATCATCATAATGTACACATGTAGCGTACACTGTTATCACTTTATAACTGATCCATGCTAAAAGCAAGAGGAAAATGATTACAGATCAGAAATGTTTTAGATCAAGAAGGGATCAAATTGATTTTCAGTGTCATGAGTTGTGCAAATCTCAGTGCTTGTCCAGTTTGTATATTGTAATTAATGAGAACAGTATTGATGTACCATTCAACCTGTCTTTCAATGTACAGAGGGAATAGTTAACATCAAACTCCCAGAACAACTTCAGAAGATCACCCCTTCAGAAGAGTTCGTGAGTGTGAGACATAGATGGAACACAAATGAGGTACAGTATATTACAACTTACAGAGTGAAAAGAGAGGGAGGTGAAGCTAGGTGGAGGGTTAATTCAGGTGTCAAGGCTTTTCGCCATTACTTGTACTGATAATTAATTTAGTGAAGATGAGAATTACCTTTCATATAAATATATTTTTGGTTCATATAACTCTTGTAGGAAATGTCAAGACATCATCATATTATACACGTTCTCATGACATACACTATTTAAGAAATTTGTAATTGAGACTGCAATTTTCCATGAATTCACTTTTCAGACGTTCCTAATTACTGAGAGGGTCTGTTAGTTGTATTTTGTTATAGATTTCAAACTAATAATGTGATCTCTCAACTCCTCAGGAAATTGCCTCCATTTTGATTGCCTTTCATCGTCATAAAGAATGGCTTGTCCTGCCGCAGAAAATAAGGTAAGATTTCTATTGCAGCAAACATTTTTGTATGTTTAAAACTTAAATTTGATCACACCATGTCCAAATATGTTACAGACTATTGTTAATTAGAAAATAATGTTTCCGGACAGGATTTCAGAACACTGAGGGCTAAAAATTAATATAATTTCTAAGGGTAATGTGTTGCTTGTGTGGATATCATAAACTGTGTCTATAATATATAATCATATTTCCTGTGTGTTTTCAGGCCGGCCAGTGGATCCATGCTCTTGTACAATCGGAAGGTAGTGTTCTACCGTAGAGATGGCTACTGTTGGAAGAAGCGGCGGAATGGTAGTACAATTAGGGAGGATCACATGAAACTCAAAGTTCAAGGGTTGGAGGTTAGTCAGCAAGGCATGCTTGTTACAGCTTTATTTATGACCCCAAAAATAGTTAATACTTTGTGTTGATTCTACTTTTTAAAACATGTTAAGCACTGTTTATTCTCAGGATCATCCCACAGCTACAGGAAATGTAAATTTCTGCAGAGTGGTACAGTTGATATTTCAGATTACATATTTTTCTTCAGTTATTTATATCTGTTCTTGTCATGTCATTGAATTTTCTGTTTTCAGTGTATCTATGGGTCGTATGTCCACTCAGCGATTCTACCAACTTTTCATCGTAGATGTTACTGGCTTCTTCAGGTAATATATGAGCATTTGCAGAAATCTTATTTTAGAAATCAAGATCAGTGTGCAGTCGAATATGGAAGGAAGTTGAAAGGGAGATTTTTTTTTATTTAATGTGAAGGGAAGTTTTCATGTTGAAACAGCAGCTTATGTGCAGAGTGAAGAGATAACATAGTTTTGCAAGGACAGTTGTTTTTGCTGGAAGGTTAATCCTGCAACAAATGTGAAGATGGGTTTAATCCTTCTACAATCTAGTAATTTCTGTTATTTTGCCAATAGTTCATTAGGTTGAGCTTAGAATAGTTCAACATGAGTCATCAGTTTATTGATTTCTCTATTGTCCAGAACCCCAACATCGTTTTGATCCATTATCTGAATGTTCCCTACCCTGAGTCTGCCAAGCCCACCATACCATGTCTGTCTTATGAACTGAGGCAGAAGGACTGGAGTAAAGAGGAACTGGTAGATCAGCTGAGGCCCATGTGTAAGTTTAAGCATATAAAAGCCTCAGGAATCTATGTTTTACAGTTATATTTGAGTGAAAGCTTTACTAATCGAAGCTGAAATTGCCAGTTTGAAATTTTAACGTTGATTAATTGTTTAACATTTTACTGAATATATCCATTTGTATCTCATATGATAGCTTCTCAGCTTCCTGCATATATTGGATTTTGAGTCAAAATTTGACGCACACATCCTTGTCTAGTCAGTATCACCATCTCTTTGATATGATAAAAGATATTATTTATAAAGTCTTTAGACTTTCCTTGTTTTACAACCCTGTTAAGTATTTCTTTGATAATTATGATAACTTGATTTATTGTTTCCAGTGTCAAGGGCATCTCAGGGCACAGATCATGATGCTGAGGAAGATCAAAAGGTAACAAGTCATTTCACAAACAACAGTGTTGACATTTATTTTGTTGTTGTTGATTTTTTTTGTGGCTGTGGCAAGTGTCTTGAACAAAGGGCAGACATACTTGTGTCTTGCTGTAGTTAATGTTCTGTATTTTGTTTACTGAATATCCATAATGGGTGCTGGGACTCATCAGTGATATACCATAAAGAGTCTTAAGGAGACCTCATAGAATTTTTATTTGTATTTCCTTGAGGGTCACATGATATTGTCCGGTCTTTACCGGAAGAATTTGTGACACAGAGATGAATGGATCCTTGACCACAATTCATGTGTATGTAAAAACATGCTTATTTTATCAAAGCTTGCTTGGCTTTATTTATTTAGTAATAATGGTCATATCATAGTTAATTTAGGCATAGTCATCTCTGTGGTGTATATCCTCTGTATGTTACTTGCTGCATGTGACTTACCAATTTTTGCTGTTTTCAGGTGGAAAAGATGCTTGAAGAAATTCTGCCCTTGTTGATGCCAATGCAAGAGAGCAGCAAGGCTGTTGCTGTTGGGTCTCGACCTTTGGCTCCAGCCCCATCCAAGGCCACACCCTCCGCTTCATTTCTACCACCCACCACTACTACTACAGCCACCTCCCCAGCTGCCCTTAGGAGAGCAGTGAGAAATCAATCTCAACTTCAAATGGGCCGGTCAGGTCAGGTGGAAGATGTGGTCTCTCAGATCCAGGGTGTCCCAGCCCAGACCCAAACACCAATGCGAGTCACAGCCCTCCAGTCACCAATGCTTTCGTCACAGATGATCAGTTCACATTCGCAGCAGCCTCTGCCACAGCCACAGCAGCAGCAGACTCAAGTTCAAATTCCAGCTCTTCATTCCCTTGGCCACCCCCTCATTCAGAGCTCCCAGATCACAATTGTCCCCACCACCACCACCCAGGCTCAGAATTTCAGCTCATCCAACCTTTCCCAAGATGTTAGCCAAGCTGTCAATCAAAATGGGCAACCCATGCACCAGAACACCACTCACACTGGCATGACTCATTATCAGGCAGCCACTCACTCCAACATGGCACGACTGGTGGCTGTGGGAAATGGTGGTGTCATGACTAGTGCCACAGTTGGAAAAAATCACATCATTGACAATGGAAGTGCCACCTTCTCTGTACAGGAGAGCCAGAATTTGCCAAACTTTTCCCAAGCTTACCGTGATTCTGGGACCAGTGCACCAGTTGTCACCTCCCCTCCCCTTACCCTCCCTTCCTCATACCTAGCCAGCACCTTAACCACAGCAGCAGGCCAAGGCAAGAGTGGTTCATCAACATCAACCATGACTATTAATGTAAGTGTTAGGATGTAATTTGTTCTCAACTTATATCTAAAAGTAGAACATATCTATTTGTTGATTTTTTTCTTCTTGCACATCTGTATAATTAGTGAAGTTGTATGGGTGGTGGTTTAAAATTTCTGTTTTGTTTTGCCCTCAGTTTCTGCTTAAAAGAAAAAAATTATAAATATATGGATGCTTAGCAGTGATGGTTAAAATTATAATTTCATTTGCTTACTAGATAATGAACTTACAGAAAGTCACACTTTGTTTTGTTGTTTTTGTGAAACTTTCTATTTTTCTGTGACATTAATGAAAGACTGGCACAGTTGTCATCATGAATAGCATATTTATTAGAGCAACACTTTTTCCCATTGCATTCACCAATCATGAACAAGTATACATAGGTTTTATTAATGTCATTTGCCAGTAATGTTAGCAATGTTGCCTTGTGATGAAATTAAGACAAGTAGTGTTGGTTACATTATTTATGTTGAAGCCGTTTGGTATCACAAATTTCTTGACTCCGTGAAGATAAATGATCTAAAATACAGTTGACTCCACTACTTCCAATCCGTTTGACCACAAGTTTATGGTTTTTCAGATAATAAATATATGTATTGAATTTTCTGTATAAAAATCAGCGGATCATCGCAACTTTCATGTTCTTGTAAGGAATTTGCTTAAAAAAGAGTTAACTGTATTTCTCTATTATTGGAATACAGCATTTGTTATGACTGTTGTTGATATTGTTCTTCAGCAATACCTTCAGAATCAAGAATCTCACCAGCAAAGCTCAGGCCCTCAGCATAATGTCCTTCACCAGCAACAGCTGCAACATCCCTACCAACCGATTGCTCAACCAAACCATTCCTTTGTCCAGGCTTCACTAGACACACAGCAACAGCAACATATTAAGCTGGTAATTTAATTTTCTTTTGGATTCGGATGTGTTGTTGTAATTGATATTTGGATTGAATACACTATCCTCATGCTTAAAGTGAGAAACATAATCTTTTCTATAAAAAAACACCTCTGATTCAGTTTTTTAAATTCCCACTAAAAGCCTTATATCTGTATTTAAAATAGCAGGCATTATTAGCTCACAGCATATTGTTGTTGGCTATTGAGATGCTTGTGGTAAAAAATTTTGGAAAGAAGCTTCATGCTTCAGGATAGATTTGCTGCTATAGAAAAGGATCGCTCACACAGCATTAGTAGAGCAACATAAAAATGTGGCCTTGGTTTGAGAGCCATCACAGGTATAATTTGTTTTAAAGAAGTCTTAATATCTTCTCCCTGACACCTTCCTCCCTTTTCAAGTACACTCACAATGTGAGCGTATGTTCCCTATTTTTGTTGAAAAGAAATATGTGTCTGTCCAGGCTTTACAAAAAACTTTTTGAAAGATACACAATGAATTATATTAAAAATAATCATAATTTTATGTAAAAGCACTTCTTCAGGACTTTGCCTAATTTTATTCAAATGTTTGTTTTCTCACCAGCAGGCCCACCATTTTCAACAGGCACAGCAACAGCAGCAACAACAGCCTGCACCCCCAGTATTGACATTGCACCTGAAACCCACCAACAGTTCCTCCTCTGACAGTCCAGGGTTTGTTCTCAGCTTGCAGGGGGCGACCATTGTTTCCCAGCATAATGATCAGGTTGGTACTTTCTTCCCTTGTTTTCTTGTCCTTTTTGCTGGTCATTTCATTTCCCCTGTGTTGTTTTTATCTGTTTTTGAAAATATTAAACATAGTGCGTTACCTCACTCAGGCTGTGGTTATGGCTCTAATGAGCAGTATGCTGTCCCATCGTACACTCTTTCTCACTCTTTTTCCACTCTCTGTGGAAAGGCTGTGTAATGGTTGCATTTTGTCAGCAGGCTCATGCCAGTAACTGTTGAACCAGTATTAGTAATCATCGGTGTACGTTCTGATACTACCCTGCTAAAGTTGTCAAGTGATTCATGTGCTTTATCAAATGATTTGGTTATGCAGCAGTGTAAAATGAGATTTTTCTCTTGTGTAAGCAAATTCACATTTACAAAGGCGTGTCCCTCTAAGCTCAACAAATGCAAGATAATACTTTATACAGTTTTATTTCATAACACGATGTCAGAGAGCAAAAAAGAACTTACAAAAACTAAATGAACCATTTTATTTCATGTTTACTTGAAAGATAATTGTCATGTCTGTAGGCTTTGCATGAAACTTTGACTGTATTTTAGAATGACTTGAAAGCAATATACCTCTTAGAGATCAGGAATCACTAAGTTTTCACTTTCTGAGACCTTGCAAGAAGACTGGGGAATAATCACTACTATATTGATTAATTTTACAGTTAAACTGGATCAAATAACCAAAACTTTATTATCTTTTCTCCAACAGCCTTCAGGGTTGACAGGCTTTAATACTGGCAACTCTGCTCAGTCGGTCAACTTGTCCAACAGCCAGGGTGTAGTTCTTGTGGCCAGCCAAAGCCCTACTGGTAGCCTCCTTCTCAATCGAATCTCACCAAACCCTCAGCCCCAAAGCTCAACGCCTAACAACACCTTCGTCACGCCGCACAACTCAGCCCCTGGGGCCCCATCCAGCTTTATATTGTCACCGTTCACCCAGCCATCACCCCAACAGAACTTGAACCCCTCCCATTTCACAAGTGGAACTATCACCATGACAACGTCAGCTTTTACCCAGGCTGATAGTACTGCCTCAGCTGCTCAGCAGTTTGTCTTCTCATCCCCCACGACAACCTTAGGGGAGGGTGCCCTGCACCAACCACCTCACCCTCATCATCAGCATGATCAGCATCAACATCAGCAGTTTTCCAGTGTTTTTCCAAACCCCACCACAACCGTCGATGCATTCCCCATCAAACATGATAATGATTTGTTCACTTTTCATGGCAGTGATATCACTTTCACTAAAAAGGAAGAGCCAGTAGATGACAGCCCTTCACCACTCTCATTTTCGATGAGCCAACCCAGTCACAGTGATGGTAGTCTTTCATTATTCAGTACAGCAGTTATCACGACAAAAGAGACACATCCCGTTTTTGCAGGAACCCTCTCTAAACCTGGTGAGGAGCCTCGTTCATCATTTTCGGTACAGAGTACCAGTGCACACCCACAGTGTGTGCAACAGCATCAGCTTCCACATCAGCCCCAAGCTCACTTACAACAGCATCAGCAAGCACATCAGCTTGACACATCTGATCTGATGGCAGGACCATCAGGCCTCAGTGCTTCAATGAAAGATATGGTATGTTGTTTGGAGTTTCAGGAGTAAAGAATTACAAGATTCTAAAGAACCCATTTTCAAAAATTTGAATTATCAGCATTTACTCATGTTTCAACAATCTTACTTAAGTGTAGAGAGAGATGCAACCCTTTGGAAATAGGAATTTTTGAGTTCAAGAAATGTTGCAGGATAGTATCGGTAGAACTTTGATTATTAAGTACGTCTTTGGTGCATGGAAAAAATATCACTTTTTTTTTTTTTTAAAGTGTGCTTATTATTGAGGTCTACATGGATGATTAAAATATAATGAGAATGAACCTGTCAATGTGAAATTCATAATTAATAGTGAGATATGCTTATTTTTCAAATACTTAACATCAACAACATTGCACTGTTTGAAATACATAAGGAATTATTGAGCTGGAATTTCAGGGTCTAGTCCATACATTCAGGCTTGTTTGCTTTCATGACTAAAATTTGAAATAGAAAATACAAACTTGAGATGAGTGTTGAAAGTATACAGGTTTCTCAAGTATATGAGATTGCATTCATGAAGTCTTATGGAACTTCGAGTAATGTTAGCACCTAGCAGGCTGCTTTTCTCTGTAGTTACTTTTTGTGTGGAATTCAGATATTCTTGGAACTACATTGTGCTGAGGTTGATATCTTTAGAGGCTGGAATCCATGCTCCATCCTTAACTAAGATTCATGTATTTTGAGTGCACTTACAGCACCGGTACATGCACGCACATATGTATAGGGATTTGGGGGTGTGGATGTGTGTGTTCACATATATGCAAATGTGTATGTTTCTTTGTTTTACATACTTGTGTTCTTTTCAGCTTAGTGTCTGTGCGCAGCTGAAAGAAAGTAAATATATCTTAGCACCTAGAGCACACCTAAGGGATTAGTTGCCAGACAAATGCAATACTGTTTTTATCATTATTTTCTTGATCTTTACAGAACTGTTTAATGTATGTCTGACACAAACCTGTCGCCCTTCCAGATCACCAACCCGAATTCCTGTGATACTCTTGATGGCAGCTTCTCCTCCCTGCCCAGCGCCGATCTCAACCTAGAAGACCTCCTTGACCTCAATGACCTTGATGATGTTTCTGACCTCGGCTGCTCACCCCTTACCCCATCAGATCTTTCGGATCAGCCCATTACTAGCGCTGACATGGTAGTTGGGGGAAAGGGTGTTGATGGTGGCACAGGTGGTGTTAATATGATGGCACAAGACCACAGCGGCTCTTGCATGAATGGTAGGCTGTTAAATCATGTTCAGGATATTGCCTTCATTGATTCTAGGTTAGTATGCTTGGCTGAGCATTTTGCCAGTCTTGAGGTGAGAGGAGCCAGTATCTCATTAGCAGTCTACAGAGGTGCCACAGACATGCAAAATCTGGTGAAGTGTTAGAAAATTTCCATTTGCTTTTCCAGTCTGGAAAAAACCTGGAATTGGCTAAAACAGTTGGTTCTCTTGGAAGAAACATGAGTACTTAAAGAAACATGCAAGTTTTATTGGTGATGCACAATTTTTATTTGGAGGGACCTTCTGTCTTCCTTTACCTGGCTCCTAATCCTGTTAGTTTCCTCCAGTTGCCTCGGTTTCATCCAGAGCATAAAAAAACTTGGGACTTGTCTTTACTATAGAAAATGCAAAAGATCAAGTAAGCATAAGACCTATCGCAGTAAGCTGGATCGTGATAGGACCAGTATTGCGGAAGGACCCATATTGCGGTAAGCTGGATCTTGATAGGACCAGTATTGCGGAGGACCCGTATTGCGGTAAGCTGGATGTAGGACAGTATTGTGGTAAACTGGATCGCAGTTAAGCGGAGCTGACAATATGTGGGCTAAGGGATAAAAACTGATATTGGACCTTATGAAGTTAGGAGTAGCATGATATATGTGACCAGTCTTCACCATTGTGTGTATTTTTTCTGCAGAAAATATGTCTGCATTTGGTTGTGTCAGCAACAGCATGATGTACCAGCAGCAGAACTCACAGCAGCCACCTCTTCAGCAGCATCATCATCAACATCATCAGACCCCGCAACCAGCCCTTATCCAAGTGCCCCCTTCCTCCCCTCTGCACCCTGGTGCCCCTCCCCGCTCTGTGCCCTCCTTTGCCCCCATGCTGCTGAGCAGTTCCCCCCAGGGTGGTCCCCTCTCCTCTTGTGATAATGCCAACCAGAGCCAGGGTTTTGTTGGAGGAGGGAGCAGTGATCCTGAGCTCAATTCTGTGATAAAAGACTTTAGCCCTGACTGGGCTTACACAAAGGTAGGAGGCTGGGTTCTTCACAGTCATAGATCTAGTCATAGCAACATCGACGTGGGCTTTACTGCGGGAGTCTCCTTCAGTTCCTTACATACACAGAAGGGTGAACAGAAAGACAACATACATTTGTTTTCTCTCCATTCACCCTGGCAAATTGGAAGAAATCCCAGCTTAGCTTCTATTCTTGTGTGATCTGATAGCCATTAGACTGCTTATTAATTTTGTAAATGACAAGGTATAGTCCATATCAAGGAAATCAGACCCTAAATAAAGCCATTTAGATAAGTGAAGGAATAGAAAGAATAACAAAGTGACTTTCTGTTTTGAAGAGATACCCATATAATTAATGTACCCATATTGTTACCCATATGTTAATCCTGGTGGCCTTAAATGTTTGCTTTTGCCTGCTACAGTCTCTGTAACTCTGTGTCTTGAGTAATACTTTCTTCTCACAGAAAAGTAACATTGTTTGGCAAGAAGTAATTCTCTTTGTTCATCTTTTCAGACATAGTAGTCTCATTCTGTCTTCATTATGTTTTAAGCATAATAAGTATATAACAAGACAGTAAACACCTAAGCACTGTGGCATGTGTAAAGGCACCACCAATATGGAATTGATCTAAACTGCCAAAGCCATATATATTACCCTTGCACACACTTAACTGCAAAAACCAAGAAACATAGTGTGGGTAAAATATTGTAGATATTTGTCTCAGCCGTATGTTCATCTTATGGTGTTGGGAAAAGTAAATTTGAGAAAGAGTGAGGCTAAATTTGTATACACTTTGATGATGTAGGATCTCAAATCATAAACTGCTCTAAAGTAAGCTTCAACTACTTAAAACTATTTAAAAGGTGGGACTTCAGACAGGAAATTGCTTTGAAGCTAGCACCACAGACCTGTAATAGCACAAAATTTCATTCCTTGTTTCAGACAAACACCAAGATCCTGGTGGCTGGGCCGTGGTTCAGTGAAAACTCAAACTACTCTTGTGTGTTTGATGGAGAACACATTCCAGCAACACTGGTTCAGCCTGGCCTCCTGCGATGCTTTACCCAGTGTAAGTCTCAGAGTGTGTGTGTTTTCAGGCACCTTTTGACAGGTTTATATATTCCATTCATGGAGAAATTGATTTTAGTGCAAAATTTAATATGGGCTTGAATGTTCTTTTCATGGTCAGCTTTATCTTTGATGATGTCAAAGGAAATGATTTTATTCATGTACTGCTTCATCATATTGGAAGAAGAAACAGATTTTCACAGGCTAAAACTGAATGCTCTTTCCTTGCCTCTTTTAAAATACACAAGTGATTGCATGATGTTTTTTCCTTTTTTTTATTTTTGTAAGAAGCATATGTTAGATTCCTTGGACAGTCCAACCAACTGCTGGAAATTTCTACAATATAACTTAAGTTTGAACCTCTTTAGCTAAAATCTTGTTGGAAGTGATACAAAATGGGGAAAAAGAAACAAAACTGAACTAAATGCTACTATTTAGTGACACTATCTATGTGGTAGTGTTCTGTGTGTTTTAACTTCCAAATATCAAGGTTGCATTTAATTGGGTGAATGAGGGTACTTCCTTGTGGGACAGTGAAACCACCTTTCTAAACAGGAAGTGTTGATTAAAACTTGTGTAATAATGTATCATCACATATTTCCACAGATCACAGCCCTGGATATGCCACACTTCAGGTGGCACGAGACAGTGTGATCATTTCTAATTGTGAAGTTTTTGAGTTTTGTGATAGAGAAAGCCGTGATTCTAATACTACCCACCCTGAGTGGTTTGCCATTGATGGTAAGTTTCATCACAAGTGTCAAAAACTATTATTTTGACCACCTGTTGTGATGTTTAGAAATGTCATCTGCTTACTATATTATTCAATCGCTGTGACAGGTTTTGGAAGACTTCCTTTTGAAATGACGCCGTTGGTTTATTAATACAGTGAACCTCGGATCTAACAAGGTCACCGGGACTGATCTTCAGTCCTTGTTGAAGCCAAGGTCTCATTGAATGCAAGGTCTCTGCAAGCCATGTGAAAACTGGTCTGTTTCTAGTGAGAACCTCTAGCCAAAAGGGTACTTAGCTTTGCACTTCAAAAATATCACTGGTTGCTTCCCTTGACTTTAGACACCATCGGCGTGACAACATCGCGAACTGATACATGTACTGATTTATTAAAAAACTTTTGTTTGGTGGAGGGTGGGGCCGGAATAAAATAGTGTAAATGTCGAGAAACAAATGGTTTCAATCACTGTCTCTTAGTCTGTGATTAAAATTTTGCCTAGCACAATGATTGGTCCAAACAAAGGGTTGGCCAAGATTAGTATTCCATCGTTCCATTGTCCATTCCCCTCCTTTCCCCTTGCCCTTGCATTGCAGACTTCAAGGGCTTTAATTACTCTTCCACTGCCTTCCGCTGATCGCCCAGATGGTTCTATCTTCTTTCTCCATCTCCTCCCTCCCTACTCCACTCCTTCACACACGTAATTATTACCAGTAACCTTTCATACTGACTCAGTCTTGTAGACTGTTGTTAGCACTTGTTACGTAAACCTTCGGGAGTTGCTCGCTGCTGACAATTTATTGCGGGTGAAAAGGATGGGTGACGGTCTAACTTCAGGTCAATGACCTCATTAGAGCCAAGGTTGTATTCGTTGGTACATTTACAAATAACGACAAAAGGTGGGGATTTTCATTTCCCTCGTTGAATGCGAAGTCTCGTTGGATCTGAGGTCGTTGTATTCGAGGTTCACTGTATTGTCCTCATCATTAAAGAAAAATATGCCACTGTTTGACTCACAGTTTTTGTTTCACATATATATTTTGTCTTAGACTGGGCAGGGTAAAGTTTTAGGTCTGTTTTCCTCCATCACCAAGCCGGTTCTTCAAAGGCTTGAGCCTACACCCCTTGGGTTTCCTCACTCCTGTGACATTTATTGTCCTCAGCCAACCAGTTGAAACTGTTGCTGGTTGAAAGACTGGATCAGCTCCGACGAAGATTTGTTAGGGCACAGCAACCATTTCAGGTGAGAGTTTGCTGGCGATATGATCTCATATCCAAAGTCCACACTGAAGAATAATGATCCATGTTGTTTTCTCAGTGTTTGCAGATTCTAGAATTTTTTTTTGTTTGAAGTATTGATGTTTGTTATGTTTCTTTTCTACCATATTAGCAATTGGTGATTTTGGATACTACATCATTTAGGATTTAAGCATTTTAAATCTCACTTGTTTATACAGTGGGAGCCCCCCGTTTTTGATAATTGAATAAAGATAAATCTTGACAAACTGACAAGGCAAGATCATGTAAATCTAAGTGTCCTGAGCTGTAGCTTGTACATGAGAAGGCATTTGTTTCTGTCATCAGTTACAGATATCTTGCGTGTAGAGACACATTTTAACAGAAATCAGTTTTGCAAGGAGACATGTATCCTGGCTAGATGGGCTTAACCCATTTGAGTTAAAAGAAAAACAGAATGACTTAGTCTGTTTCATGTTATTGGCAGGACTCTATTTCTGATGACATGGAGACGCTAGAGGCCAACTTGGTTCAGCAGGTCCAGGCAATGTCCAGCCAGGCATGGACAGACTCCAATCTGTATCCCAAGGCTGGCCAGCACAACCTGACTTTGCTCCACTTGGCTGCAGGTCTAGGCTTTGCCAAACTCATATCCTGTCTCATCCGCTGGAGGTAGGGTTGAATGTTCACAATAAGTTTTCATTCTTCATGTCAAACTTGATATATCAGATGCCAGTGGTCTGATTTATGTCATTTTCAGTCATGCAATAGGCCAGCAACAGGGAAGGTCAGTTTTTGTAGATAAATTGTGTGCCTGCAGAATTTCTCATTTCATTGTTGTTAACGTGTGGAGTTCCTATATTCTGAAGTTGTTAGGAGTTCCTTGCACTATCACATCTTATGATCTTGAATAAGTAAAAAAAAATATGAATTCCATACTTCTTTCAGAATGGACAACAGCTGTGTGGCTTTGGAATTTGAAGTGGATGCTCAGAGTGTTGACAGTCATGCATGCACACCACTGGTCAGTAAAACCTTTATAGTTCACATTCTTCATACCTGGTCTATAAACCAGTACAAAACATTATTTTTTGTTCATGTGAATTGTTTATGTCTGTGTTTACAAATCATTGTCATAATCGTCGTGGCTGTCCATTTTACCCCTGAGAGAATAATATAGTGCCTTAACCTTGCTCTAGTAAACTGTTTCTCATCTTAAATTTCCACTGAGCCAAGTTACTGAAACTTATATGCAATTATGGGTGGTAGGGAGGGTGGAATTGAAGGACAGGGAGGTAGAATCAACACATAAAAATATGTTGGCTGCATATCTGGTAGCCAAGCTGAGAAAAAGGCCTCTGAGTAGTTTGATCTCTCACATGTGGTAAGATTGTAAATTATTGCTTGATTTTTATGGGTCTAGGACAAGGTTTTCTTGTGACCTTTGAATCGAAAACTATATGTTCAGTACTGGGAGAGGACCAGGGCAGAAAACTGTTATTGCTGAGAAAAATACTATGCCGTCTTGAAACATACATGTTTACCAGTATGATTTATGCTTTGAAGTATATTTAGTCCAGACTGCTACCCTTAGTTATGCTCTGAATAAAACATACGTTTTCATCTGTTTAGATGTGGGCTTGTGCCTTGGGAAAAATTGATGCAGCCCTGACCCTTTACCACTGGAATGCTTCCCCTTTGAAGATGTGCAATAAAGATGGCCTCTTGCCCTTGACCTTGGCAAGACAAAAAGGCCACTACAATCTCGCCAACCAGGTAAGAGAGTTTTGTTTTGTCAACTACCATTTGCACATTTGCATATATGACAAGAGATGTTACCTGGTAAATTTATGTTCATGGCACACACATTGGCACACTTATAAGCATGCAGTGTGATAATCAAGATTTAACAGACAGACTATCTTGATATTTGTAATGGGAAGCTACTCAGTATTTGTCATCCGGCTGCTGAAAATGAGACCTAAGTCATGTTTTGATAATTTAAAATCTTTTCAAATGTATTTTAATCATTTTTCTGGCTTGATGTGGCACAAGTTATCCCAGTTCAATGGCAGAAATTAAAAAGAAAATCATGATTTAAGAATGAATTTGCGTGCAGATCAAATGATTTACCTGATAATTACTCAGATTTATCCACAATTTCTTACCATTCCCCCATTACATTACAATTTTATTGTACAGAAATGATTGCACTTGATTTTCACACAACATAATTTTGATATCAGCTGGCCACAGTCATCTTCTGAGCTTAATGTTTCAGTTCCGAGTTAAACAACTTAAACCTCTTTCCAGCATATCACACGACAATTTACTTTGCATATCTGTATCTCCAAGCTCACGGTCTTATATCTCATCCACAGGTTGAACAACTGGAAAGAGCCAAAGAACAACAACAGTTGAAACAACAACAACTGCAGTCTCAGCAGAAAGATCTGACAGCAACCCAAAACATGGACCTAACATGTTCGCCTTCGACTTCAAATGATGTACTCACCCACACTTCTTTGTCTGAGGGAACCTCAAACGAGCATGGGAAGGATGACTCTGAAATCAAGGATGAGCTAATTGAAATTCGCCTCAATCCACCCCCTTCTTTTCCAAAACCAGGAAAGCCTGGGCCAAAACTCATTCGCAGATTTAGTGAACAGGTAATGGACTCCAAAGTTTCAGAAGTATAGCGTTGAAGAAATTCATTTGGTCTAGTTTCTCAGTGATAGTGCTAAGTCTGTAGAATACCAGCCACTCTTCCTCACATTTAAGGATAATGAAGAGCAGCTGCAGGTTGCTAAGGATTTTCATTTGGAAGAGCAGTTTCAGTTTTCAGAATACCAGTTTCGCTTAATTTGGAAAACTTACATTTTGTTCAAAGACATCACTGTTAAGATTGTGAGGCATAGTGTTTTGAAGTCTAAAGTTTTGCTTAATGGCTTTACAGGTGATAGGCCACCAGAGCAAGCCTCTGAACAAAAGAAATTCAGTGGACCTCTTGCCCAGTGGACAGGATATCGATCAAGTCACCCTTCCCACTATTGGCTCACCGATGGGCCAGCCTGTTCGAGAGGCCAACTCGGAGCCCCACCTTCCTGTCAGCCCAGACATGGCTTTCGTGGCACCTCCTGCTCCCCGCTTGTTGCTGGAGGATGAAATAGATGAACCATCGGCATATTCCGGGGAACCCTCCACCTCAAAGATGGATACTGGTCAGTTCAGTTTCATTCCTTTTGCATTACCTGTCTTCTTGTATTGCAAATTTACATCTTCCATGTTTAGGGTCTTATATGGCTTACCTAATGACCTACAGTCTTAGATATTAAACAGACCTGTAAAATCTCCGACAGTTGTCAGTTTTCCGACAATTTCGTTTCAAGCGAAAAAATACCGACCCAGCCGCCGACCCGACTCGATCAACCAAAAATTAATAATGGGAATGTCAGAAGTGCCGAAGCTAGAGAAAAGAAGAGCGATACTTCCGCTAGTTGAGACGCATCCGCCATGTTGTGAGCGCTTCACGCTGCTTGTCATTGTGTGTATAGGCCTAGTGTGTCGAGTGTTTCGATCACTTGTGACTAAATAGATCTGGTAATTTGCAGTGTTTTAAAACTATACGTCTAGTCTAGATCGTGGTGTTTACTTTATTAACCGTGATTTGAGTGATCTAGCCTAGTGGTGCAGTGGACATCGGCATCGGCCGCATCGGGAAAGTGTTGTGAAGAATAGGTTTAAGTGGTCTTGGCTAAAAGAAAAAGCAATAGAGATTTCCAATCATCCTATGCCAGCAAGATCAACAAACCAGGAATGGCTTACCGTCTCCATTGTGATCAGAGACTTGATTACAGTAAGAAGGGCAAGTCCTTCATCAAAAGGCACGCTGGGAGTGCTGGCCATCTCAAGAAAAGAAAATCACACATTTCCAACCAGTCTCTGTCTGCTATTTTTGCGTTTTTTGTTTGTTTTTTGGCTGCACAGAAGCACTTCTGATGCGCGTTTGATGCTGTATAGAAGCACTTCCGATGCGCATAAAATTTTCAGACAATTTTGTCTTGGGGCACTTACAGGCCTGATTAAAAGATATAATGCAGCAACCTGGTAAGGGCTCATTAGTAAACATGTCATAATCATCTTAACAGTGAAGTATGCATATTACAACTGTGGGAAAATGTTACCTATTGGCTTGGCATTATGGATGAGCTTAGGAGACTCCCTGTGTAAAAGTATAAAGTTTTTAGTTTCTTGTGCCCTCCACTCCACCTTATTAAACAGTGAGGGCATATTAAAACCCTTCTGTCATTGTTTGCTATTCTTCTTTTTCAGATGAAGTGGTGTCTCTCCGCAGTGGAAGCCCTATTATAGATGTGGAAAGAATCTCATCTGATGAAGAGGTTGATGCTAATAAAGGTAATTGTCACAAGATTGGTCTTCAGCAAAATATGAAATGAGTAGAGTGGCAAAAGTTGGAATGGCACAAGAATTGTTTGACACCGTGTGAGGTGGCTTTTGAAAATTTTGGTTTTTTTTGTTTCGAGGTACCATTTCAATCTGTTATGAAACTGTCATTATGGAACACCACATATAAGGATTAGGATGTCACCAGTTACTGACATAAATGAGGAACATCTCTCATCACTATGTCAGTTCAAGAGCATGTCTGCACACTTAATTAGAATACAGCATCATGGTGGCAGTCACAACAGGTTCTGCTGGTCAGAGCAGACCTTTTAGGTGAGCATTCAAGTGGATTCTTCCATTTTAATATCTTTTTTAGGAAGTTTCACCATTTGGAGCAGGATCTTTGTTTTCTTCCAGTTCTTAAACCATCATATGTCTCTTTCAGAGGGATCCAAGCATCAGATGGTGACACTGGCCAATCAGATCATTGCAGCAATACCAGAGAGGATAAAGCTGTCACCTGCTAAGACTGATGAAGCAGATGAGGCTTCCAGCGGAAGGGGCAGAACTGAGTCGCACAGTTCCCTCCCTTCACAAGGGGGATCACCACGCCCCTCATCATTTGGGGATGACTCTGGGATCTCCACACCTATGACAGATAGCTTGGCTTTTGAGGAGTACAGGTGAGGACTGACAGACCATGAGAGTTGTTTGATCACTATCTCTTTAGAAAAATGCTGTGAATGCATTTGGATATTTACTTTAGTAATACATTGTGCTGCTGGATGGATAAAATTAGAGTTCTTCAGGACTCAAGCTAGTGTTTTGGCCCCTAGGCTGTCAACACTTTTGAGGGAGTCCTTCTATTGCTGATGTTTCATCATCTTGATCATTTTTGGCTGTGCTACATACGAAATCTCAGTGTAGAGCTTAATTGGTCCTGCCTCATAAAGAGTGCTTGTGATTTGACTGTTAGAAATATCTTCCTTTTGTTATGACTCTACAAATTACCTTTATTGCTGCTGTGCATCAGGAAGGTCACAAGGAGCAAAAGCTCCTTGTGAAAAGGGCTCATAATCTTGACTCATCAATAAATGTTTTCATCTTTGTCTTTGCAGGTACCCCGAGTTTGGCACCCCATCTTCCAGTCTCAGCCCAGACTCCACCTGTCTGCCCAGCCCTTACAGCCCCTACAGTTTTACCTTGGACTCCCCACCCCCTACTACAGCTGAGTTCACCGAGTACTTCAATGCTCCCACCACCTACATGGAGAAGGACTTCTCTCAGCTCACCTTGTCAGGTAGGATAAGCATCAAGAATGCCTGTAATCAGCAAATTTTTTTTATTAAATAAGAGAATGTTAACTTTCAGAGAAAGCTGTTTGACATCAGTCCCGTCCAAATAAAAACATTTTTTGACTGCCAATATCTCATTTTGTCATTGAACATCAGTAACTCAAGGATGCCTTGGTCATGTCAGTGTATAAGTAAATGTTTATGAATTTTTTTATTGGAGGGGGGATGTAAGGTGAGGGGCTTAAATCTTGATAAAGTGCTCAAAATATCCTTTATGTTTCTTATAAAAATTTAGTTTCAATCTTATTAATAGTTGTCTTCTCCCACTAACAGACCAAGAACAGAGGAAACTGTATGAAGCAGCTAAAGTGATCCAGAATGCTTACAGACATTACAGAGACAAGCAGCAGCAGCAACAGCAGCTTCAGCAGCAGAAAGAGATTGAGGCAGCAATATTGATACAGAGTTACTATCGCAGATACAAGACGGTAATTTCCCAACTCTTTGCATCTTAGTCAAATGTGCAGTAAGATAGAAACCTGCTGGGAGATATTCTGCATGAAGATAGATAAATAGGAATGTCATATACAACCTGCCAAAGTTTTTCATGGGAAGATATTCCCTCAAATAACTCTTTTTAACATCTTGACACTGGCGGATTTGTATTTGTTCACAGGTTGTAATTCTTTGCCATGATAAGATATATTTGAACGCATCCTGGTAATTGGCTCTGGCTACTACACTGTTGTGTGTGAGATACCCAGAATAAATTTTGGATCAAATCTTGTGACACATGGACCTAGCAGTTGTGTCCCCATTACACAAGAGTTTCACAGTATCATCCTCTGTTTGCTTATAAACACAGTCAAACTCAGCAGTCTCTCACATGTGGAATGTAATCTGGAACATTTCCCATACAAGCTGGCAGAATGTTCTCTGGCCAGTTTTATCTTGTAACGTGAAGCACATTTCATGTCACAATGCAGGTATATTTAAGTATTATCACTTCATTTTGGCATCTCAGTAAACTCAAACCAGCCAACATTTTGTAAACAGCTTAGATTGAGATAATATAGGGAAAGTCCTGAACTGCAAATGAATTTACAGATTTAACCTGCGTTGATATTTATTATTCATATCTTGTACCCTTGTTAACCAAATTTCAGTATGCTTACTATAAGAAGATGAGCCATGCAGCAGTCCTTATCCAGAACCAGTTTAGGACCTACTATGCTAAACGCAAGAAGCGGGGGGACACTGGCGCCACTACTAGAAGAGAATCTGAGAGGTTGAAGAAAGGCAGGAATCAGTCAGTCATCATTCAGCAAAGATTTAGGTAAGTTCTCCACACATTCAGTTCATGCTATGAAACTTTTCAGGGAGAATGGTTGTCTTAGGTGGGCACTTTGATTTCCCATACAAGATTTAAACATTCTGCATGTTGGTAATATTTACCAGAGTGGCCACTATACATCATATATAAAAGTTACTATCATGCATTTTGATGTGTAGTGTGGTAATCCAAAATACTTTAAGACAATTATATAATCTTACCGTCATCGCAGACAGTAATAGTTTGCCTAATTAGGCCAGTGTTTTTTTTAGTTTTGAAAAGATTTTACAGCATGGCTGTTAAGATGCATTAAAACACAGAGGCCTTTTACTTCATTTAGTGAATGAGAACAGTTCAGAATCTTCAGAATTTTTTTTTAATTTGTATTTTAGCCTGCAAAAACTTTCATGTATCTGAAGGAGAGTACGAGGAAATGAAGTAACACAAAGGCTATGTGTGTACGGTTCCACACGGGATCCCTGTAGCAAATGCACATAGGGCAAAAGGATTGATCCTTATACTGTAATATTCTGTGGGTGGTCCTGTGCACAGCATGGTATGCAGGAAATGGGCTTATAAGCAACAGAAATGGAAGTCTCCAAGCAGTGGTTATGGGCAAAGAAGGCTGACCTGTGAATGGTGTTTGCTATCCTTGTGTCTTTGCTAGTAGAGAGAGGAAATAGTGTGATAACTTCATTTATTAGCGCACCATCCTTGATTCTTGCCATATCCTCCTATGGGCCAAGGCCATCGAAAAAGATCCACAAACTAATTTTAAACTGTAGGTTTTGGCTGCCGTTGCTGCCAGGCTGCCACTTTACAGTAGTCCACATCAGAAAATGTCTTAACTCTGCCCACTTCCCTGAATACGTTCTAAATATGTACCCCAGGCAAAGAAAAGTTACAAGTCATGAATGTTCTTTTCACAGGTCACATTACCAAAGAAGGTCACTGGATGGCAAAGAGGGGAGTGGCCAGGCTCAAGGCTCAGGAGATGCACCTGACAGGTAAAAGAACTTACATAGAAATACAAGAGCAACTACTTATAAATGCTCTTTGCCCATGTCATATCCTCCCACTCACATATACTTTGGCCTAAACATATGCATTAGTGGGTGTGCAAGTATTTTGGACCAAAAAAAAAAGACATTTTGTGGTGTTTTAGGTGTTCAGGATATTTTGTAAGTCCAGCCCATTGAAAATTTCCTGTGGTCATAAAATTGGTAAGGCATGGGTGGAAGCATGGATTGAAATAATACCTCATTATAAAAAATACCCTGAGGAAAGAAATACTTGCAAAGAGAAAGCATCCATCAAAGCCAGCTATGGAAAGGGAGCTGCAAAGTGGCATGAAACTATATAAAGAGCAGTGTAAGATTTTCCTGTAACTTGTAGTCAGTAGTTTAAGCTGTGTACCGTTCATACCTGCGTGTAACTACCCCCATGGCATGGCAAAACAAATTGCTTTTGAGAAGCCGGTGTAAAACTTAAGGAATCATAGAACAACTTTGCACAAGATTGCATCGCCACTCAACAAGAAACTGTTTTAGTCTAGAAGGAGAAAAGAAAATTAGAGGGTGCTATCTCTTGAATGTGCTTTATGAATATGTGATAGAAAAAATAAGGCACTTTCTTTTTAGGAATGGAAAGACCAAATGCCTGTGGTCTGCAAAGGCTAGTTTAAGCTATTTGAAATGACTGCATTTTAATGCTAACCTGTGTAGAGCATAGACAGAATCTTAGACTTTGTACTTTGGGATTGTATGGTGAAATTTTACATGCCAGTTCTCGGATTGAGGAAACTTCAGGGTATGTGGTAAACTGTTGTCATAATACACACAGCTTTGATGAAAGTAATAATTAATAATAATGTTAGTAATAATTTGTCCTATGACAGTAGCTGTCAGCATGCTTGAAATGGGATAATAGATGCATGGGCCTTGTTAATTTAGTGGTTGCCTCTCATGTTAAAGACTATGATCTTGGCATGCATCTGACTAACAATGGAATAACACTATATTAACATACATATGTTCATTACTTCTTATTGAAAAATTTCTTTACTTGTTTTAGAAAAAGTGACCTTTGGATTTCAAATTTTCTTTTGAGGGAGAGTTTTCTTTTGTTTTAGGGGGTTTGTGAGAGGGTTGGAGAGAAATGAGTGGCTCATGGAAGGAAAGAGGGAAGATGAATAGACCAGTGGGTGGAAGAAAAAGTGAATGTTCAGATGAGGATGTTGATAGACAGTAAGGGGTGACACTTATTGCACAGTAGATGGTGGGTAGATGAGTAGTGCAAATTGACACAAATGTACCATTGTGGATTGGAGATGGTCATGCTGTGAAATCACCACTGGAGAAACACATTATTTATGGAGGGCATTATGCACAACCATTACTGTATACATAAAAGTTAATATTCAGATGAGGATATTGGTAGATGTATGAATTAACTCTTACTGCCTAGTACTAGCAGATGGTGGTTAGATAAGAAGTGCAAGTTGACACAAATGTACTACTGTGGATTGAAGTTATTCATGCTGTGAAATCACAGCTGGGGAGACTCATTATTGTTGGAGAGAAAGAGTTTCAAATGCATTGGCATAAACCTGTGGCTTCTTTTGCTTAATCCGCATGCCTTCAGAGAGCTCTATCAGCTCATTCAGGTAGTGAGGGTAGGTATTTGCTGATTTCTTGATACGTTCTGTGCTGGTGTAGACTAGTACCTTGATACAGCAAGTGTAATGGTCTGATGTTTTTCCTTAAATTTTGTTCTGTGTTCTGTATGTCTATGTGTAAGCTAGGCAGCAAACAAGCCTCCCTTTCCTCCTCCCTTAGCCTCACAGCTGGCATCTAGTCTTCTCAGATAGAAATGGAGAAACAGGAGGTCACATGTGTATGATGCATACATGAAGATGACATGACAGTTTCAGTTGTAGAACAGTAGGCCTACAAGCCACTGATTGAACAAACTTAATGACAATATTCAACTCATTAATACATTATTGCAACCACAAGTGCCTAGTATAGCTGTCATCATGCTAAAGCACTGTAAAACTCTAACCTATTCCCTCATCCCCCTTTAGTCACACTGTTTGAATTCTCATACTACATTGCACCTGTTTTTTTCTTAAATATTATGGTTCTCTTGACTGGCACCCCATCACTATATTGATTCTCTTGATAATGTAGAATGTCATATTCTACAAAAAATGTACGATGGAGAAGAACTGGGTCAAATACAACCTTTTAATCAGCATAAGAGAACCGAATCAAAATGTTACATCTTCAAGTTTTTGAGCTTGCAAAATGCAACAACTTCAGAATTCAACTTCTGTAATAAGAAATGGCCTGAAATTCTTAACGAAAGGATATCAAAATTTGCATATCTGTTGAATGCAGTCTAACTCATCACCGCAGCTGCCACTTGAAATACTGATGCTTAAATCAGTTTGCTGTAGTAATTACTGCTACATCAGAGGTCAGGAATTTATTTTCGTTTTTCCTTTAGATTATATTTTTGTTCTCATTTAATATTGCCTTCATTTTTTTTCACTTAGAGCCATGTAGTGTTTTAGGTTGGTGTGGTTGGAATCGTCCAGTATTATTTTATCTATCTACACAATTGTAATATGTATTATATTGTTTTTATCAAATGTGTCTAGTACACCTGCTTTTTTTGTTCTTTGTATTTAATATAACGTTTTTGTTTGGTGTCACTGTTATTACTCCTATGAGTGATATATGTAAAGATAAAGTTAGTGATGTAAGCTCCGCTCTTGTCATTTGCCTTTGATAAGCTAGGAACTCCTTTGTATGTGCCGTTCCATTTACCTTTGATTACTTTGAATAGCTAGGAACTCCTTTGTGGCTATACATTTGTTATTGGCAAACTAGGATCTCCTTTATATCTATACTTTTGCCTTTGAGAAGCTAGGAACATCGTAGGTTGTGTTTATGATTTACATTTTAATAGCTAGGAACTCCTGTGAATGTGTTTGTACATTTGCCCATGAAAGGCTAGGAACTTCTTTATGTGTTTCTGTGCATGTTCACTGAAAAGCCATGAACTTCTTTGTAATGTCTGTTTATTTGCCTTTGATAAGCTATAAACTCCTTTGCATCTGTTTTCACATACTACCATTGTAGAGGTAGAAACTCCTTTGTGTGTCTTTACATTCGCTTTCAAAAATCTGAGAACCTCTTAGTATGTGTTAATTCTTTGCCTTTGAAAAACTAGAATCTCCTTTCTTTGTCTATACATTTGACTTTGAAAAGCTAGGATCTCTTTCTTTTGTCCATACATTTGACTTTGCAAAGCTAGGATCCCTTTTCTTTGTCTGTGCATTTGACTTTGAAAAGCTAGGGTCTCCTTTCTTTATGTCCACATATTTGTCCTTGAAAAGCTGGGATCTTCTTTGTGCATGTCTATCCATTTCCCTTTGAAAAGCTGGGATCTCCTTTCCTTGTGTCCATACATTTGTCCTTGAATTTATTTGCCTTTGAAAAGCTGGGAACTGATAATTGTTGTGAAGTTTGTAATAATTGTTTCCTTGAAGCTTAGTGTGTTCGAATTTAGCAGAGGTGTTTGCTCATAGCCTCTTCATCTCTCTCACTCTTCTTTTGTGCCAGTGGACACGACCACTGATTTTATAGTATTTATAATTTATAGTCTTTTGCATGAATGCTAATATACAAGCACCTTCATACATCTTTCCACTCTTATGCCTTTGTTTTATTTTTTAACTGTAAAGGGAAAAAAAGTTTCAGTAGTTCTTTTTAAAGCATGTTGTTTATGTGTTGTGCTCATATAAAGTCAGTCTTTGCTGTGTTTTATGCACAAAGCCCCGCATAAACTAAAATAAGTTTGCCCACTTTCATGTACGTGTTGAGGGAAAAACCAGCATGGCTTTTTACATTTTTCTTAATGTTTGAATAGGATAACAGGCATAGCATAGGCTGAAGGTGAAATAAGTATAATTCTAGTTGTATAATGACCAATTTCCCTGTTAATTGTAAGTGTGCACCGGTATCATGTGTAAATGTTGTAAGAATGTGGATCATCCTTTGTATAGCTTTTCGCATTGAAGTAGCTGAAAGCAGAGATGCAAGTATGGCAGGAATTTGCAAAATTTCTTCAATTTCAGACCTCTGGAAATATCTCTGGAAACCATATGTAGTTGCAGGTTTTATGACAGCATGACCAGTATGACTCTTTGTGAGAATTTCAGGAAGTTTTTTTTTGTGCTCAGTTGGTATCTCTGTACTAGTCTTAATGAATATTCATTGTGCATTAAAACAGACGACAATCTTGCATTCAGCCAACCAACCAACCAACCAAGCAAACATAAATCAAGCAACCAGCTAGCTAGTCAACCAGACAAGCAGTCAAGGAAATGACCAGTATTTTCTCATAACAGACTAGGAATTGAGTTATATATAGTTTGATTTAAATCAGTAGATTATGGTTCCCAGTGAAAGAAGATGTTGAGAGAGACTCGCTGGACCATTGAATAGGAAATTCAGGGCTAATCCAGCTAATTATCTTCTTTCCTTGTTACTGTATCTTACTTAGCTTGGTTGTACAATATTGCTACATTCGTCAGTTGCTTATCCAAAGTAGTGTGGCTTTTTGGTGTTTTTTTTTAGCTTTGTTTCATTGTTCATACACTGTTTTAGTATACTATTAATAAGAATGGTCTTTTTCATCCGGCTGTTTTGTACAGCTGAATCTGCTAGATTGCAGTTTTCTTAATCATATCTATCAGATAATCACAACAGTTTTCAGTGGACACCTATAATTTTTCTTAATATAAAACAGGTCGTTTAATAGCCACTTCATTCAATGGCAATATTTTCCTTGTTTCAGAGGAGCTGCAGTTAAGCAGAGTCAACTCTGTGTGATTAATTATCTCACCAAAATACTGATAAATTTGGAATTTGTATTGGCTTAGCTCATTTCTTGCTGTCAAACACTTGCAGTTATGTCTCTTTCCACCAGTAGAGTCTTTGTAGAGTATGTATAGTTAACAGATTTTGGTTGGCTCTGATCTCCTTGTAGGCTTGAAATTTTATACATACATTGCCAATCCATTCCTGAAAGATATTATGTTTTGGGGGTATTTTTGGTCAGGGGAGAGGGAGTGGAATTTCACCTGTTATTTGCATTAGTGGGTCTTGTTGTTTCTCGCAGTTTCTCAATGTCACATTACCAATATCAGAATTTGTCGATGTTGACCCATTTCTAATTGCAGTTGATTTGCTTATTTGTCTGTGCAAGTTTTGTTTGTATGTGTCAGTGAGTGATGCATGATTTGTCATACTTTGTGTACTAGTGTCTTAATAGATGTCATTAACCTGTGCCTGATTCAGACCTCTGTCACTTCTGGGGGGGGGTTCACACAGATCCAGTTTTGATGCACATTTGAACTGCTGAATACGGGAACGTTTTATTGTGCAATTCTGGTGCAGCTCTCTTTGGATTAGATTGGAGATTGCATGCCAAAATGCAAAATGGTGCATTAGTTATGATTCCAGTCAAAAAGTCTAGTGAATTCTAGGGTAACCATGTGAACCTCCTTCTGGAGCACAAAGTTTGTGGTTCCGATTTCATCTCACTTTCCTCCCAACAAATACTGTGAGTGAATCATCCAATTGGCCTTTATCTCCTAAAAGGATGCAATTTGTTGAATGCAGACTAATGTCACATTGGTCAGAAGTTGACGATAGTAGTAAGAGGAAACAAAGACGAATTTGAAAATATGCTATCTGTGACCAGCAAATACAGTTTTCCAGTACTCATTCTTTTGCTGATTTAAAGATTGAAATGTATGAAAATTGGATCCACTGTTTCAAGCTCTATAATCTGCCTGATTTGTCATGCTGTGTGCATTTGTGTGTCAGTGGTCTAGATGTTGATAACCTATGCCTGATTGTTTTATGTCTCTCAGACCTCCTCCTAGGTCAATACATGAAGATCTGATGACCCGGTTATAGCATGAGGTATCATTCTTTCCCTCACAGCTACTCAAATACTTCACTATAAAAGTAGAGTAGATTCAGTGCTTTGTTCTGCCATCTTCTAACATCATTACTCTAAAAATTATTTCTGTTAAGTAAATTTCTCCTTGCGTGGCACAGTTAGCTAGACTAACAGTTCTTAGCTCACCAGTGATTTTCAAAACACAGTGTCACTAAAGCTGAAGATTCTCTTCTGTTTTATTTATTAACCCAATTCAGATTCCTACCCATGTACAGTAGCAGATATTTTTCCATCTCATCCCCTTTGGTAAAATAAAAAACAAAATTCTTTTGATCATGATGAAAATTGTTTCATTCCATCAGGTTTCTGCCTATTTTTAACCAGTTTAAATCTGTTGCTATGCACAGTCCTAAACCTTTGGATTCCACTCCCTCACTGGACAGAAGGCATTTGCTGACTGATCACTTACCTTAGTTCCTGTGTATAGGGGTACAGAGATTAGAATTCACCTCACCCTTAACATTGGTGGGCCCAGCCCATTATTTTGTGAATTCATGTAAATGTATGGGAATGAAAATCATATTTCTCAGCGTATTATATGTGGCAGGAATCCATCAAAATTGTTCATGAGAGACTGGTAACCTAACATGATAGACTTATCGTTTTCCCTCATGAAAATAAAATACATGGTCTTAAAGCCAGATATGAGGGGATGGGAGATGGGGTGATGGGGGAGGGATAATCTGTATTTTATGGTTGTAGGACAGCTGAACAGTGATACATCATCATCATGTGCTTTCGACCATCCCAACAGCATTACAGAGTCATGACAACAGAAATATAGTCTGTAGTGGATCAGAAGCTCAGAAATGTTGGATATCATGATCGCACAGTAGCATTTTCAGTTTTCTGTCACACTGGTGAATATTTTTCATCAATCCTGAGGAATTTAAAGATGCAACAGTTCTCAGGGAAGGCTTTAAAGTTAGACACAGCTTGGTAGTATTGGTTTTTTTCAAAGCTTATCTGATATTTTTGTGTTACTGTATAATGTTGTATTCCTTAAAGAGAAGAATGCAAACTTATATTATGTTAATGTAGACAGGACGAGGTGCCAGCCAAACATCCTAGACTATGCCTATTAAAGCTTGTAGACTGACTGTAGGTATTACATTCAACCGTAACCTTCGAAGTGGTTAATGTGAGAGTCAGGATATCATCATGTGCACCAAGGCCATGCAAGGAATTTTGTGGAAGAAGTCCACTTTCACACCTGGAAGTCTTTATGTATCAGCCTGTCAAGCAGCATCTGTGATTCAACCTGCAGGGCTGTTTATATGTCACGGTCATAGTTGGCGGCGCAGGCCTGCAAGGGATGTTTGAGATAGAAGGCTGTGGTACTGGTTGGAAAACAGTGGAGTGTCTAGTCAGTAAGTGGCTGGTGGTCGCATGCCACAGGCAACATAATCTTGGTAAACAGCTCTCTAACTATTTTTTCAATCTCAGATCTCAATCCAAGCTGTCTGCAGGTCAGATGGTCAGTGGTAACTTTCACCGTGGGGTCCTGTGGCAGTTGCATGAAGTCGTAAGATGGAAGTGACCACCAAAGTGGCACAATAAAAATAATGACCATATCAAAATGCTAGAGCACTCTGCACTTAGAGCTCAGAAGCTCCTGCCTTCAGACAACAAGGCCATTGTCTCCTACCCTCCATATTAATCAGACTTTTCTCCATGTGGCTTCTTTCACTTTTCAGTGGTAAAAATTCAACTGGAGCAAAAGCGATATAGGCAGAATCACAGATGGTATTTGATAAGCTGCAGTATGAAGATTCTCATTTGTGTTTCTGAAGTTGATACTGGTGCTGGAATTATTGGGCTTACTCCCAGCTGAACTACTTTGGAGAAATGGAAGAATGTAATATCTAAAGTAAGCTTATGAGCTTTTATAAATACAGTCTGGTTACATTTGGATCACACCTCGTAAGTTTCTGAATTGTAAGAGCTAGTAATCATCTAACCCCTGCAGTATCTTCCTGGTAGTTTTTCCGAGAAGTTTTCTCTAACACTTTGCTTACACCCTACACCAAATATGAGTATTCACTTTCATCTTTCAATTACACATATTCTAACATTCCTGTTTTTTAAATGCTTTACTACTCTTTAAGTCCAACTTTTGGTCAAAGACAAAACTATCTTGCTTTCATATTTGTTGAAGTCCTTTCCAAATGTGGGGAAAATATCACAGATGTCTCTTAAAAGTCATTCATACTGAAGCAGGCTTTATGGATCAAAGCAGCACTTGTCAATTAATTGTGACAGTGTTGATCTACAAGGAATGGGCCCCAGTAGGGGTGAATCATTTGATACCAAGAATAAGTATTGCTGAAACTCATTTTTATGGTTAGCTGCTTATATTTCAGCAAATGGCTGAAATATTCATTCCGTTTATTGCTAAACAGTAACAGCAGTCATTGTTAGAAATCCAGGGATGCTGGATTACAGTCTGTTTTTGTGCCCCAAGTAGATGCTGCCATGGAGAGAACAGGGAACAATAGAAATCCGTTACAAAACTTCAGAAATCTGTGGGCATATGCATAAACCTGATGTTAGGTAATGCACTGTGTTATCCACAGGAAGCTCTCAGAACGGTAGTGTTCACTGTAGTTAATGCAGTGCGTTAATTAATGTATGGACCAGGCATACAGCCACAGGACTGTAACATCTCAGATAGGATACTGATCTGATCATATACATAGTAGCTCCATCTCGTCATTCAAAGGCTTTCCATCATAAAGATTTCCTCTTTACATTTATGAAATTTTCTCAATTAATTTATCTATCTTCTACAATCTTTGCCTTATACTTTCATTCTTCAACATACGCAAAAACAGTGTGTGAAACAATACATTTCATTATAAACAAATTCAGTCTGTGTAGTCTTAGATATGATGTAACAGCAAGATGGCATTAGTTCATCTTGAAAGTTTTAACAAAGTGCTCTTGGTGTGAGTGAATTTTCAAAAAACAATACATTTCATTATAAACAAATTCAGTCTGTGTAGTCTAAGATATGATGTAACAGCAAGATGGCTTTAGTTCATCTTTAAAGTTTAACAAAGTGCTCTTGGTGTGAGTGAATGTTCAAAGCACAATTAATTATAGTGGAATAATAATGATACCTTTTCAACATTTGAGCAGTGTTCAATTCCTCACCTGGAGGTTTAAACTCATTGTGAATCAGTGGCCATATATAATATGAAGGTTGGGCCAATTGTGTAAAAGGTGAAAATCCAGTAGAACAGATTCTATAAAATTTCCAAGGAATAATTAAGATGAGTTTGTAGAATCTTGTTACTGTGAATTTCCCAGAAGAGATGAGTATCATCACAACTTGTATAATGATTAATTCATGTGTCTCAATGTTCATGGCTTAGTTTGTTAATAAATATGACCCAAAAAGTAGCTGAGATTAAAGTTTTGGTACTACAGAACAGAGATGCCATGTTTTTCAGACATATACTGCTGATTTCATAGCATTTTTGTGAAATTTGCTATCACCAGAATTCCTCATCTTCATAATGTGATTTTTCTAAACAGTTTAGTGAAGTTTCAATGCCGTGGGAAATTCTTATTTTCAAGAATATGAAATGACCTTTAAAAAGATTAGGAAATGTTGTGATTGTTCCATTTTTATTAAATATTTATAATCCTGTCTTTGAAAATGCACATTTATAGAAAATAGAATAATATTCCCAGTATTCATTTATATTTTTGACTTTACCAATCACTAATATGCCTTTTTTGGATTATCGTTCACTGCAATGTGCACTGTGGTGCATGGTGAACACTACTGCATGGAGCCTTTTTAGAGATCCCAAGATTTCACTGTCTTTTGTTTTTAACATGGGGCATATGCAAGAAACATTGTGGCATCATGTCCTGTGGCTGTTAGGAAAAAAGACATTAACCCCCTGAGAAGTTTTGGAATAATTCACTGCATGCTTTAGCCCCTGAATGGTTAACATAATGCTTATCTTGCTATTTAGAATATTCTACTTACCTAGGCTGAGGTTATCTTTCAGGCCCAACTTTGGCCCAGGTTTTGCATGATGGGCTTTTGAGCATTCTAACTGGGTTGGAAATGTTTAGTTCTCTGCATGTTGAAAACCTAGGCTATTCACATCTCAGAATACTGGCTGTACATGTCAGTGCAGCCATGTTCAAGATAGATTTAAAGGTGTTATCATATTCTCAATTTGCTTTCATTTACAGTTTTTCTTATTGTTGCTTTATCCTCCACAGCTCCCCTCCGCCCCCAGAAACAAGCTCACAGTACCCAGAAGGGACCCCACCAACAGATGCTGACCCCGAAGCCACTGCAGCAACCACATCTGGACAAAGCACCTGTGAAGATGGTGGCGGTGATACGGAGACTGCCACAACTTCCACCACTGTCACCACTGGCAGTAAAAAGTCTAGCATTTCTCAGTCAGGAGGAGACAAGTCTCCTGCAGCTGATGGGGCTGGAACATCAGGGGTTGTGGACTTTGATGACCTAGTCCTGGAGAGCAATGCCAGCGAAGGTTGTGAGGATGACCTGGGTGAAGATAACACCGTTGTTGGATGTGTTGAGGAGACCCAAGTCTTTATGGTGGCCAGCATGGATTGAAATTTATCTGCCAAATATAGTTGCCCAGAGGATTATCACAAACTGTCACAGCATTGTCCCAAGAAGAAATTCAGTGTCTTGAAATTACGCTTGGGGACTAAAGCGACAGGATTTACAAGTAATTGTAATATATGCATATATATATATCCATATATTATGTAAAATATTACATAAGCCAGGTGGTCTGCACATTCATATACAGGAGGAATCACCTTGGACCAGTCTGTTACTTATAGATGGTCATGTGTCCAAGTATACCTCCAGTTGTGGATGACTGCCACTCTGGGGTCGGATGACCTGCTTAAGCTGATGTTGGTGACAATGATAAAACAGATTCAACAGGATTTCTGGGAAGTGCATAATGTGATGTCAGCATGGAGTCTGACTAGAATTGATGTTACATTTTGAATTTATGACATGCTCTACAGGACTGCCACTTCTTCTCGTGCTTTCTTTTTCTATTTGCGTGTGTAAAAAAATAATCAATATGGCTGTGAATGACATTGCAGATAGCAGTGACTGTGACTTTTCATTGGTTTTTCTTATAATCATTGAACTTGTAACACAAAAAAAAAGTTTTACATAGTATGAGTTAATCTAATCTTGTAATTATCCCCACCCCTGAATTGTTTTTCCGTTATCTTGTGTTTTAACCCGTCCCCTAGACTTTTCACTCCTTTACCATCATTGAATAAGCTAGTCAGTAAGAGTAGAAAGATACTGTTGTTTTAATGTGTAGAATACAGCATATTACTGAAGAACAAAACCAGTGTATTGCAGACTAAACTTGAGAACCCACTAATTTAGGGTTTCCAGTATTCAGGGAGAGTCAGGGAATGAAAAAAATTCTTTCCTGTGGGAAAAATATCTGGGAAAATGCCAAAATTTTGAACTCTCATCTTGGAACTCAGGGAATTCGTTTCGCACCACATTAAGCAGTATCAATTTGCCAGGAGAAACCAAAGAGACTTAGTCCAAATAATTCCTTTAGCGCAACTGCGCTGCTATTTATCTTTTCAATAAAAGACTTTTTTTAAATCAATATTTGGTCATAGTTCCAAGTGGTTTATGGAACTAAGTATAACCATAAGTCATATATAGCCCCTTAGCTATGTATATGCACATATACAATAATACATACTTATCTCTTGTTACTAAAGTCGCTTAGACCCACCGGAACATTTAGTAGTAGTGTTCCCATGCATCTGTCAGATGTTCCGATAAATCATATGTCACAGGCTCACAGGGCATACCTACAGGCTGAATAATGAAATGATGGAAATTTAATGACACCAGCATTTGAAAAGCATGAAGTAGTAAAGGGGTTAAGAAGAAGGTTTATTTCAGTAAGTCCAGATGGCAGTCATTTTTTTAGCAATAGATGTATCCAGAAACGCTGTAGATCTTTATAATGGTATCTAGAAACTCTGTAGATCTTGTTAAGAATCCCCTTGAAACTTGAAAGTCAGGGAGAACAGTTTTGAGGAATTGTTGGGAGTGGGAATCTTAAGTTGATGTTAAAGTTGATGGTCTGTTTCTCTGGTGCCTGTGAGGGATTGTTCTAATGGCTCTGTGTACAAGTATCAGAAAAGAGGGAAAGTCACTTTTCCTCTCTGAAAATGTCCAAGACTGTTAAGGAAAGAGCAGGGTGATTCAAAAGAAACTGAACATGTTCAAATATTTATTACTGAGTAAGTAAATTTACATGAATAGGTAATACTGTATATACGAAATTGTTGAATATCCCTCAATTATTTTTTCCATGCATGCTGTATTGTCTGGCTACTGCATGTCTATAAAATGATACTTAGTTGTTTAATGATTAGTTTGTTCAAATGTTCAGGTCTTTTTTTATTCACCCTGTCTTGTTGAAAGCCAAATATGGTATTGATAAGCTCAAGTTGTTGACTGTAGCCAACTGTTTACTGTTGCAAAGGTTTCAGGCAAAATTATGTGCCTCGGACAATAATTTGTGCAATGCAGAAATGTGTAGGGAAAAAAGAATTCAGTGCTCAGAATTATGTTGATCGTTTTTTAAACAAATTCTCCGTAAATTTCGTAAAGTAATTTGTCTCACGTGATTGAAAAAAAAAATATTCCTACATAACTACATGAGTGACCTTTTATCTATCTCAGAATGTATCATGAACAGGGAATTTGGAAAATGAATAAGTGATATTTTTATAACCAAGCTATCTCACCTTCATTTTGAGGCAAATGAAACATACAAAGGAAGGAACTTGTGGTCAAGAGAATATGTTGAGTAATTCTGTAGAGAGCATATAATTAGCTATACATGAATTCTAGCATCTGTGGTCATTAGTGAATTCTTCTTTTCTTTTTTATCTGGTGTACACATTAAAATTTCTGAGTCATTAATGTTCTACAGGGACAGACATGTTGGGGGGAATTATTTAGGAATTTCAGAATATTATGTTTCAGGTCACCACCTTGATAACATAAGATTATTAGATTTTAAAAAGTACGCTTGCTCTTAGCTGGATATTGTTGGACTGTTTTGACAAGTTTGTATCAGGTCTGTAAACTTGTCTGATAAGATACGCTTCGGGCTTGCTGACTATGAAAAAAAAATTTTTTTCACCGTTTTCTTTGTGAGTCTATCAGACTTTCTGCACAGTTCTTTTGCTTTTCCCCCCTCCTCTTCATGCTTTTCAGTACTTTCACCAACTCTTCATAATTTTTCCATTTTCATACTCATTTCGCCCTTTAGATTCTGATAGTGAAGGACTGGCGCTAGTCAGAGCTAGTCAGATTTTGAATTCATGCTGTGAGCCACGTGTGAGCTTAGTGCCAGTGGTTTCTAAGACATCACATGACATTGGAAATACATACATGCCAAGACTGATTTCAGAAATGTTCTCAGACTTCTTAACATGTAGTAGGAATTCAACTCGTCTGATAACATGATATTTTTATGGCACGCATTTAATGTCATCTCAACTATGTGCTGAATGTTTTGCATTAGCTGCATTACGTTGTCTTTTCTTCCAAAATAAATGTGTGGCCAAATTTTTTTTCTAGCACTTAAGGATTTGTTATGAAAATCTGAAGGCATCTCCAGTGAAGACAAGGGGTTTGTGGTAAAATCCTGCAGCACTGTAGGTGTACTAAAATGTATTTTAAGGAAGAAATGGAACTCAAGACAGAAGTTTATGTGAATTGAATACAATACTATCAGCAAAGAAAGAATCCAGTTTTGTTGGTTTCAGCAGAAAGTGAAAGTAAAGAATTGTGTCAAAATTTGGTTTCGTATGAGTCTTATAAGACTTAAGGAGGTAGGACACAGGTAGGACATAATGACAGAATCCTAATGCTGACAGTATAATACACCATGAACAACATACAGTACTTTCTGCTTGGCATCACTTCCTATAACAACATTTTGATACCTCAGCCATATTTTCAGGTCCCAGCTGTGATGTGGCTTGTTCCACCACACTTTTTGGCACACTATCATTCTAGCCTGACTAGTACTCTAGTAGTTCTGCAGTTGGTCAGAATGAGACTTCAGGGGTTTTCCTGATTACATCAAATTATTGGCATCATACAAAATTTTATTATTTGTACTCTTATTTGGTGAAAGCCCAGCTAGTATGTCAAGATACACTTCCTTGAAGCAGCATTAGATCACACTAATGCTGTGGTAAAAATTTGGAGAAATATTAGGTTAAAATAGCAGTTCTTTACGATTAAATCATATACAAAAACTCAGCTTTATCCACACATACTTATGATATGCTCATAAAATAAATAATTCTTGAACTGAAATCATTGTGCTTTTCGGTTTCCTTATCCAGCAAAAGTTCATTATTGGAATGATTCATGGCCCTGTTATATTCAGACTCAATATCTTGGTTCCATTTCTGGTAAGATAAGCCTTATTGTGATAGGCCATTGACAGTTTATCTTTTTTTTTCTCTTAAGCGCATGCTAAATGATTGGCAGTAGGCTGTTTTTACTACTGCATTATATCTTCTATAAATGTTTGACCAGTTTCTCTTTTGCCCTTGTTGCTAGCTCATGTTTACACCATATGAAAGTACATAAAATACAGTTTTGTATGATACTGGTATTGTGATACTTGATGTGGTCTAGAGGCGACTTTAGCTTAAGTTCAGGAGTGGTAGTCAGAGTCAGTTGTAGACATTTTCCCATCGCACTCTGATGTGGTTTCTCTTTTTTTAAATGTCTTTGTCTAGTCTTTCTTATTGCAATAAGTGTAATCTTAATCTATGGAAGTTCGGGGAGTCCTGTCTATCACTTTTTTAAATATTTGGTAGATTAGAGTAGAATTTTTCTCTAGTCTCTAGCGTTGTCTGTCTCAGCTTGACCTACTTTGTACATTGGGTCATATCCTCTTCTTAAATCTTAGTATTGTTCTACTATATATTTGACTCGTAAGATATGACTTGGTCTTGTTTCTTCGGCTGGTTTGTCTTGATTATGACGCCCCAATCTTCCTCCTCCATTACTTATGTTATTTTGCCCTCACTACCCCCCCCCTCCATCCTACCCTAGGATCTCAACAATTTCATGGGGCTGGCACCCCATTTAACCACTGCCCTCCCCCCTGCCCCCAACTCTCTTTTTCTTTCCAAGTTTTCTTCTCTCACCTGCACATACCCTGACCTCCAGAACAAATTGTATAGATAAACTGTTGTGAATTATGAATCTGATGTTTCTCATATCTCTGCATGAACTGCCAGGCTCCATTGGAACCCTTTTTGTGATAACATTTACTACCATGTTTACTTGAAATCATCCCAGTGACAGTTTTTCCTCTCCAAAGCCCTCAGCCAAGATTAAATACTTAAGAAGTGGTTTTTTGTTTGTTTTGTTTTTTTCCGGATGTTCTTATATTCATGAAAGGGAAAAGCTGAAATGGCTTTTCACGAGGATCTAATTTTCACAAGCCCAGCATGATAAAGTTTTTCTTGTATGTAACTGCTTGGATGTTGCAGAATTGGCAAACTGGCAGCCCAGCTTAACATTCATAGAAGAACATACTATTGTCATTAATCATTATCATCCAAATGATGAGGGGCAGTAAACCGGAATAATTGCATTTGCATTTCTCTTGCAGGTTACTGTCCCTGTACAAACTGTTTACTTTTGATAAGCCCTCTGAAAAATTTTGAACAAAACTGTTTTTCACACAAACTTATTTTTATGAATCAAGCTCATTTTACAAAATTGGTGAATATTAGATCCTTGCCCTCTCCAAAAACACCCACTTCTACAGTAATCCTACCTGACTTTTTCTTTCATACATGTATATATTTAGGCTTTATAGCAGTGTATAATGATTTTCACAAATTTTCAAAATTTAGTGGTTAACAGTAGTCAGTCAGACATGTTGATCACTGAGAATGGAGATTCCTTCAGTGAATGCAAACATTGGACATGTGCAAGACATGATGATGTTGGTATGTTGATAAAAACTGTAAGAATTTCATTACATCATATGAGAGTCATTCCTATTTCTTTGTGGTCACTGTAGCAAAAAATCAAAGTGTTGACATTTCAGTGAGCAGATTCACCTGGAAATGTCAGATTGGTTTTTTTTTGTGGTTCAGTATTAGCAGCGTTTATCTTCCAAGGAAATTATTAGTTTCTCAGTGTTACATTAGATTTTATACTTTCTTAAATATAATTAGTTTATCTCCATTTATGAAGATCTATACCTGTTTTAAACCATTCTCACTACATACACATCCCATCCTTTTATTATATAACTTCAGTTTTTTGGACCCCTGTCAGTAACAGAATGTTAAGTTAATGCAAACCACAAAAATATTTTGCAAAATGGTCTGCATGCAGGTGCTGTCCTGCTTCTCTCCAGATCTTGTATCCATGAAATACATAGGCACATATAAACCCAATCAAGATGGTGAGTACCCACTGTGCTTTAGGTAGAACCCATGTATGCTTTAGCTTGAACCTGCCCACTGTGATGCCAGTTTTTGAAGACTTCCCACTTTGATTTTCAAGGAATTTAAAGTTTCAAGAAAATTTCAAAAAGTTAGGCTTGATGAAATTTTCGCCACCAGTTGAGAACTCTGGCAGATTTCTTCCCAGGCATGTTATGAACTAAATGAATTGATCACCAATCTGAAGTTTTCACATCACTTGCTCTTTCTTTGATAACATCAGAAGGCCACAAAACAGAAGAAATACTTCAGTTTCTACTTTATCATGAAATCACTAAACAAAGAACACCATTGCAATAGTATGTAAATGAAGTGATACATTGTTTGTAGAATTCACACTATAAAATCTCTAATTCTTTGATTAATTGATAAATGTATTGGTTTATTTGATTATTTATTGTTTGTGATTTGGAGGATCTGACTTATTTATTATCCGTGTCATCAATTAAGTGTTTTGTGTTGAAGTAAGATTTTGCTGCACCTTGTTTAACAATTACGTTCAAGTTCAAGTTTATTAGGCACTTGGCCAGTGACAAACATCAATAAGTTTACAAACATGAAAGAGTCTCAAGCATACTGTGCCCCACGTGATCCACCTTCAATAAGATGAGGGTTTTGGTGGATTACCTCTTCCCACCCTTCCTTGAACCACAACCAGAAGAAACACTCCTCTTTATTTGCAACATTTTACTGGTCTGTTTAATGGAGAAATCTTATGTGGAACAGTACAGTTGTGCTCATATTTGCAGCTTTGAAGCAGTTGATTTGCAGTCTCTTGTGTGTGTGCAGAACATTTGATAGCTATTTTTCAGAGCTGTTGAAGTTTACTATAGCTCCTGGCATGTATTAGTACATTTAGAGTTGCTTGTAATGAGATGAGCAGCTTTTATTGATCAATGTATCTGAAAGTAGCAGTAAAATGATTGATGTTCCATAGTTTGCTCTGTATATTAATCTCACAGTGTGTTGTCCAGGAATAAATATAGCCATTTACCTGAACCAGTATAGATAATGAGCTGTAAATTTTCCTCTGATCCACCCTTAGCTAAAATTATGATATGCAAGACATTCATCTTCTGTGACCTGCATAATATAGTGTGGAAACAAACAGAGCTGCGTTTGACATATTCAGCATATCTGCCCCTTTGGGTTTGCATTGTGACACAAATGTTTGATAATTTGCTTAGCTGAAACCTTTTAAAGGTAGATAGGAGTGGAACCAGTTTGCGCTGCTTAAAGATTCTTACCTGGAAATCCCCTCCCTCCATTTGGACCACTACAACCACAGCCACCTGTACTGGAAAGTTTTTTGAGCATTAAAAGTTCTTGGGAATGCAAAATGGATTGGAGAATACTGATAACTTTCAGAAAACCAAAAAAGTAGGTCAGGGAAGGTGAAGTTTCTTCTTCGCAAATTTCAACGCCTTCTGTTATTCCTTTTGAAAAACTGGGATATCAACCCTTCTTGCACATGGTGAAGATGCCTGTACGCTCATGTTCCAGACTAGTGGAGAGTGAGGGAAATAGTAAGGCTATGAGACAGTTGATCTTGACATATGTACAAAGGCAAACTGGAGAAATAGGATGCATGACAGAAAAATTATTCTGTGCTTGGCTGTAAAAATTGTTAAAATGTGATGAAAGAGACTCAGGTGTGAGGAATCAATTTACTGTGCAAGCAAAGTTGAAACTAGTAGCACAACTTAAGAGGCTTTTGAGATGCTCTGTTTTCTCAGAGGTTTGTGTTTGGCTTTTTGATTTTGTACTATTTGTGATATTGGCAGCTTATACTGTGTAGCTTTTGTGCATGCATGCTTCTTTGTATTTCTTTATCCAAAACCCTGTGTTAACATGTTGAAAATCTGAACTATGTAGGGCATGATGGTTTACATCCCAGAAACTTTCATTTGAGGCTGATTATACAGAATCAAGTCAAAGTTTTATTTTATTCACTCTTTTTTCTGAGAGTTATGTTATCATAAGCGTATCATCCTCAAACTTGTGTTGATCACAGTGACATCAAAGACATGATTAGTTTCTAGAGTAGCAAGGATGAGCACTCATTTTAACACTTATTGTTTGGGAGAGCAAAGGATTGGGTGCCACAGAGGAGCAGTGTTTTTCCAACAAAGGAAGGGGTTCCCCTACTTCTTGTAGTCTTGATACTGTAAGTAATAAAATTAGAGATGTTTTCCCTGTGCATTCATTAAGTCATTACTGAGAAGCTTTTTGTCTACAGGCATTGGACTGCCATTGTAAGTGAAATGACACTATTGAAACTTGTTGGACTTCTCTGTTTACAAATCTACAATGACAGGCAGCATGTTTAAAAAGCCCCTTTGTGAAATTCAAATTGTAAAAATGAAACAAATCCTCATGAAGATGTTCATGCAGTTTGTGAGTAAGTCTCAAAATGTGAGAGCATGTTACAATTTTATTGAAAGCATGTTACATGCTTACATTCCACCTCAAGAATTGCTTACATCTCAGGTGAACAACAGAAAAATTTGCACTCCTCCGTTGACACCATACAATGCTCTTGCAGGATTTATCGGGACTCATCAACGCTTCTCTGTGGAGCTCTGACAGTTTCATAAGCAAGATAATGCTGATTCAGATAGCTTTCATGTTACAATTAACCTCACACTGTTAATGCCAAAGTTTCACTTTTTGACAAACCTCCTATTGTCACCGATGAAGTTTATAATACCAACGTTCAAATACATGTAGTTTGTAGTTTAATATAGACCGTATGTTTCAGTATTAGAGATGTGTAACTAATTAGAGCATTCCCTTGGTTTTATTTCTCTGAAATTGAAACATGGTGTTGATCAGATTATGAATGTCTCAGGTTTGCTCAGTGCCCCTACAAAATAATTAGATGACTACACACTATAACTTTAGAGGTTTGAGTCCCATAGCCAAAACACTAGGAGACCTGCCAAGTCAAAGTGCTATACAAGGTCCCAAAATAAATGAAAAATGTTTATACTTCTACAAGAATGTTCATATTGTGCTTCTTAGCCATGGTAACTATTTTAGATTTTCAGTTTGTCACTGCATTGGTATGAACACTAACACTTCTCTTAAGCTTTTCCAGCAGTTGGTAAAATTCCAAACTCCATGACCATACCAGTCAGCTGGGCTTTGTCATACTTTGAATACAGTACTCATCTTCTGATCTGTCCTGAATTAACACAGCCAACTTATGTTTGCTTCACTTAGGTCCCACTTTATTAACTGCAGACTCATTTTGGGCGGAATGTACAAAGAAGGTATTGAAGTCTTGTTTACAACTCTTATGAAGCTACTTTTGAATGAAGGAAAAGATGTTGCACAGAAGATTTTTATACATGAAGCTGCTCCAGAGTGGTTGCCCATGAATTTGTGGCAAGACTATGAAGTACCACAGCTAGAGTTGCCGGTCCAGATCCCCATTTCTCTCCTGAGAGAAGAAAAAGAAGAGGAGGCCACCCAGGAGACTAAATAGGTGTGGCCCCCATCTGCTTAGAATGTCAGGAAATAAAAAGATTGAGTGATTTCACCACATCAGCATGAATGATAAGGGTATATTGTGCCAAGCATGGCCCAGTCATGGCATAATATATACATAAGGAAAGCAAAGGCCAAAATGCTTGACCAGTGAAGGCATCCTCTTGGAAGATAGTCCATTGCTTTACTCTGTTTCCTGTTTATGATGTAATATATGACAAGGTGCAAACAGTCTATGGTGATATTAAAGCAAATGTCATCTTTGACTCAGGGTTAAACTCAAAAGTTTACTGTGACATTTTTTAATATGAATATTATATGCAAATAAAAGCAAAGAATTTGTCACATTTATGTATTAAGATATGCTGCAAAATAGAAATACTGTAAATTTTATTGTAATGCTGAGTCAGAAATCAGAAGTATCAAACAGAAGATTCTTTTTCATCTCCAAATACTTTAAGAGGAAACTCAATAAGTCCATTTAGCACAATGTCAAAGAGAGGACATCACAGACTGACAGGGAAATAGTTTTAGTTTTGGCATTTGCAAGATGAAATTCATTAACTCACTGGAGGCTGGTCAATGTTCTGGCTAACTACACTGTGGGACTAGTCTGAAATTGATAAGCTGTACCTTTCAGGATTGTAACATGTTTTTAGACGATTGGAATGCAGTGAATCTGACCTTATGTTGACTGGCTGTATCTTTGGAGATTGTAACATTTTTCAAATAATTGACGCTTGTACTGCAAAGCTTCTCGGGTCCAGCCTCCCGCTGGCTGAGGGGCCATTGTTACAAATAATGACTGTTGCACATGTTGTCTGGTGACACTGGGATGCAGAATTCTACCGCAGCACTCAGAGGTCGGCAAGGAGATGTATATATATTCTATTGCTGCATTCAAGTGAAGTGAATGGACAGTAGAATAAATTCTATCACCGTATCACTAGGGTTGAAATGGAATGATTTCCAAGAACAGTCCAATGACATGATGCATGGGAGAGATGGACACACTTAAGGTACAGTATATGTATGCCTGGACGTATTCCTATGTTGTTAGTGATCATCCAGGTGTGAAGTGGACAGTGTAATCACACATCATCAGTTTTCAGCGGGTGGGAGGGAAAAAATGTTTTATCACATGTTCAGCCTTCAGTGAGTTAATGAAATTGTTTTTAAAATATCTCTGTGGCCATGATTCAGCTCAGTTTAGCCTGTGCAGATTAGGTTTGTTTTTTTATATTTAGGGAAAGGTTGCAAGCCCAATGCATACAGTTGTGTTGCATTTTACATGTGTGTAAAGATGTTTTGTAATATTCTACACTATTGAAATCTACCATGTCCTTCTTGAAAACTGTATAAACTACTCCCTCTTTCCTCCCCCCCTCCCCCTCCCCCAACCCCAGGTATCTTTCTGTATTCACAATATGTGTTATACTTACTGTCTTTCTCTCACAAGTTTATTATGTAAATATTTTGATTCAAAGTCCAGTTTGCATTTTAATCTTTCCTTACCACTTCAACAAGAAATAATACGTATATGTTGTCAGTTTATATTCATTTATGACCACTGTCAATACTGGGGGCAACCCTAAAAGACAACCCCGTAACTTCTGTTGTAATGTATTTCTGTTGTATGTCTTCTTGCCTCTTGTCCTCACTTTCCCACACACTTTCCATGGTGCCACTTTCCTAAGTCTGTGATGTTGTCATAGCTGCATTGGAAAGTTTTCTGAGATAAAAGAAGGATAAAGAACAGTTCATCTTGTGTGGTGAATATTCAAAATTTCAGTTTGCATGAAATCATACAAGCCTAGAATTTTTTTTTTTTTTTGGCTTATGCAAAACTGGTTTAACCCTTACCATGTGTCTCAGTGCAAATGAATTTGAAATTGAAACCAAAAAATGAAATCAGAATTTTAGGGTTACTAAAATTCTTGCTAGAAATATTTCAAAATTTTTAGAGTCATTAAAGCAGTCACTTTTTAGCGATGCTTCCTGTTTATACAAGCTAGCATACTATCAGGTCAAAGGCTACACACGGCAATCATTTGTAAAGCCAGGTTTACACTGACATGATAATGAGCGACACAGTGAGGGTTAATGTGATTTCAAACTAGCCTAAATTTCATGAATACTCTTATGTGAGTTTACCAAAATTCTTTTAGCCAAATGTGAAATTTTCTTTATGTGAAATATCTTCTTAGCCCTCATAAAGTTTTATGTCTGGCTAATAAAGCAAATTTAGTCTGAAAATTATCCTCTGAGATCTTGTCATGGTATGATGTCAGTTAAGAGTAGCAGAAAAAAAGGTAGGGGTTGTTGGAACTAGTGGGCATTGGAAAGTAACTACCCATGTGGCCGGTGACGTTTGTTGAATGCATACTGAAATACTTTTGCATCATTTGCATCTGACTGATCATTCACTAAGCTCTAGTCTGATGCCAGAAACACAAGACAGAATTCCTGGCATCTGGATGTGCATTTACAGAGTGCATATGTTTTTTTTAGAGTCTTTGCCTTAAATCTTTATGCTGTGTCATGACATGCTCAGATCATATAGCACAAAACAAAAAACAAACAAGTACTTTGGAAAGTCTTTTGTTATATTTGCATATACTGTACCTTCTAACAACGATGCTGTTCACGGACAAAAGATATATTCAGTTACGTCTTGATATCAGTTAAATCTTGTCCTTTTATGATGAAAAGAGTTGGTGCAAGCTCAAATCTTCGCAGCTTAAAACAGGGTTGACTTTGATTGTTTGAAACATAATGTCACCTGAGGTTATCATCAAGCATTTTGCTTTAGCCTTATCACCAGGATGAAACTAGAGAAGCATTTATGCCTATAGAATCTGGATGATTTTGCTCAATTGTTGTGTTGGAAACTATTACAAGGTCAGTAATCAAGAATTCAAAATGATTGTCAATGAAGAAATACAGAAGGATTTGATTATGGAAATTATAGAGACCACCTCTGAATCGGATGTATAGCAATTATTTTTATTGAAAGAATGCATGGCCGAATTCATTTCCGTACAGAAATCCTACAGCCACTTAACATGGTAAAAATTACTACACTTTTATACAGAAAGAAGTAACATTTTCATTCTGTAGAGCCAAGTCTACTAAGATTCTAAAATTTTCCCCATAATGTCCTCTATGACTTTACAGCAAAAATTTGCAACTAGAGAAAACAGTAGTTTTTTTTGTTAAGTGCCTTATACCTATTGGTTACCCAATGGTAAACAATGTCAGTACCTCAATAATATTGATTTTGAAATCTGTTTTTTTGTGGCACTAATGTTTTACATTCTTGGAAAATTTTCTGAAAATTCAGGTTTTGAAACTCACTGTCTTCAGTGAGCTCTTTGCTATCCAGAGAAAAAAAAAATCCTCAAATTTAGGCCACCGGAGTATTTTTTGCACTTTCCAGGATTGTCTGCCATCTGATGGTTTTGTTTTTTTTTATTTCTGTAATGTATGCACCTGCTGAGGTGGCGTATCTGTATACTGCAGGAAATACAAAAGTTTGAAGAGTTTTCAAGAATGTCAAAAGTCAGATGGAAGAAGGCATAAAACGTTAACAGACTTATGGATAGAACAGTATTGTGTAACTTTTAATTGACTTCAGAGAGCTTAATGGCAACGTCCATTTTCTTAAACATATCAGATGAGTGATGTAACCATTTTAATGTCGATGGCTGTTAAGAAATATACTGTATTTGATACTTTTTATTCTTTCTTTGAATATGCCACACAGTCCAAGCCACCAGTTGTCACTTGTAATAAATGATTTTGTGGTCTTACTTTCTGTTCAGCCCAGCCACATCGGGTTGTATTTGTTAGGTTTCATGTCAGCTTTGTATGTCATATAAGGTGCCCAGGGTACTTTGGCCCAAATTTCAGTGGCCTGACTAGCAGGCTGTAATAGGAATGGCTGAATGGTAAAGCTTGTCAAAATCCCTAATATAATCAAGAAGCTGGTACATCTTTTGATCTGTGTATTCCTCAGTTTTGAATGGTCAAGACATGCCCTTATCAGTCTCTTCAAATTTTGTCAATGTTACCAGTGAATTTTGATACCCAGAGAATAAAGTTTTCTCATTGACAAAAGGATCCTGAATATATTTGATGATTCTTAATTTTCTATAATTCTATATTATTTTGTGAAAGTATGTCATCTTTGCTTTTCCAATTAAAACAGGTACAGAAGTGTTGTTCTATGAATATGTTACTTCAGTCTTTTCTATGGCTGAAATAATTACCAAATGCTGTTTAATTTGTTTTTCACGAAGTTAGGTACCACTGTTATATTCTCTGGCAATTTAACATAATTCATTATTAGCAAAAAAAAAAAAATTGAGCAGGCTGTTTATTTGCAGTGATGATGAGATTAAAATCTTGTAAATTTAGATTTAAGTTAAAAAAAGAGCTCATTATATCAGTAATGTGTATACTATCAATTTATTCCAAAACCTTACTGTCAGACTAACACATGGAAAATGTGTCCAGTAGTTTTTAAGTGCCGCACATCATAATGTTGCTCAAACCGTAGCAAAACATCCCCAGGTTGCCACTTTGATTTTTTATTCTTTTTTAACACAAATGACCCTCACAAAATAGTAATTTCAAAACATACGGGTGAAACTCTTTTAGGGGGTTTACAGACTGGTGAGATTCTCTTTGCGCATATTGGTTTCTATTGGCGCTGTTTAGTATTTTCCTAATACTGTATATCACCTGGCACTATAAAAAAGGTGTTCCAAAAAATTTCTAAGTTTAATAACTTCAGTAAAATCAAATCTTATGCACTTGAAATTTGGCACACGTTAGTAGAAAGAGATAGTCTGCTATTGCTGTAAATTTCAAATATTTAGGTACTATGGTTATATTACCACACTTTTCATGTACAGTACTTAATAGACGAATAGATGTTCATTTACCTGATGGCCTTAAGATTAGAAAAAAAAATATTAAGTGTAGGAGTTGCAAAGAAATGGATGAAATTTTACATACGTTAAAAGACAGATGTTGCAGGATTCACTGATCCCAATGTTATATTTCTATCACAGCAAGAAATAGCAACAATAAAAGTTTAGAAACTATGTCCCCCCCCCCAAAAAAAATGACAGCAGGGTCAGTGTGTTAGATGCACACCCGGTGTACTGTTATTTAGCATGTGTTTTTGTTTTTTTTTTAAACGGTGATATGAGCACAGCATCTAGATTTTAAAATTAGCAGCATTGGCAAATGATATCCATCTTGCTAATATTTACCAGGTTTCAGCTGTATGAAATTTGATTTATTGAAGTTGTTAAAATTTGAAAATAAGTAAAGTTTTTTTTAGGAGCCACCTGATGTATTATCTGTGGTGGGAAAGACTGGCATAATATAATGACTGCTTTAAGCAAGAAGGCATCATCTCACCAAAATGAGTTAGTGCCTTTTTGCTGTGAGACGTTGATAAATTCTCTGTATAAACAGTTTACATTTTCTGTACAGTAAATACACATATGTAATATGTGTTGTGTTATCTTATCCCTCATAACGTCCATTGCACCATACGTACACATCCCATTCATGTATGGTTTTCCCCCCACTCCCCGAAAAGTCTGTGATGAAATTTGAAGCACTTGTTGTTAACAGTCTAATCAATCCCTTTTTTCCCCCTTATTGCCATTCTTCTTCGCTGTTGTTTGTGTTTTTAATCTTATTATTTTTTTTTTTACTTGTTGTCAGTGGTGATTAAATTTTGTATTTTAACTCTTTATGACCTTGTTTTGTCTTGCTTTATACTGTGTCAGTCTTGTTACCGTGTTTCGTTATTCCTCTACTGGTATGAAACGAAAAGGTTGTTTTGAGCAATCTGTATGAAGACTTGGGACCATTGTCTGAAGACTTGGGGCCACTATTCCACTGTTTGGTTCCCTGTCTGAAGACTGTGATCCGTTCAAGACTTGAATCCGCTGTCTGAAGACTTGATCCATTGTCTAAAAACCTTTGATCCACTGTTTGAAGATTTAGGTCCGCTGTCTGAAGACTTGATCCACTGTCTAAAAACCTTTGATCCACTGTTTGAAGACTTAGGTCCGCTGTCTGAAGACTTAGGTCCGCTGTCTGAAGACTTTAATCCACTGTCTAAAGATTTGGTTCACTGTCTGAAGACTTGGGTACACGGTCTGAAGGATGTGACCCGAGTCAAACAGGGAGGGACAAAATGCCTGAGAAATTAAGCAAGGGTCAAAAAGCCAGACAGGTATACTCGTAGCAAGTTTTTTAAGGGCTCAGAAAATAATGTGACAAGGATCAAAATGTCTAAAAAATATAACNCCCCCCCCACACCCTCTTCTATATTAACAAAACAGATACGAGATTGCAAATCATGCGTGTTGACGGGTAACATCGTGTCTTCTCCCCTATCTTCCCTCTCACCACAGAAACAATGAGGTTACGGGAAAATTCAGATCGCATGTAAATCTTTTGCAGGCGTAAGAAACATACAGTAGCTGTGGAGCAACGTGGCCGAAATGGTTGCGGCGTTGGACTCCAGATCTATAGGTTGTGGGTTGTTGCCTTGAGAAAGCAGTTCATTCACATTTTGCTCAGTCCACAGCCTATAAAATACGTACCTGGATATGGGCAGTGAAAGATATTGTCAGAATGCTAGCGATCAATGCCTATAAATGGCAGCGGTATGCTTCCCAGGGAATTGAGAAAGTCCTAGCGTGACCAGGCCTGCTAATAGTGTGAGGTAGCATGAGCAGGCATTAGCCTGGATACGAGACTTATAAACATGTGATTCCTGTAGACGCCCTATTTTTTAGAGAGTGCAAAAATTTCGATAATGTTATTGGAACCTGCCGCGGCCTAAACTTCCAAACAGAATTACAGTGTATATCAATAAAAAAACCAACAAAATAACGTATGACCTAATTAGCGGAGATTATATTGTGTGATGAACCAGAATTTCATCTCCGCCCACAATCACAAGGAAAAAAAGGGTCCAAAATAAAAAAGGAAAAAAAATCAGTCTGGGTCTATTTTCAAAGATGTGTCATGCAGGATCAAAGGACTAATCAAAAATGTCAATTAATATTTAGGTTAGGTCCCGGTCTTCTCCAAATTATCGATAATGGCTGGGATTCAGTAGCTCAGTCACGCTGGATGTGGAAATTTCCGCCTGATAGAAATGGGATGGTGTTATTGGTTTTGGTGCTGTTACCATTGCGACCCTTGTCTCAGAACACATTTGAGGATATGGTCTCCTACTTGATTCATAATCTCTGCATAACAGCCCAGTCATCAGAGAATCAAAGAACCGAGTTCTAAGGCGGAGTGGATTCTTATGCGAAATTCACTGAATGAGACTTTTTTTTTTTTTCTTAAAATCCTCGATATTGCTTTCAGTCGAGATTAAATTGCTTTCGGAGTATACAGGTGATATAGATTAAACTGCTTTCGAAGTATAACGGCGATATAATATAACTGACTCTTCCCACCTGTTATTGTTTTGTCGTTTCTGGAATAACTTCTAGTTTATTACTATTATCACCTGGATTTTTCTCGTCATCTCGAGACGGAAATTTTGAACCATGACAGAAATATTCCTTTTCATCAGAACTACAGACTTCTGGAGCCTCTCAAAAGCGTGCGGACTTTGTTGAGGAGGAAAACTCATATCAGGCCCTATCACAGATAATTGCATCCCCCACCCTTATCCCCCAATCCCTATCCCCCCTCCCACTTAAAAAAAAAACCCAAAAAATTTAATTAAAAAAAGGTTATTTAATTTCAAAGTGAAAACATGTCTAAGCATTCAAAACGTGTGCCGTTGACACTTGGCACAAATTAATTACAACAAATATTTTTTTCCTAAAGGCTGCAGTTTTCAAATATCTTGTCTAGGTACTATGGTTATGTCATAGATGAAAAATTGAAAACATTATGTCCCACAAAAGCTTGTGCGGTGTGCTTCTTACACAACAGCATAATTGTTTGTTTGTTTGTTTGTTTGTTTGTTTGTTTTGACCGTGACAAAAAATATAAAAGCACGTAAGAACAATGAAACGTGCAACAAACGTATGTTCTATCTGTCTGTTACTGTTCTCAGAATCTTATTCCGGTTTCTTTATAATTCCAAGTTATTGGACTTTGATT
>JAWQUT010000026.1:928611-938926 GCA_033807755.1 Ellobium chinense | reverse complement strand
CCAACTATCAAGATTCTTGACAACGCCTCTGTTGGAACTTCACGTGTACACGATTGTGAAGCTTTACATTAATGACACAGCTATTTGTTCACCTGCACTTATCGAAAGCCACCCATTTTAACGATTAGAAACGACACGATCGAGGTTTTACGTGGGCTTGTCTTTTTCATGATTTCTCTCTAGAGAGCATTAAGGGGTGTTTTATTGTCCGTTTTTAAGAGAAAAAAAAATAGTATTATTTATTTTTCCTGGCCGTTAGATCTTGTTGTAGTAAATGGCTGAAGTGTACCATAGAAAAAGGCAACGAGAATACCTGGAGGCAACAATACTGTTATAGAATGAAAGGGCAATTTCCGAGAACAGCTATTGTTTGAAATATGTCAAAGCAGTTCACAGATCCTTTCAGGCCTTTTGAAAAATTATATGAGAATGCAATGCAGTCGAGATAATGCCGAGGGCTAAACAGGCCCAAATGACTCGATGTGCATAACATGTTCGGTAGTAGTGGCGAGAGGAAATGAAGGGTGATTTTCTCTTTCGGATAAAACATGAAGAGGCTTTCGCAATGAGAACAAAAAGCAAGAATGTTCTATGACCATCTAGGAGCTTTTGTGGGCGAGGGAGAACAGACATGGATCTAGAAGAAATAACAAAAAAGAGAGGTTCTCACATTTTACTAACAAAGTCCTATAGCTCTGTCCCTAATGATTTCCAGTTTTGAATAAGTCTAGAAACGTGTCTATGCAGGTCAAGTTGATATCGACGCATTATTTATGAAAATGAATTGAATGTAAATCTATGTATTAATTTTTCAAAACAAACCTCGTTCTTTTTTATAATTCTTTTCTGTTTTGACGAAATCTACTTGCTGTATAACAAACTTTATGGGAACGTTACGTTCTCCTGTGTGGTCGTTTCCCTGGATTACCATAAAGGACATCCATCCGTGGGCATCAGATAAACAATATGGAGATTTGTATTTCTTGTATATACAAGAATATCTAAGATTACTACTTGTCCAGCCATAATTTTTGATATGCCAGAGTACATAGATCTACGGGATGAACAGCTTCTAAGAACTACCGACAAGTGAACGGGGAATAAGCAGTATTTACAGGCTTACTATAGAAAAGTTAGGGGACCGGGTGGAGGGTTCACGAACACTCTGTGACCTCTTTTCCCCAACCCCACGATCCGCCACTGGAGAGAGACAGAAAAGTGATCGATACCAAGAATCCTTCCCATGGCTCCAGCTGGTGTTGAATTGTAAATGTATGTTTTGAAAGCAAAGAGATGAATACAGTGCACTCATTTTAATATTATACCGTCTCCTCCGCTTAATTGCAGTCTGGATAATCGCAGCTTCCGCTTATTCGCAACACTTTCAATATGACAAAATAGTATTATATCTACATAAAATGTTACACACTCCTAATTGGATGAAAATAGCGTTTGATTGTATGCCTTAGGTAGACAGCACAAAAATCTAGGAACCTGCCTGCGAATTAGTTTGCATTCTCTCCTGATTTTGTAAACTAAACCTGAAGTTTCGGTCATTCACTTCGGTTTCGGTGTGGCCTTCTGTGCGGAGCACTTGTCGTTAAGGAAATTAATTAGCTTGTTTACACCTTTCGATGTATCGGTTCGTATCTCGAAAACGAAATGAAAGACCTATATTTTAAACATTATTTTTAATGAGCTCATTGAATTCTGCAAACTATTAAAGAAGACTTAGAAATTGTGGAATTCCTTGTAAGTGACAGTAGAGAAAACAGCTTACTGGCTCAAAGAAGGAAATCGGGTTAGGCCTCTGTAACCTAAAAGTCATTGGATAATCGCAGCTGTTTTCAGTCACACCTTATTTTGTGCTCCAGAGGAGTTGCAATTATGCGGAACTGAATGTATAGTAAACAAATGTATTAGTTGTTTAATATTCCTTTTCATATTTTAAAATATTACACAGGCTGATCTTTCAATAAGCCTCGGCTAGTTTGTTAACCATACGCAGTTCCTACTCGTGACATGGAACAAGGATACTCAGCGCAGGAAACTCTTGCACTTGAGAGAACTTGTCAGATAACAGTGCATAATGGACTTATCTTAGGTGGGAGCGGGGTGAAGAAAGGGTGAGAAAATCTTTTTCGTTGCATAATCATCTCTTTTTATCTTCTTGCTATATGGCGCTAAGTCTTTTGCTCTCCACCCCTCCCCCTCCCAAATACAAATTTATCGCCCATAGGAGAAGACTCCACAGTAAGTCTTATTTCCTTGTCACATGGCCATAACCGAACAGTTTATATCCAAAGTGTTGCGTATTTGAATGTTTCAAATGCTGAATTCAATGGCAGTCTTAGTTACTTAATTTTATGAGGCAATATTAAAACCATGTGCGATGTATGCCTGGGTTGACAATCTAGCGCTGTCTATGAATGGGAGCACGAATGCTCAGCATTCATGTACTGGAACTTGTGACGTCATAATGGTATATAATGTAGGAGATTTTTGTTGTAAGAAAATCTTTCCTGTTGCAGGTCTGTTTCAATTTCGCGTGTCTGTGTGTATGTGTGAGAGTATATTATGCGCGCGCGCGCGCGTGTGTGTGTGTGTGTGTGTATGTGTGCGCGCGCGCGCGCGTGTGTGTGTGTGTGTGTGTGTGTGTGTGTGTGTGTGGGTGTGTACGTGCACATATGTGTTTATGGGCGTGCGTACATATATGTATATTCCTNCACGCGCGCGCGCGCGCGTGTGTGTGTGTGTGCGTGCGTGCGTGCGTGCGTGCGTGCGTGCGTGCGTGTGTGTGTGTGTGTGTGTGTGTGTGTGTGTGTGTGTGTGTGTATGTGTGTGAGTGGGTGGGTGTGTACGTGCACATATGTGTTTATGGGCGTGCGTACATATGTGTATATTTGTGTGTGTACTGGAGGAGGGAGGGGTATGCATGGAGACATGGTAGAGTGTAAGAGAAGAAATCAAGTTTTCAGGATCTTCGATACGACTTGCAATAATATTCACTTAGCCTGTGTATGGTGCATGTGAGTGAGTGTGGAGTGGTAATTACATTAACGTTGCTTATTTAGTGTTTTATACAACATTGTGTATTTTCCTGAAAGCGAAAGAAATGTGCTTTGTAAGAACAATGAAGTTGTATGTAATCTTATCTTATAGGGCACTATGTTTTTTTGCCCTTCCCCCTTCCTCCTAAAACGTTCATCTTACATAGCAGAAAATTCAAATTTTAGAACCCAGGATGCCTATTTCATTGGTGGGAATTAACCTGCTTGGCCATCACTACACAATATTTTGGAAGTGTATCAGTAGCGGACGGCGCACTTTTATTTTGGTGGGGCTAAAACAGTGGTTACCTTTGGAATCTTTGAGAGACAGGAACGAGTGATCATGTCCATCTTCTTTTCATGATAAATCTGTCATCTTGAGCTTCCCGTCCCTGCCTGGGATGGTAGGGGCATAACCTCAGTAGCCCTAAATGACGCACTGCCACTGAAGTATATGTGAAGCTGGGGAGGCTTTGTATAATGGCTGTATTTGAAAATTCCGAATACCGAATTACATGCCAGCCTTAGATATTTAACATGGCAATCATTATATCAATATAGAATGCTTATCAGAAATGTAGGGAGCTGAAGAGGCCTTCGCATAATGACTGTATTTGAAGGTATTGAACACTGAATAACATGGTATCCCATCTGATTTTATGTGACTGTAACATAATATTTCATGTAGTCTTGTTAGGAAACGTTCCATTGTGGAGAACGGAACAATAAAAAGATCGTTAGAGGACAAAATCCCATCACATGGAAATCCTTGTTCCGGCTTTATTTCCTGACCACTGGTAGGAAGCCCTTGCTAAACATAAGACATGATCCCAGGTACCTCTCGGGTTCGGAATCACATCCCTTATAAACACTGATTATTACTTTGAAATTCTCACACAGATGATAAGTAGCTTTGTTTCTCCACAATTCAGTTTGCAGGTCGAGTAACGAGCAGATTTCAGGTCGGAGAAAGTTTCTTCCTGCCTGGTAATCTGTAACTAGTTCTAGACCACTAATCTGGGTCACACGCAGAGACTGACCTATTGCTTGATATCACAGTGACGTCCTCTTGTCTTTACCATTGCGATAATATCTATGCTTTGCGCAGGGTCGTAACTAGGAACTTTGATTTTCTCAGCTGAAAGATAAAATCCAATTCTGTCTTTCTAAGCAAGAAAAGATCAAAGAGTTCAGGAGTTCAGCTCAGTTGTTTACCGATTTTAACGCGTGAAGATGTAAGTAAATCTTGCCTAAACAATATTGATGCTGAAAATTATTCGGTCTAGAACATTTGAGAAAATAATCTGGTGATACTCATGTTTTAATTCAAACTGACTCTGAGTCCAGAGGTATTCGTATATAAATGGGGCAGCTGAAAATCATTTTGACATCATGTTATTTTGGCTGTCACAATTTTACGTTACTAAATAAACGATCATGTAGAAAAACAACAAAACCGCTTGAAAAGTAAGATTTTAACAGTGTTTTCAGCATTATTTTACAACGTTGCTGATCACCATAAAGATTTTAACTCTACCAGTAGTGAAGAACTAATAGTTGCAAGCTTGTGAGTGGAAGGGAGGTTCATTCTCCTCCGCTGTTGTATATAAACAAACGTTTTACAGAGATTTTTATAACTACACATTTTTTGCCCCACTATAAAGGCTTAAAACTGCTCTTCACACTGCAGGTCATTATTCTTCCGCTAAAAATGCTCTCTTATTTCGGATAAAAATGCTTTTTTTTTGGACTAAAAATGTCTTTTTTTTTTCGCTGAAAATACTATTCAACCGCTACAGAAATCTCGGTAACTAGCTCATTTGCAGCTCCAGCGAGCGTTAGTGGTGTGGGTTAAAGGCCAAAGGAGTGAAAGGGCTTACAAAGAAAGAAAGAAAGAAAGAAAGAAAGAAAGAAAGAAAGAAAGAAAGAAAGAAAGAATGGAAACTGAGAAGAGAAAAGAAAAGAAAAAGAGAATAGACATAAAAGTGAGAAGTCCCAAGCGATGGTATTGCAGGTGAGCCCAGGACTGGGTAGCTACGTACGGGCCTGGGTGTGCGTGATTTCTTGACGTGACAGCGGACTTCCATTTTCTTCCTTTTCTACGTAGGGTCAAAAAGGCATGGTCGGTCAACAACATCCATAAATAGATTGAATTTAGACCAAATTATTTCATTGTCAAGCAAAAGGAATGAGGATCTAATTTTCATTGTCCCACTGACCTCAAGGAAACATAGAAGACGATAACTGTCTTGCAATGACAAAACATCGTAAGATGTTCAAAACCATATTACGATTATACGGTGTTTTGTCGTTGCATGGTAAATTGAAGCTAATGCATGACGATCAGCTTTTTGTTGTCGTTTATTCATTTCGCTCATTAACGTCCTCGTTCTTTCATTTCATTTCCTTCTTCATTTGGCAGTTTCTTCCTGCCATCAAAAGTACTTTTTTTTTGGGGGGGGGGGGGNGGGGGGGGTCCCTTTTTCTTTGTATTCGCCTCTTTTCATCAGGCAGATGGGTCAGAGGTCCATCCCATGTCTGTTCTTACAATAACAGAAGAAAAACTTGCGCCTTAAAATGGACATGAATATGTACATGAGGTTTCACCACTCTTCCAGTCATGGTACTCTGGAGTGATCTGAAAAGTATTTGGTCTTGCTTTCAAGCAGTTGATGCTTCTTCGTTTGTTCAGGCAGTATAAGCTGTTTAGTGACATTCATTAGACCAGTTCTAATTAAACATTAGCTTTGTTTATTTGTTCAGACATGATTTTATTGAAATCATTCAATGAACGAGATCGTTGGAACCAATAGTGTTTAAAAACGCTCCTTAAAATTGCACAGTCTTCATTTCTGATTAATTCAAATGACCTGGGTCTGGGATAGACGATGTATTCCACTATAGCTTACAGAAGCCTAATTCAATTTTCCTCTTTGAGCCAATAAATTGTTTTCTCTACTGTCACTTTCAAGAAATTCCACAATCTCTAAGTCTTCATCGATAGTTTGCAGAATTCAATGAGCTTATTAAAAATGATGTTTAAAATAGATTTTCTATGGAGTCGGGAGTGTCTGCCAGATCCCTTGATGACATCATGTTCATCGAAGCTTTCGGTGTTAGCCTCTGGCATGCCGTGTTAAGTACGTCTCATACAGCACCTCTGAAGCCAGCTTGGTCGATTACTGACCTTATTATTTAGAATACTTATTTTGCCATTTATACATTTCGTTCTTGATAGAATGGATTACGAATAGGAAAAATACGGGGATTTATTTCAATTTCAGAAAAGTTTCCTTTGTGAGTCAAAATGAAAATAACTTACACTGTATGCACCAAAATCTCTCTCCGCCCCCCACCCCCACCCCACAACTCCTTTCCCTATTCCAAAGTCGTTCATATTTCTCCTTTCGTGGGATCATTCAGATCCTTTTGGGAAGCTTTTATTAGAATTAAGTGTTAAACTTCATTGGCCGACTTCTTAATTTTAATACGGACACAAATTCCTAGAGCCAATCAAATCGAAACAAGAATCTGAGAAATCTGATTGGTTAGCGCTGGTTGAATCATTCGTTTTCATAGGCTGACACAAGTCTTTTATTTCCAGGTGTTTTTATGAAAGCCCGTGGATGTTTATTTAAGACAGTTGTGGATGCTGAGTGCTTTCTTTAACATCTCGGCTCAAATAAATGGCATCTCATGCTCAAACCGGAAATAAAAAAAGCTTCAGGCATAAAATCCCATCTCCGGTTCCCTATTGTCCCAGTGCAAGGAGATAAAAGGGAATCTGAATCAAACGTTCTAGAACAAATACATTGTGCACGCCCGAATTGTATGTAGGCCTATTATGCATTCATGTAGATCGGTGTAATACTGTTAATAAAATGTTTAGCAATGAATGACACTGCAAAACAATGATTATTCCTTAAGTGCATTTCCCTCCCTACTCCTCTTTCTTTGAAAAAAAAAATGTGTTTCATTTCTCGCCATTCTTCACGAACTGTTTGAAAGAGTAACTGGTAATCAGTGTCATGATGCAGTTGCATGGCATTGCTGACTTGCAGTGATCAATGTTCCCACAACTTTTCCTGTTTTTTTTAAAGAAGTCACACAAGATCTCTTTAACTCCATCCGGCAGCTTTTGTGAACGTTGTCGAGTGAACAAATAACACCAGTGGAAGTCCTCTGCTTAACCTCATTTTGTTGTGGCTCCTTTGTTGGACACCTTTTATTCTGCTGCTTGCTGAAATGATAAAATGACATCTCAGGCAGGAAAAAAACGACGCGTGAAAAATGAGATTTTAACAGTGTTTTCAGCCTTAGTTAACAACGTTGTTGATCATTAAGATCTCTCTCTGACGTACTTTCTCTCCCCACCCATTGTTTCTATCTATTTAATTCGGGGTTTTTTTGTGTTCAAGTTCATAATAAGTTTATGAGATACTCACGTAACGTGCCTGTTAACAAAGCTAATGAATGTGCACATAAAATCCCCTCTTAGATGCAGGACCATGAAAAACGCCAGAATCCAATTAATTTTAGAGAAACAAAAGCTAGTTCACTTTCACAAAATTACACTAACTCATTTCATAAATCTGGTATCAAACAAACACTCATTAAAGATCCACTATTGATCTCAACTGCTCGCGCCAGCATCGGCTCTTTTTGCACTGATTCCTATAGATGACGTCACGGACAAAGATCCAATTTGTTTTCATGTGAACCGTATTGTTTTCTTCTGATGTGTCTAAGACAGTCTAGGAATGTGTGTAAATTTGTAAAATGTTTGCTGAATGGCGTGAATCCGTAGACTGATGAGATTTTTAAAATATATCTTACCTGCATTAATATTATTACCCTTCATGTTAGATAAGCATAAATATTTCATTTCAGTATGTTTTAATTATGTGCCCTCAATGATCACCATTTTGAAATGTATTTTCGTATTTGTTTACATTGCTCTAGTGCAGAACTCTGCAAGATAGAATAAACAGAATTGAATTGAATTGCTTGTGAACTGTATACTGCTAGATGTTAGTCTTTGCGTTTTGAGAGTACGATTGTCCGGCTCGTGATGGTGTATCGGGACATTCGGGAAATAACTATTAGTGCTTCTGTAGTTCCTTTTTTTAAAATGGTTTTGGCGACATCAAAACTTGCAAAACATAGGCCTAACGTTTTCTAAGCAAGCGCATGTTTTTCCTCATCATTATCACCACCCAACTTCACTATCATGTAAGAAATTAAGAACTTTAAAACAGACGTAAAAAGGTAGCTTTTTACAGATAAATAGAGTAAATTTATTGGCGCAAGTTTTTTTCAGTCTATAAAGATCTTCCTCAGGCATATCAATTTTTCTAAGACACACAATGAACTAGTAAAACTACTTATAGGTATGAGTGACGAATAGAAAAAGTGAGGCTAGTTTAAAGATTCAAAGGCAGATAGTGAGTACAGCATGCTTAGAACAGATGATAAGGCAGTCGTCAGCGTCAAATGAATTTAAATTAAGAGTTGTTGTAGATGTGTATAAATAACTTGAATAATGTTAAACTTACATTTTATGCTTCCTCACCGCTCTCTCTCTCTCTCTCTCTCTCTCTCTCTNCTCTCTCTCTCTTTCTCTCTCTCTCTCTCTCTCTCTCTCTCTCTCCTTCCCTCCCTCCTCTTTCTCTCCCTCTGCTTCAGTGGGCCTTTCCAGAGAACTGGTAGTAAAGCTACAACTTCACTGTCATCATTATTAGATGTATTACGATAGAATCTCACAGCTAAAAACCTCACGTACCCGAACTGCTCACTTCCGCCACTCGAATGCCACACGCACTCGAAATCTCAAGATGATCATCTAAAATTCGAGTTCGCGAGGTTCGACAATAATACTGCCCTTGCTTGATGTTTAATACTTAGCTGTATTGATCTTATCCCTAATCCCTTGGTTTCTAGTAAATTTCTACATCATGTGGAAAATCTGCCAATCTGGACACTATGAAAAGGAAAAGATAGATGATGCCTTGGCTCCATTGGTTCCAATGACGCGACGCTACTGTTGACCAGGGTTGGACAAGTTCACCAAAAAAGACAGTTCAGATCACGTTCAGTTCACCAAGGGAAAAAAAGCTCCAAGTCAAGTTTAGCTCATTTCCATGGAATTTGAGATTCAGATCAGATCAGTTCCAATTAGTTTTTGAAATTGGCATTCGATTCTGACTGTCGAGATAGAAGTGAATTGAACTGATTGAAATTTAGGTAGAAAATTATGCAGATCATGCACGCAAAATAGCCACAGTTCAGATCTAGATCAGTTCGTCCAATATAGCTCTTAAGCTCAGATAAATTATACATGAACTGAACTTAGGGTCACGAAGTACGATCATATGATCTCAGTTCTGTATAACCCTGCTGTTGACCTGCTGGTTTAAAAACTTTTCTTCACATAAAATCCCTGTCCTTGGAAGTCAAGGCATGAGATACTGTTTTATAATCCCACTAGTATTATATCTATGCCATTTTATAATCCATTAGTAGCAACAATGACAACACCTAAACACAAACATCATCCGCTAACTTGCATACATCTCACATGCACACTCGCAAGAACTCGGTCCAATAAAAAACATGAAGCAATAATTCACTGCTGGGCACACAGCATTTTATTGTATTGAAGTCACGATATTGATCAAACAAGATGGGAACACTGACACACCAGGACAATGTAAACACGTGAACTCATTACAATGCAAAATAAAAGCAGTTGGAGACAAAAAGAGAATGTAATTGAAACAGAAAGCAAGGGCTATTATTTCGATGGCTCCGTGCAAGAAGTGTATATCTCCACTTTTGGCAGGATCGGAGTTACGAGTATCTACATAAAATGACATGTATTGCATTGGTTTTGAATACTAGAAGTTGTTTAGTATGCCTGGTTTTAAAAAAAAAATATGGAAACCGAAATTTTGACAATAACTGAAATATTGAACAAGTTTTCATCGGCCATTTTCTCAAAACCATGAAAAGTGGAGTTATGCGCTTCTTGCACTGAGCCGTCGATTACTTTCTGGTCGGCCACCTTTCCCTACACCAACATTTTCCCCTGTAGTGGAACCTAATCAACAATGCTACTGCCAATGCTACATTGAAATTACGGTGTTTACTGTTCCTCAGTTTGCAGGTATTGCTTGTTACTGGCTCCTTGTTTCTCTTCTTTGGGTCTTATAAATGAAAGGTGTAATTCTACAAATTCTGTTGTGATTTCGGATTTTTTTTTTCCA
>JAWQUT010000026.1:916867-928525 GCA_033807755.1 Ellobium chinense | reverse complement strand
CCCCCCTCCCCACCCTTCAAAAAAAAAAGGATTTTATACATTAGCGGATGAATTAAATTGTAAGAATGAGTGATTTGGTCTATTCTTATGGGCTTAGAAACCTGCTGGGGTCGAGGAGGAAGGGGAAAAAAACTTCGCTCTGGAGCATTACTAGTGGCCGTATGCACAATCCTTACGTTAGTTAACGCATTTACGGTAACCATGGGAAACTCCCAAAACATTAGTAGTATTCACGATAGTTAACGCAAAACGTAAACTAACGTATGGATTATGCATAGGCCACTGTAGAGTGGGAGATTAAGTACCTGTATTAATGCAGCTGTAGCCGCATGCATAATCCTTACGTTAGTTAACACACGACGGTAACCATGGGAAACTCCCAAAACATTAGTAGTGTTCACTGCAGTTAACGCAATACGTTAACTAACGTATGGATTATGCATACGGCCACTGATCACGAAAAACTCTTGCAAGTGAAATGTGCGATATACTGCAAAGACGAGGAAATTCTTGGTATTATAATATTTACAGTACATGGCTCGCTGAATGTTTGCAATAAACAATCGCGTTTTTGGCCACGGCACTACACTGCTGATCGCTGAATTTTGGCAAATTTCGTAGGCAAAGTTAGGGGTAGGATTATGGAAAATAAAAGCAAACGTGGGACAGTTCATAGGAATTAATTATTGTCGACGAACTCTCTCATAATAAGAGTAAGGCGTGTAAGTCTCGTAGTTTTTGTTTTTATTTTTTTTTAGGTCGCCTGTGTTCATTGGGCAGGCATGGGTCAGGGGCCCATCCCATATCTGTCCTTACAATAACAATCGAAAACTCGCGCCTGAATATGGACATATGTACAGGAGGTTTCACAATCCTTCCAGTCATGATAGTCAGGAGTGATGTAAGTCTCGTATCTAAATAATGGTCAATCACGTGACTTCAGATTGTTATGTGTGCTTTCTCTTTTCTAATCCTCNGTCACGATATTGATCAAACAAGATGGGAACACTGACACACCAGGACAATGTAAACACGTGAACTCATTACAATGCAAAATAAAAGCAGTTGGAGACAAAAAGAGAATGTAATTGAAACAGAAAGCAAGGGCTATTATTTCGATGGCTCCGTGCAAGAAGTGTATATCTCCACTTTTGGCAGGATCGGAGTTACGGGTATCTACATAAAATGACATGTATTGCATTGGTTTTGAATACTAGAAGTTGTTTAGTATGCCTGGTTTTAAAAAAAAAATATGGAAACCGAAATTTTGACAATAACTGAAATATTGAACAAGTTTTCATCGGCCATTTTCTCAAAACCATGAAAAGTGGAGTTATGCGCTTCTTGCACTGAGCCGTCGATTACTTTCTGGTCGGCCACCTTTCCCTACACCAACATTTTCCCCTGTAGTGGAACCTAATCAACAATGCTACTGCCAATGCTACATTGAAATTACGGTGTTTACTGTTCCTCAGTTTGCAGGTATTGCTTGTTACTGGCTCCTTGTTTCTCTTCTTTGGGTCTTATAAATGAAAGGTGTAATTCTACAAATTCTGTTGTGATTTCGGATTTTTTTTTTCCACGAAGGTTAAAGTTAAAACAAATCTATTGCTCTATCCTTTAGAGGAAAGAAAACAAACACGGTCAACGCCCAAATTTTTTTACATATTATATCTTCCAAAGACGGTAACCTCTCTTTCTGACTTTGTCCCCAAGTATTTATTCGGCTGGTTTTCACCGTGTCAATACATAGGCCTAATACACTTCATTTTTATATTTGTAAGGTTCAAAGTATTACTGAAATTTGAAACTGGATGCCATATCATAGATCACAGGTCTTTTCACATATTTCCACACTCTCAATTTGGCTGGCAGGCGCCCCGTCCCCCCCCCCCCCNTCCACAAACCCTAAAAAAAAAGGGGGGATTTTATACATTAGCAGATGAATTAAATTGTAACAATAAGTGATTTGGCCTATTTTTATGTGCCAGAAACTTGCTGGGGTCGAGGAGGAAAGGGATAAAACTCCGCTCTGGAGCATTAACAGTGGTCGTATGCATAATTCCTACATTAGTTAACGCACTACGGTAACCACGGGAAACGTCCAAAACATTAGTAGTGTTTACGATAGTTAACGCATTACGTAAACTGACGTATGGATTATGCATAGGGCCACTGGAGAGTGGGAGATTAAGTACCTGTATTAATGCAGCTGATCATGAAAAACTCTTGCAAGTGAAATGTGCGATGTACTGCAAAGCCGGGGAGACCCTTAATATTATTTATGTACAGTACATGGCTCGCGATCAGTGTTTGAAACTGAATATTTGCAATAAACAGTCGCGTTATTGGCCACGGCACTGCATTGCTGACCGAGGAACTTTGACAAATTTCTTAGGCAAAGTTAGGGGTAGGATTATGGAAAATGAAAGCAAACGTGGGACACTTCATCGAAATTATTATTGTCAACGAACTCTTCCATAACAATAGTACGGCTCATAAGTCTCGTTTTTTTGCTTTTTTTATTCGCCGCTGTTCATTGGGCAGGCATGGGTCAGAGATCCATCCCATGTCTGTCCTTACAATAACAGTCGAAAACTCGCGCCTCAATATGGACATAATTATGTACATGAGGTTTCACCACCCTTTCAGGCATGATATTCAGGAGTGATGTAAGTTTCGTATCTACGTGATGCTCACTCACGTGACTTCAGTTTGTTATGTGTGCTTTCTCTTTTCTAATCCTTTTAACCCTCCGTAAACCAACCTCCAAGCAGGAGTCTAATATTCAAAATGTTGCGCATTAAGGACGTCAAATAGATGTTAGCAATGCCAGTGTCAAGCAGCCTAATTATGCTTTAAGTTGAGATTCAGGTTTATGTATGATTTAAAGGCAATATCATGGGACCCAATGGCCTATGTTGGTGGTTAGAGGCAGGAATCAAACTCTGGACGTCCGGCAAAGTTCTTAAGCAAAGTCAAGAATCTGACACACTATGAATTTAAGCTCGCTAGTTGGAGGAAGGGAGAGCTTGCCGTGAGCATATTATGCAACTCTCTGTTATCGAAAAGTCAAGCGCTGAGCAGTATGGCATCCGGTCAATTATGGTCTGAAATTAAGAGATGCAACTAAACCTCCCTTTCTTTAAAATGTCAGGTCACAAATATACCTTGTCATGGATGACGTTTTCAGGATGTTTGCCGTTATGATTAAAATTCATTCCTCGCTGAAAAAGTGAAAATACATTCTGTATACATTCACCAGCTTGATTTCAAATTAAATTCTTCATCTTACCGCTGACTGATAGAGCCTCAGTGAGGCAATAATGTTAGAGAGAAAGTCTTTTCTAGTGCAGAAAGAAAGTTGACGTAAAATTTGTTGCAAACAAAAAAAAACCCAGTTGTTTATCTACCGCTAAAATAAAAAAACCCAAAGGCTTGATTAAATATTATTTGTGTCCAGGAATGAAAGTCGATGAAATATAGCTTGAGTTTAGAAATGGAGAGAGACGAAGTGTATAATTTGAGTTCAACGTGAAGAAAACGTCCTCTGAGTCAAGAAATGAGTCGTTGGGGTATCGTTTTAATGAAGACGCAAGAGTTAAAGAGGAATCCCCGTCAGTCAAAATATTGCGTTATCAGCCAAAGAAATATGCCATTACGGGTAAAATAGGCATTAATTATACGAAACAGTAGCCGTAGTCAAATAGTCTGTTACGGAGGGAACATAGATTTAACACCGACAGAACGTTGAAGAGCAAGTGGGAGTCTTAAAAAAACAATAAAGTATTGTATGCAGTCAGTCTAAGAACGACATGACTTTTAAATTTAACAGTTCGACAAAGCTGCGAAGCTCACCTCAAGGATGGAAACATTTTCAGCTCAGCTATAGACTGTTTGAATCAATTTTACGTGTAAACTAGATCTATTGACATATATTATATATAAACAAACCACACAGTTCATATTATTGATGTGATAATGTTATGATCAGACTAAGAAATATTTTTTTTAAAAAAGAAGCTCTGGACATGGATTTTAGCATTAAAACTTAAGATAAATATCTAATTACGACAAGTCAACATTCGCATCAGGCGGCCAGCGATTACTTTGTTATGCGTTTCGTTCTCATGTCATGTACTTTCGTGTATTACTGCTCTACGTGTTCTAGTTGTGAATGAAATGTATTGCATTGTAAAAAGACATTTTACGGGTAAAAAAAAGTCATATGTATTTGTATATTTCATTTCATTTTATTTCATTTCCTACCTAAACCCGTAACGTTTCTTTTATATATGACGTTATATGCTTACGCATTCATGTTTACAACCTATTGGCTGAAACAGTCTGCTCGATAACGTCAGATGTACTACTTACAGATCCGCTGTCGTTTACTGTATCACCTCTGGTTCCGTTTCCGCTTGCGATACTATTTCTGTTTCCGTTTCCGCTTGCGATACTATTTCTGTTCCCGTTTCCTCCTACGATACTACTTCCTGTTCGGCTGCCGCGGCTACTTTCACCTAAGCCAGATTCACGTCTACAAGCGAAGATCTTTATTAATTTGCTCTTCAACTTCTCTCTGAACTGACGAATGCCCAAAACGTAGACGAAAAAGTTTGAGCAGTGGTGAAAAGATAGGAGCAAAAAGAAAACAAAAGCGATGGGGTCGAGATACTTCTGATGTGCTGGATAAAGAAGAACATAGGCGTAGACAAAGACATAAGGACTGACAAGCAGGAAATACAAACCGCAGATCACAATGAGGAGTTTGACAGATTTCCAGTTCTCAGCGTGGACAGATCGTCTTGAAGTCAAGGTGCCGGAGCCTTTGTGACCGTTTCGGGATGGCCGTATCTGCGGTGCGGAAAGAGAGATCTTCTTCAGATGACGGTATGTAGTCACCGATATGTGCGTGTAGACGGCAATCTGCACCAGGAAGCAAACACAGTGAACGGCAGGATAGATATACGCGTGGGATATCACGTAGTAGCCCAGCGCTTCGATCGGAAGTCTGTACGCGACGTATGGAATGTTGACAGCGATGGCAGATCCCCAGGTAAGAGCAATGCTCACCTTAACGACATTTGCGGTGATGACACGCTGGTAGATGTAAGGATGAATGATGTACAGCCATCTTTCAAGGGAGACAAGGACCAGGTTCCCGTTGCTGATATGCAGCAATAGACCCCAGGCAAAGTTCAGCGTCTTCAGATAGATAGCATTATCGTAAGGAAAAGCATAGAATGCATAAATCAGGATCACAATCTCCAAACCCATCATAAAAGCAGCGTAGAGAATGTCATTCGCGCAGAGCGACACGATAAAAGCGTTTGTCTTCGTTCTCAGAGATTCAGTCACCGCGATTATAGAAATGGTGACACTGTTTGTCACAAGAGTGATGGCGAATGAGATTAGAAACAATAGAAGTGCAATGCGCTGACCAGGCTTGACCTTTGGTTTTAAAGCGGATTCCACTAGTTGTTCGTACAAATCGCAAGGAACAAATAAAGTATTATTTCCCTGCCGTATTGGTACTACACACGGTATTGTGATGGATGTGTTGCTCGAGGTTACCGGCACTGACATGTTGTCCATCCATAGGTCCATTGCCGTGGTCAGATTGCCAAAGTCGGTGATATTCATTGTGCTCAAAATCGCCTCCATTTTATTTTACAAATATAAGTATGTCTTGTCTTTATTTGTGCAATTGCCCTTAGTTGGAATTTTTGTCAGTTACACGGTTTTACCTTAATAACACGTACAACGAATAGTCGTCGAACCACATCTTTCGCTTGAAATTTGACGCGCTCAACTGAACTTACTTTGTGAAAGTGCACTGAATGAATGCTCAACGGGATCAGAATATTTTATTCCTCTACATGCCCTGTTTCTTGTTATCAGAATAGTCACAGAACTTAAATGTCTCTTTAAGGTTATCTGTTACACCTCTGAACATTTATCAAACGCTCTTCGAGGATAATCTCCGAAACTTTAAAACTGACCCGACGTATTCTTTTAACACATATGCACTTCCACTTCCATTGATGATCAAGTCATCAAGCTGTCCAATCTTCCATCTAGCTTGGATGACTCATATCTATAGAAGTAAAGAGTTGATGCTGTGGAAAGATACATTACAGACCGTGTAATCTGCAGCAAGTAATCTCCTCACTGTGGTCGATGACGATGTAACGAATACAATGATGTCATAAAGATTACAATATTCATAGTGAGCTGTTACTTAATCAGCGATAAATAACCGTATTCCAGCTTTTCCAAATGTCTGAAGCTTGTTGTCCTCAGAAGCGTGGGATGGCGCATGATGACTTCGCGGCTTATCTGTAAGAGCAAAAAAAAAAAAAAAAAGCTCCATGTTNTATCTGTAAGAGCAAAAAAAAAAAAAAAGAAGCTCCATGTTTGACTGTGATTGGTCAGTGACGTACATATCTGTAATTCTGTATCCATTTGCACACTGTATAGATTTGTAGCAAAACAGACCTGTCGGTGTTAACAGGGAACTGTTACAGAATTTTTTGAAAGCTGATTTTAGAATCAAAGTGCCATGTTTTGAAAGTAAAAGCAAACTCAAAAACAAAATCTTAAAAGGAAAGATGAGGTAGTCCAAAATGGCGCACAAATAACCAAAAAGAATAGTCGGGTATTACGTGAGCCCGAAAATAACATCATCGCATTCCAGACATGCTCAGTTATGCTTAGTTACCAGTCTCAACAACTCAGTGGATATTCTGTCCTTTCGTCAAAAACAGTAATAAAGTTTATAACATAACAATATATTTAAAGAAAATATAGCGCATTTCAGCTAATCCCATTTCCAATGTTTCAGACAATATCTCAGAATTTTTTGTCAGACATTACGAAAATTTGTTGACTATTAACCCAGATGCTCGTAGCACACGTCACCTTTGTCCAGTGCTAATCATTCCAGGTTGAATTCTTCAATAGGATCTTGAATGCAGAGTCTGTGCATCTTATACATGGTACAATACAACCCAACCATAGCCATATGAGTCAGCTGAACCAGAAACAATATAGTATCGATTTATTTCTGCTTGATTTGACCGTAACAGATAAATCATTAGTTTTTCTTCATTTTTTTTTTCATTTCGTAAAAAAAGAAATTTGAAAAAAAGAAACATGACAATGATGATGATATTGATAATTATAATGATGACAAAGAACATAAAACAACCCCGCTTTTATTTCCATTTATCTATTTACTCCAAAGATGGGACATATTTTGTCTCAATAATTCAGATCCACCTTATACAGTACTAATCTTTTACGTTCAAATTCATAGTCTTCTACTTTATGCATTGGTAAACGTTCTGTCGTTGCTGTCTACGTTGGTGTTCTGATGGTTATTGTCGTTGTTGTTGTTGTTGTTGTTGTTGCTGTTGCTGCTGTTGTTGTTGTTGTTGTTGTTGTTGTTGTTGTTGTTGTTGTTAGACTGTTTACCTTGAAAGAATGGTGACAACGATAATGTTGATCTCAGCTAAAGTAATGTGGAAAGTCTAAAACGACGACCAAGAGTGTTTACACAGGTGTGTTTCTCTCATTCAACTTTTCGGATCAAACTTAGACTATGTGATCTGATATCTTACTGATATAATGACTAAACTAGTAAGACGGTGGAATTGTCTTTTTCTGTGCAATATCTAAGCTAGCCAGCATTACTTTATTGAGATTAGAGTCACTTGTATGGTATGATTTTAACAAAGTGGGATTGCCCGGTTAGCTGTCATGAAGCAACGCATCAACGCACAGCAGATTTTGTCTAGATCTACAGGTAAACATAATTATGTGACTCTCATCATAGCATGTAGCCTAGTAAGAAGTATCCTACTTACTTCCTTATTACCAAGACTTCAAAGCCTGACATGCTTTTATCTAGGTCTACTTGGCACGCTCATCACCAAAGGATCATGCGACGCCACTGACTGTCGTCATTATCAATCAACATAAAAACGCTAACAACTGCAAGACAAAACAGAAGCACTGCTACAAAATCAAAAGAGCGAATACTGACATAATCAGCAAACACGTCTTACCTGAAAAAACAACAGACGGCAACTGCAGAAACTCCAGACGTACCGTGTATTTTATCATGAACATCAACATCTTCAGGGACATAAACAAATAGAATCAACAACATCATTAGGGTCCAAATTTCAGCATATCCGTCAAGAACTAAGTCTGTACCTTGTAACTTTGTATGTCTGATTAAAGCTTTAACATGGCAAGAAAATGTCAAAATAGCTTAAAGAATCAACCTCCTCTTGGGCGTCTGAGCCTCATCGAGCTCCTCTCGTCAAAACTTCATACCCGAGTATGATGACTAATTTATAGAAACGCCAATCAGAACAAAAGAACTAGCTCTAACTTATAAGATATGAGAAAAAAAAATTCTGGGAACTACGTGACAAGAAGACGAAACAAACAACCTCAAAGGAATCTTCTGAACTCACCTTGAATTATGTTCCAAGATAACAAACACCCCGGTGCGTAATGACCACGTGTTCCTTTGTCTTTGCACCCAGTTATCATTATATAAACGGCATAGCCATCCTATCATAACCCCACTAAAACTTGGCCCGAGGAAAACAAAAAATTAGAGCCAAGAGAAGAAAATCTCATTCCTGAGATTTAGATAATGCTTCAGCCCATAATCATCACAGAGAACCGATAGTGAGATCTTAGAAAGAAATTACATGATTAGTTCCCCCTCTATCCCCTTCCTAACCCCATATCCTTCTCCACCTCCGTCTTAACGTAGCTCGGAAAATGGGAAATAAACATAATTATTTTAAATAATAATGCGGTTTATGAGTCTCGTATCCAGGCTAATGTCAGCTCATGCGACTTCACACTATTATTACCCCAGCAAGCCTGGTCACTCTAGGATTTTCTCAGCTCCATAGGGAATATACGGTGCCGCTATCATTCATTAGCAGTCTGATAATATCTTCCACTGTCTATAGCCAGGTACCCATTTTACAGACGGTTGAACTGAGAAAAATGTGAAGGAAATGCTCTCCCAAGGCATTTACAACATGACCATGGTCGAGAATCGAATCCACGGCCTTTAGATCTTGAGTCCAACGCCTTAACCTTTCGGCCACGCGGCACCCTTTCGTGGGTCATTTTGTGGAATGATTTTAATCGTGGGCTGGAAGAACCAGATTAGTTTTATGCATCTTACAACATGCACAGTCATTAAGGCGTCTAGGATCGCAGAGATATTATGTAAACGTTGCTAAAACGCTTGTAATGCCCCTATCATGCACTCGAAACTGACTCTGTATAACTCGTTCAACCATAATCTTTCTCTTCTTCACTCCGCTTCTATCAGTAACTGAGAATCTGAAAAAAAATCATTCAAAGCTTTTTTAGTTTTCTTTGGTCGTATTAGGTATTAATAAGGACATTCGCTGAACTGTGGAAAATTTCAAATTCTGCAATTTTCCATTTTGCTTTACTAACAAGAGTGTAAACCAAGCATTTCTGAAAATCTTCTTGAAGCGGGGGAAATTTCAACTGTACAAAGCTTTACGTTTTGTCCTAAGAGTTTGCATCAGTAGTCTGTAGTTTGTGAATTTGCAAGTATCGCGATATTCAGTCTACAAGATCTAAGTATCGAAAATATCGATACTATATCTATTCATGCAAAGCCAATTTTCTTCACTCTTTGTCCTCCTAATGAACTTCTTCGGGCACTCGGTCCCCCAGTTCTCTGTACATGAATGGGTTTTGGTATTAAAAGAAAAGGAAAGTGAGAAGGAACGAAGACGAGAGGTGGAGTGGGGGAAGGGGNGGGGGGGGGGGGGGGGGGGGGGGGGGGGGGAGAAAGAGAGAAAATATGTTGATCGAAGGAATGTGGGAATGGGTTGTTTTCATGGAATTAACTCCTTTAATCCGCTGAGTGGCGTTGCAATAAAATTCAGATACCATACCGCTTCTCTTTTTTTCACTCTATCCCCATTGCTAATGTACACATTAACAGTAGAGGTATTCCAGCATTTCATGGAACAAAACTGGCACAACATATGTATATTTTCTGGTGCAAGGTTCAACACTATCCTTGCACGCTACCTAAAGATGGCTCCCTCTCTGTATATTTTGTAAAGTATTTAGGTTAGCCCCTTTGTGTTAGACTAGACTAGATCTAGACTAGAAAAGATAGCCTCCCTGTAGAGCTAGGTCTAGACTGTAGATCTTTCTACATTCAAGAGAAGTGTGATTGGGTATAGTTTGTGATCTGAAGAATTGAAGAAATGGTGGGGAGCAGGGAGGGGGGGAGTGTTGCATGGGTAGTTTTGGGGCCAACGAGCCGCCACTGGAGTGGCCGTAGGCGTAATTAACGTACTGCATTAACTACTATGAACACTACTAATGTTTTGGGGATTGCCGTGCTTACCGCAAGGCGTTAACTAACGCAAGGATTATGCATACGGCCACTAGAGTAAATCCAAATCACAGATCTGACTGCGGTAGACATTATAATATATACTCGAACACTCTGCTCTCCACCAATGAGTTTCAGGTTCCTTTAGCATACATTGGAAGTGCTTCTAGTGTTCCAATCTTTCCGGAGGTATGTTCTCCTGCGTTAGAATGTGCCAAAGAAGACACAAGACTGAATTTCCATGATTTTGACATGTACTTGTTGCTATAATTATAGTTCCCATATGCACCTAACGTCTAGATAGCCATTTGACTCAAAGTGATCACAGATATATTAACCTCTATCAGTTGGGTGAAGACTGTAGGGTGTGACGGATGTCAAGAATTATTTTTTAAAAAGCAACAACCCTAATATCAGATATCACTGAGATCGAAATCATAGGGCGGTAGAAACATGGTCTTCGCGTACATTGACTTAGATTAGACCTCAATATCCAACGTCATTACACTGAGTGTGACGCCAACGATCCACATCGAGTGACGCTACAATCAGAACAACATTTCTGGTCACAGCCAATAAAGCCAACTTGGCGAAACAACATTGGATTTCTTTCATTTTCCGTTGGATTTCCTATGATGTTGAATATGAAGGAAATCAAATTGAAGAGTGTATTTCCAAAACTTAATATGTGGTCTCAGAATATTTTTGAGATAAAGGTAATTGCTCTTCACGCATATATTTTTACCTACTGTTAAATGACATAACATTTGAAGGAGTGGAGATTTTAAGCTCAGTCTGATTTTGAATGAATTAACACAGAAATGCATGTTTAAATACACCACAAACTCATTTTTCAATGAAAGTGCATTTATTGAGGTATGAAAAAACGCCCTTCAATTGTAAGGTTTATGCAGTGCCAGTGTCTAGCAGCCCAATTATGTTTTATGTTAAGATTTAGATCTAGGCATCAGTTAAGAGTAATATTATGGAACTCTTCCACAGGCCTGTATTGATAAGTATTTTTCTAAGCTTTTCTTACAATAATTTTTTTTTCACTATTGATTGGACAAACAAAAGTGAGAGGCCCAATGGAAATAACAATAATGACAATGGGAAAACTAATTTCATAATGGGCCTATGTACACGAAGTTTCACCACCCTTTCGGTCATGATACTCGCGAAGTGATATGTGCTATGCTGATAGTTAGAGGCAGGGATCGACACTCCCCTCC
>JAWQUT010000026.1:885491-910491 GCA_033807755.1 Ellobium chinense | reverse complement strand
TTGATCTGTATTGTTTATATTAATATCATCTTCCATTTATCTTCTCTTTCCTATTAAAACGATGTAGACTTTTGACTTGTTAATATATCCCAGGGGGTGAGAGGAGGAAGTCCTATCAGGTTTCAAAGTAAAAGATTTTGATCGCAGGTTGATACTGCATTATGGCACATTTATGGGGATATTTAAGGGGATAGTTTCCACCATTTACCATATCCCAATTTCACAAGCTAAATCACATCTGCCCCACTGTTTTGCTTTGAGCAACAGGTTAAGCGCTCAATTTCTCAAAGCCTCAAAAATGGTTCAGGCGCATGTGGAAATACCGTGGTGATTTGGTGTAGTGTAATGAGGGGAATCATAGAAGACCTTGAAGTCAATATCTGAATCTGAATACTCACTTTGTCTGAATGCACACATTTTCTGGGTGAGCCCACATACTTTTTGATCCGCCTCGTTGTAAGGAACATGTTATGATATCATCAACACAATGTTGACCCAAGCAAAAAAAATACGATAACTATATGGTGTCAGACTCTGCTGATGTTTTCAGAAACGGCCTAAAGTACACTCCAGCTTATATAAAAACGCAGAAGATCTGTTTTTCAAGATCCAGTAGAGAAGCAGGCCGGGGATTGGACACACTGGACAAAGATATTATTATACGAGGTATACCTTTTATATGCTCGGACTAATTATTTCTACTGGTCCTATTGGCTTCAAATTTGGCAGAAGTGTGCATAAATGCTTTATAAGATCGGGGAAATTATTTCATAATCTTTCCACGAAAATGACATGTTTTATGACTGGAAGTGTGAGGTGAGGTAAGGCCGTCTTCGAACGTCAATATGGAGCTAGACGCTCGTGATTTTCGAGCAATGATTCTATATGACAACAAAAGCTCGTATGGCGCCCCATATTTGTTACTAAATCAGTGGTCTATACTTTCCGTAGATCAAAGGTATATCTCTTTGTTCTGGCATATATTTTAGAGATCTTTGTCAATGGGAGTGATAACGTCATTGTAAACGGAATATACGTCAGACCACAGATTTGGAAACTTATTTCATAGCTTTCGTTGTTGTTTTCACCAACGAACGGCTGATATCCTCACCTTCTGGGCCGCTGAACTGGGGAGAGAGTACCTGTGGACACGTCTGGACAGTGATGAAATTGGTCCTGGATTTCATCTAATATATACTCAGATATTCTTTACGGTCAGTTGTAGATTTCCTTCGCGTGTCACATCATATTCTTGTTTTTAAAGTGGCAGTTGTTTTATCAGCTTTAACCTCTTGACGCTTTAATCATGTTTTTTAAAAATCATTCAACAATTTTCCTGTTTGTTGGTCAAGACCTTTGCAACAAAGCTTCTCCCATTTTACGGTACACTGGATGAGGTTTCCCGGTGCTGCCCGGAAAATGAAAAAGGTAGANGGGGGGGGGGGGGTGTGAAAAAGAGGGAAGGCAATTCATGTCACCTCAATAAATGTTTATACGACGACCCTTCCTTTATCGAGGAATTTGGTCTCATATCACCAACCTGGCAATCTTGGGATGTAGTGTTGTGCATTAATCGACTGGAAATCTGACAATCATTACTTTTTAACTGCCTTTTGCTGTCACCTGACTGCATACTTTCATTTTCCAGGTTTTATTGGACAAAATGACTCCCCAAATCCCCAGGGTCACCGGGCTAAGAATGCATATCTCATGGATATTTCCCTGTTAATTTTGGTGACTTGCCAAATCTGAGACCCCCTAGGATTAACGGCATAAATTCCTAACGCTAACAAAGAAATCCAACCGCAGATTTTCATTTATCTTTATTCGACGAAGTGTAGTCGTCATTGTATTGAATATGTGTTGTTTTTTTTTCTGCAGATGAGCCTTGAGCACTAATATTGCATTGTTTTGAAAACAAGGATCAGACCTCTCAAGACCGGAAGATTATTCATCGCTGGGTGAGTAACAAATGGACTGTGAGGCATCAGCAATGTGGCGGGTCCTTATCTTCGTAATTTTATGCCTGACGATAGTGAGAGGCATTACACATCACAAATTAACACTTCCGTAACACGTCCACTGATAACAATAACATTTTCTGTAATTCTTAAGTCATCCTTGTTGGATCTACGCATTCAGTACGAGGAGATATTTGAGGCGTTTAGCTTCCGGATCTATGTAAAACTACGTGCACAGAGTAAGTTAGACTGTTCCAGTCTCTAATAAAAGCAAGTGAAAGACCATATTTGAACAAGGAAAGTAGTGAATCAGTGAAAACTTAACAATACATCGCGGCAAATTTCAATTTCATTTCTCTGAGCATGTTCACAGAGTTGTAATAGAAATTGTTAAGAGGTGTTGTAAAAAACTTAAAAGAGACTTTGCAGGTCTGTGACTGGTTTCATCAAAATCTGTAAAAGAGAAGAGACGTCGGTGAGTCTTAAAGTCCCGCCGGACATTCATTTACTACTTCGGCACGAAGTCAACTTGGCTGAGCAAGAACAATATAATGTGCAAGTAAAGACCTTGATTCAACGAACATATTTGTGCCGAATATATGTGTGGCACAAAAGAGTCTTCGAATGTCACTCTATATTGCCAAGTTTTCAGTTAGGGACAGCAGTGTATATAAAGACTTATAACATTTCTTAACCCAAACTGAGTAGATTCTGAGCACAATGGATACCACAGAATTTGGCAACCAAACAAAGGCTCAAGGCTTATGGATGAACAATACGATAGTGCCGATAACTCAGAGTAACATATCAATCACAACTCCATGCATCGTATCAATATCATATGGCAACGATACTTTACTTGTTCCTTGCGACGTGTATAAAAAATTTGTGTCATCAAGCTCTTCAGGACCACAGATCAAGCCAGGCCAGGTCGCTGCAACTTTCCTGTTTCTGGTCTCATTCGTCACCACTCTTGTGGCAGACAGTATCACAATATCTATCATCGCGGTGACTAAATCTCTAAGAACGAAGACAAACGCTTTTATCGTGTCGCTTTGCGCAAATGACATACTGTACGCTGCATTTATGATGGGTTTGGAGATTGTACTCCTGATTTACGCATTCGATGCTTTTCCGTACGATCCTGTCCTTTACGTGAAGACCCTGAACTTTGCCTGGGGTCTTTTGATGCACATCAGCAACGGAAACCTGGTCCTGGTTTCCCTTGAAAGATGGTTGTATATCGTTCATCCATTCTTCTACCAGCGCGTCGTCACCGCAAATGTTGTCAAAGTAAGCATTGCCCTTACCTGGGGATCTGCCATAGCTGTCAACATTCCTTACGTCGTGGACGAGAACTTGGTCGAGGCGCTGACTTACTTCGTGACGTCGCATGCCTACGTTTACCCGGCCATTCACTCGGCTTGTTTTCTGATGCTAGTGGCTATCTACACGCACATATCGGTGACCACATTCCGTCATCTGAAGAAAATCTCCCTTGCTGCACCTCGGATACAACCAAACCAAGACGGAGGCACAGTGACTTCAAGACGATCTGTCCATGTTGAGAACTGGAAATCTGTCAAACTCCTCATTGTGATCTGTGGTTTGAATTTTCTTCTCGTCAGTCCTTATGTCTTTGTTTACGCCTATACTCTCTTACACCCGGTATCTCAAAAATATGTCGTCCCCATCTCCTATGTTTTGTTCTTGCTCTTATCTTTTCACCACTGTTCGAATTTCTTCGTGTACGTTCTGGGTATCCGTCAGTTCCGGAAAACGTTGAAGAATAGAGTAAGAAAAATCTTGTGCTGTTGTCGAGGAAAACCTGGCCTAGGCGAAGGTAGCCACGGAAGAGGAAGCGGAACCGTTAGCAGTATTATAAAAGGAAGCAGAAGTGTGAGTAAACCTAGTATCACAAACGAAGGAAGAATCGGAAATAATATTCCAAGTAACGGATATGAAACTGGAAGCGAGATGGCAAACGGAAATGTTTATCCGGACTAAGTTCTTGGAATGTAAAGACGACTTTGAATGAAGGGCAGGCATGCATTGCCATGCAATGTCACAAATGATGGAAAAGTAGCCTGTTTACGTAAAATGTAGGATCTGATATAATTTTTCTTCAGATATTATACCGAGTTATGTAGGCTATCATAGAGCTCTACTTTTGTATGTCTACTGTTCATCATAACATTTTGTCAGTGCTGTGTGTGTCCCTATCCAACTTGCTAATCCACCCAGAATCGTCTCTCATGGTCCGCTTTGCTTCGTTTACTATTTAATATTCCAGACGTTATCAAATTCTGTTTTGCCATTGTTTTCTCATTATATGTTCAGTGAATTTTGCTTGTCTCCTCCTCACTATTGTAATTTCCCCTTCATGATTTGCACCTTTCAAGACTTGTGCATTTATTTTCTAATCTGCCCATGCCATTTTGAGCATTCCTCTTAAGAATCACATTTCTATCTATGTTTTGTGTATTCGTTTGCTGGAGGTCCAGTCTTTATATCTATATAGTGTAATATGGTAAATGTCTTTTTTTCTGACTTTAAGGGACATTTCTTATCATAAAACATTAGGCGTATCATAATTATTGTTTAAGCTAGACCTAGAAATGTTTATTTAATACAAGGAGATGTAAGAAATAATTGAGCTATAATATTAATGGCAGTTAGACAAACCACCTGGTTCAAAATGTGTCATTATGTGTGTGTGTGTGTGGTGTGTGTGTGTGTGTGTGTGTGTATGTTTGTGTGTGTGTCTGTGTGTGTATGTCTGTGTGTGTCTCTGTGTGTGTGTGTGTGTATGTGTATGTGTGTGGGTGTGTGTGTGTGTGTGTGTGTGTGTGTGTGTGTGTGTGTGTGTGTGTGTGTGTGTTAACACTAAAGATTGTAAAATTGTAAAACATGGCAGTTAGACAAACCACCTGGTTGGAAAGATGTACTTTTTTAAACATAAAGAGTGCAAAATTTCAGTATTCAAGAAGAAGGTCAAAAATCACTTAATTATACAAAATGGATCTTGACCATGAACCAACCCTGGTAAGCTAACGAAAAGCGTTTCTGGTGTGAACATTTCATGAGAACGAAGAGAATGTCTTTCAGCCAGAAACTACAGCCCGTGTCAGTCGTTTTTGGTCTGAGCTTAGCTTATGGTGGCATATATTCTTAGAATCCGGACATTTCGTCCAAACACAATAATTCGTCGACGACACATCGTCGATGACGTTTCGTCTTCTCGCGAAATTAATGCAAATCATAGATCTATATCTATGAGTGGCTTCTCCGCTCTGGAAGTGAAGGCAAAGTCTCTGAATACAATTTTGTTATTAAAGGCTGGAGCTAGTACTTCACCATGATCTTAAACTACTTTTCCTTGTATGCACATACAATGGAATCTGGATGTTAAATATGTTTTGAATTAGTATACCTTGATGCGAAGAGCTTATACTCTGTTCACTTCAAGAGGTTGCCTGAGTGATATTTGCTGACCCGTTGTCTGCCTGATGATGATGGTCGATGACGCTGATGGGCATCAGGTTCATCGCCGTCGTAAAGTCTCTGCCCTTTTTTCCAACCCAAAGTCGCCAAATTGTTATTGAAACGTGTTTCATTCTCACCATGCCTCAAAAAAAAAGCATGCTTTTTTTCAGATTACTACAAAGCAAAGGTTGGCCTGAATTCTTTGTTTTCTTGTTGATTCTTCCCAATGAATTTTTATCGTACGTGCGAAGAAACCTCGGAAACAACAATTTGTGTCAATAAAAAGACTGGATCTAATAGAGCCATAAGTGGGCTTTGCTTGTAAATTACAGTTATGGTCAACGTGCCGATAGATCTTGTCTGATAATTCTTCACGTGACGGTGGCCTAGATTCTAGATTTATATTTCCGCCCCCCTCATTCTCACATAATTAAACTTTCATCGCAAACTTCCTTCATCTAGGGCAATTATTTTACTGTTGTTTGGGAGCCTCGGATTAGGGCAACTGTTACAGCGGTCCGTAAACTTGATCAAATGACCAACCAATCAATATTCTCCTGTGGATGAGGAGGAAGAACAACTATAGAATTTGTTTATAGTGTGACAAGAACATTCTAAACTACGAGGCAGACATACAATTATTTTTCTCATTTAAAAAAAAAAGTAAAGCGATCTTCTATAAGACATTAAGAATATAAGTTTCATGACATAGCGATTTGAAAGTGCCCCTTGACCCAAATTCTCGGCTACCACCCAGCCTATGTTTGGTGGTAGTATCTCATTTTTTATAATTTTATGACACAAACTCTAATACATGAAATCTTACTTCTCGACCCAATGGTAGATCGAAACAAATTTTGTTAATGATATTTTGTACAGGAGTGGGCGAGAGGTTGAATAGCCGAGGAGGAAGTCAAAGCCCTTGCTTTCTCATCCAATTAAATAATCTTTGTCCTCAAAAATGTTGCTTCCTCACTGCGTCATTTAGAGGCCAAAGATTCTTATCCCACATTCAGGGGCAGGGCGAGAACCGGGTAGAGGTGCTGCTCCAGGGCCTGGTTTTGGGGTCGGAGAGAAGAGAAGGGAAAAAGAGAAAGAACAGAGCAGAAGATGGGACAATAAAGAAAAATGGAACGATGAAAGACGAAAAAAGTGGGAGTGAGACTGAATGTAAACGTTCTTTTGTTGTTGTTGTTGTTGTTGTTGTTGTTGTTGTTGTTGTTGTTGTTGTTGTTGTTGGACGTGGAGGGATGGCTGCGATTTTTGCGACGGGGAAATGGATGGGGATTGTAGCCTTAAATTTTACTTCGCATCTAGGTGCAAGATAAAATAGTATTGTCCCACATCTGCCCTCATCACTACCCTCTTCCCTCCCCCACCTTAACCAAAACTCCCTCGGCCTCGCTAACTCGCGAACGCTGAAAAAAAAATGTTAGAAATCGGTGCTTACACATTATAGTTTACCTTAGTTACAGTAAAGGAGTGGGTGAGGGGGCGGGACTGCCGAGGAGGAAGTCAGAGCCCTTGCTTTCTCATCCAATTACATTGTCTTTGTCCTCAACTGCACTCAATTTGCATTAAAATGAGTTCGTGTGTTTACACTGTCAAGGTGTGTCTGTATTCCTGTCTTGCTTGGTAAATATCGTGACCTCAATAAAAAAAACAACAAAAAAAACATGCTGTGTGTCCAGCAGTGAATTATTGGTTTTGTGTTTTCAACTGGATAGCGTTCCTGTAACGAGTGAATGTGAGCTGTGTGCAAGAGGATGCAGTTGATGTTTGGGTGTTGTCATTGTTGCTGCAAATGCTTTTAATGAGATTGTACTTTAGACCAGGCAGGGACGTAGCGAGAGTGATTTTGTTTTGATAATCTAGCACTTACATCCAACTAGTCTAGCTGTCTGAAACTGTCAATGGCAGACTGGAGTTATGATTTCGCATTAGACAAGACATTTACTATAAACTGCCTTGGTCCTGGATATACACGGGTCTTAATGTTGTCATTAACCTTTCTGTATACATCATAGCAAGAGAAACGACTGTTAAATGGATGCAGTTTTGGGATCGTTCTTTGTTACTTCAAATACCATAAAGTCTGAGAGAAGTTTTGACATTTTTTGCTTCAAAATCAGTTTATTTTGACCTAAAGTCCGTTGGAGCCCCCCTCCCCCCCCCCAAAAAAAAGCAAAGAACCAGTCAGTTATTTAGGGGCAAAGGGCTTTTAAAAACATTGGTATGTGGCTCCGAAAGAGCCAAGTCTCGCAACCCTGAGAAAAACCCGGGCAGCCGTTCACGGAAAAGGTCTTGCCGCGCTTGCGCAAAAAGAACAAAAAATATAACAATCGAGTTTTCCCTCAAATTACTTGCCACCTTTTATTAGATAGTTTATCTCGTGACACAACCTTAGATGCAGTACATTGTGCATATGGAGCGCCGAATCTGTGAGACAGTGTATGGGCCTTTAGTTTATCCGCAAGTAAAACTATCGTGACAAGGTCGAATTATCAATGCTTGTAAATGGCCTGTAGGTGACCAGTCAGAGCGGGATGTTTGAACATTTTACAAAATATTTCGGATTAGTTAAATTGTGTTGTTTAAAAATTGTATAAAACATATCAGATTAGTCAAATTGTATTGTATAAAACATTTATAAAACATTTCGGATCAGTTAAATTGCATTGGATAAGTACAACAATTTATGGGTAATCTCATATTCATAGATTACATAGATGCTACACCCCTGTTTTAGAACCTTTTTGCCATAAGATATGTAATAACTGGATGGTCGACAAAGTCCTAGTACTTAAGGTCCACCAGCAGCTGACAAAGCAAAGATCATTTAAAGTGTTGCTGGTAGCAATGGCCTCCCAGTGGTCCGTCACACAGTGAACACAAAATGTAGCTTAACAAATCCACCGAATTATGGCACACTATTACATACATAATTTATTCATTTAAATACATTCGCCAAAATTGTAAGCGTCATAGTAAATATTCCTTGGCACAATTACTGGTAACATAAAGGCAGCATACCAATCTGAGCCCCCAAAAAAAACAACAACGGGATGGTCGGGACTTTCAAATTTATACCGTTATTACTGGGCCCCTGTTGTTCCCGAACTGGGACATAGAGACAATAGAAGTAACCTGATCTGTATTTTCATGGTTCATGTGTAAACACGTAGCCATTACGTTGGTGATTGCTACACGTAGTCATTGTCGATCGCCGATGTAACGATGCAACTCTAGTAACTCTCAGTAAACATCCTGAAAACACTGACCTAGACGACTTTTACCCAGGTATTTACTGTCAAACCAGCCTGTTCATGCAAAAGCGTGTAGGAGTGTAAGGTACTTATGCCATAACAGCCGTAATTTTGCTAAAGTTATGGAATCGTTATAGATTTACTTTTATCCCTGATGTGACGACAGTTTGAAGTGTTTTGATGATGATGACGATGATGATGATGATCTTAATGATGATACTAATATTGATGATGATACTTTTTTTCGATGTTGCATGTCTGAGAATATCTATTATTTTGAAATTGATGTTGGTGATGATGATGATGATGAATTTCTTTGATTTATTCATTTTATTTCTACTGAAGAAGGATTTTAGCCGAAACATTTAAGACTGACTTACTCTTAAGCGTTTATTAAATTTTCTTTGAAATTTTCGGATTGAAGTAGTGTTTTAAATTTCTCGCCTTTTTTACAATGATGATGATGATGATGACGATGAATTGGGGATGATTCACAAGCAGACATACATCTGATCATCTCCTCTCAGGAAACTCTTTTTCTCTAATGTCCTTTCCTTTTTTTTTTTTGCCAAAGCACTGAAAGTAAGATAATAGTTGCGTTAGGATAACAGACTGATGAACAACTGTACGGTGAGCAGATTCGATCACTGCCACCTAAGTGGTGTGAATTCTTGATTGTCCTCAAACAGACCATTCTGGGTATCCATCTTGCTGAGAGCATGTTTATATCAAGGATATTTGTCAAAACGGAATAAACTAAACTAAACTAGACTAAAGCTAACCCTTGTCTCCGCTTTATATCGGATGGTCTCTCGTCTAGCATCCAATAGCACGCAATTTAAGGCTTTTATGTGAATGTCAGCTGTTGCACTTGTGGAAACCCCAAACCGCTATTCAGCACTGGCGTTCGTTCTACCACGCTTAATTTCGGAATCCTATATGTTTATAGCTGTATAAGAAAGAGGGTTTTCCCCAAATGTAAGCACCAAACTCCATAAATATCTTTCTTGCTCAGGTCCTTGATAACACTGCACGGCATTACTTCCATTAAAAATCTGTTAGTCCAACCACAGATTTTCTTTAGATAAGGTCTTCAGATATGAAAATGTATGACTGACAGGAATGACGATTGTATAGGTAGTATTTTTTTCGCCCTGCAAATGAGTCTTCAGCTAACTAAACGATTTTGCTTTATTCTGTAAACAAGGTTTAAACCTACGGCTTGCAAGGATGGATGGGTTTTATTCATTGCTGACTGAGTAACAAATGAACTGCGAGGTATCAGCGTTGTTAAAGATCATTATGTTCATAACCTTATGCATAAGAACACCGAGGGAGATTGCAAGCCACAAATTATCACTTCTGTGACTTGTTCACTCATAAGCAGAACAATTTTTTTATGTCGGACAGTCAAGTTCGTTGGAAATACAAATTCAGAAAGGATTGTAGTGACAGATGGTGATTTTGAGCTCGAGATCTCTGTGAAACTACGCAGGTAAAGTAAGTTGTTCCAGTTTTTAGATTTTAATACAAAATGTAAAAGATATAATATAGCATGCCAGAAGAGCAGATGAACAAGTTGATATTCAGTGGAAATTTAACGTAATTTTAATTTCATTTCTCTGAGCATGTTCAAAGAGCTGTGTGAGAAAGTGCATAGAAGCGGAGTAGAGAATTTAAAAGCGGCTTTTCAAAATTTAGACAATTTGGATCTAAATCTGTAAAAGAAACAATAAGACAACATAGTTAGTCTAGTCCAGTTGGGAATTCATTCAGTATCTCATTACACAGTGAACGGAATTGAGCGAGGACAGAAATATATAAAGTGCGAATTAAGAAGTTGGTTAAAAAAACACATTTGTGGGAAACTTAAGCTTGTTTAAAATTCGCCTTAAATTAGTAAAGTTTTCTATTTAGGATAGCAGTCAAGATAAAGACTTGATTTTTTTCTTCTACTGGCCTTTAATATTAAGAAGGACAAACATATACAGTGCGAGTTAAGAACTTAGTTTAAAAAAGCAAGCATATTTGTAAGAAACATAAGCATGTTTAAACTTCGCTCTAAATTAATAAAGTTTTCAATTAACGATAGCAGTCAAGATAAAGACTTGAAATTTTTCTTCCAGTGGCGTTTAATATTGAGCAAGGACAAAGATACATAAAGTGCGAGTTAAAGAACATAGTTAAAATACCATACTTGTGGAAAACTTAAGCTTGTTTAAAATTCGCCCTAATTCAGTGACGTTTTTACTTAAGGAGAGCAGTCCAAGTAAAAACTTGAAATTTTTCTTTTGACTAGCTTGAATGATCCCTGCTTCATTATCGTCGAAAAACATTATAAATTTCTCGACAATAGAGACTTACAAACTTGCTTGATGGCCTCCGCTTTTTCCCCCATTTATTTACTATGGGGTAAAATTAAGGGACAAAAGATCAATTCTTGGGAAAGGTCGTCGAGACCTTTCAACCTTGAAAAAAGCATGCCAAGTGAATAAAAGACCAAAGTTTATTTAATTTAAAAAGTTGATTCGAGATTGAACGTTAAAACAATGCTCGCTTTGTTCTTTTTTCAAAAATTGGACTCTGTTCATTGGACAGACATGAGTCAGAGGTCCATCCCATGTCTGACCTTGCAATGACAGTCGAAAAACTCGACTAAATATATGGACATATGTACATAAACAATCCTCGTTTGATATTTACTTTTAAGTAAGACTTTCTAAGCCAGTCTGTCATTTACTTTCTGTCAGCTTGGCATTTCAAACAGGTGTGACAAAAATCAAATTTTTGATAACGGCATTGCTTCCTTATAATTTCAAATTTAACATTTCAATGCATTTTACAATTTTTCTCTAGAATTTTATCCAACTACCATAACGAAGACAAAGCCTCCTGTTGATATCAAATGTAGCATTTAAATAAATGCCTTTAAACAAACATCCTAGATTTTTATTCAAACCACCATGATAAAGAGTTCAAATTTCAATTGAAATTACCGTTGAGAAAAGTCTAATCTAGATCTAAGCCTCCGGCAGCATGGAAGGCAAGCCCCACCTATATGTCGTATCGCTTGTTGGGATTTGACGATCCTGATGCGTGACTTCTCCATCGACGTTGGCCTCATGAAAGCTAAACACAGCATATGGGGCCTTTGTTGTTACTTTGTTCTATAACTGTTCACTTATTTTGTAACCTAAATCTAGTTAAAGTCTAGAAATTAAAGTGCATACGTTCAATGGATGACATACATACTTGGGTTCTTTTTCTTGATCTAGTCTAACTATGAAGTGAAAGAGGCATAAAAAAAATATAACAATATCAGTACAAACTACCAAGTTGACTCCATAAAATTCCTGAACGTTTCCGGTCTGAGACCGCAAATTGTGGGGATGAGGCAAAAGTCCCAAAAAATTATAACGGCAATTTGAAAAGTCTAAAAATATAAATTTCATGCAGGAGGTCTACCGGGATTCCAAAACTTGACTGACAGTCAGGGAATCACTGAACTAAGGTAGCAAAATAACAATAATACACAGAATTGCAAATAGTGAGATTTAGGGGTTTGCTATAAAGTCTAAAATCAAAAATGGCCTTTGAGCTAGATACAGTCCATTTAACTTGTATCCAGATCATTCACCATCGTACCCAGCTTACTGAACGGAAGTTGTTTTATTTGGCTGCAATTAACATTTCATCCAGCTAATGTACAGGCCGAATTTTATAAATCTACATAATATTCTAACGCACACTGATACTGACTCACGACACACAACGTTCAGTTGATAACTTGCCAAGTTTAAGTTTATATTTATTTTCAAAAGAAATAAACAATGCATAAAAAAAGTAATATGCATATAGGACAATTTAAATAAATACTGCTGTATATCAGTTACTGTCAATCAATACTAGTACCATTCTATTAAACGATATTTTATATATATAGATTTACCGCCGTTCTATTCCAGCAAGTCCCTCTTACAAGAGCAAAGATAAGGGAAGATAATCTCAAGTCACTCAGGTCGACTAAATGGAACAACTTAAAATAACAATGAACTGCACGGATTTTGGCAATCTTACGGCGTCTGAAAGCTTATGTACGAACAACACGACTGTGCCGATAATGCGGAGCAACACGTCAATCACGACTCCGTGCATGGTGTCATTACCAAATGGAAATGTTACCTTACTTGTTCCTTGCGATGTTTACCAAAAAATCGTGTCAGGCTCTTCAGGACCAATACTGGGGCCTGGTGACATAGCTGCAACGTTATTGTTTCTGATGGCATTCGCCACCACTCTTATGACAGACAGCATCACCATATTTATCATCGCGGTTACTAAATCCTTGAGAACGAAGACAAACGCTTTCATCGTGTCGCTTTGTGCGAACGACATAATCTATGCTGCTTTTATGATGGGTGTGGAAATTGTACTCCTGATTTACACATTCGATGCTTTTCCTTACGATGTCGTTATCCTACTGAAGACGGTGAATTTTGCCTGGGGTCTTTTGATGCACATCAGCAACGGAAACCTGGTCCTGGTTTCCCTTGAAAGATGGTTGTATATCATTCATCCATTCGTCTACCAGCGCGTCGTCACCGCAAATGTTGTCAAGCTGAGCATTGCCCTTACCTGGGGATCTGCCATAGCTGTCAACATTCTATACGTCGTGGACGATGACTTGGACCAAGCGCATAAGTACTACGAGACGTCGCACGCATACATTTATCCTACTGTACACTCTGCTTGCTTCCTGATGCAGGTGGCAATTTACACACACATATCGTTGACAACGTACCGTCATCTGAAGAAAATCTCTCTGGCTGCACCGCAGGTACAACCCTCCCCAAACGGCAGCAAAAGCTCCGGCGTCGTGACTTCAAGACGATCTATTCACTCTGAGAATTGGAAATCTGTCAAACTCCTCATTGTGATCTGTGGTCTGTATTTTCTTCTCGTCAGTCCCTACGTCTTTGTTTACGCCTATATGCTCTTAAATCCGGCGTCTCAGAAACATATCAATCCCATCTCTTACGTTTTTTATTTGCTCCTATCCTTTCACCACTGTTCAAATTTTTTCGTGTACGTTCTGGGCATCCGTCAGTTCAGGAAGGCGTTGAAGGACAAAGTTAGAAAGATCTTGTCTTGTTGTCGAGGAGAGCATAGCTTAGGGGAAAATAGCCATGCAAGAGGAAGCGGCACCTTTGTTAGTACAGTAGTAAGTGAAAGGGGAATCGAAACTAGATCTGCTACCACAAATGGAAGAGCGATTGGAAATAGTATTCAAATCGGATGTGGAACCGGGAGCGGTATCGTAAACGAAAGTGTATACCCTGATTCCATCACTGGGTTGTAAACGTTATCATAAATGGAGGGTGGACACGCTTAGCAGTAAATTACTGGTTTATGTTTCCAACTGGATGAAATTCCTGTGAAAAATAAATGTGAGATATATTGAGTAGGCCACACACACACACACACACGCACACACACACACACACACACACACACACACACACACACACACACACACACACAGAAACAGTATATTAATTTCAACTTCTAATAGCTTCAACAGTAGAAATCTTATACAACTGAAGTTTGACAACCAGGTTGGTGTGACACAACAAAGGAAATGTAACAGGCTTAAATAAGAGGCAAGATATGATACAATAATTCTTCTCCACGTATCATGACCATCGGAACAGGCAATTATAGATCTTCACTTCTACCTGTCGGCTGTCCATCTATGCAATACTCCAGTGTTTTGTTCCCCTGTCCAGCTTACTAGTCCTTTCAGAATCTTCTCTCTTTGTTCACCATTTAGTTGTCCAGATATTTACCAAATGTTCTAGCTGTTGTCTTCTCATAACATTTCCTGTGAGTTTAGCCTTACTTCTCCTCATTGTTAGTACCCATCAAGACCTGTGCATTTTGTTTACATTCTGTGCATAACTGTATCATATTAAGGTCAGTTTCATAAGCTTTTTACATTCTCTTCTCCGTGGAAACCTGATCCCATGCAGTTTCTTTTAGACGTACAATGAAAAATTGAAGTGACATGGTACCAAGTCAGGTGAGCATTGGGAATGAAGCAAACTTTTTATGTTATTATCGGTTATTCTCTGCCTGAATTGTTATGCCTAAATTAGACTATTATCTCTTTTGAAATTTGTGTTTAACCCTCTAGTGCCCAGCCCTATTTACAATGGCACAAAAAGTCCGAGCTCCAGTTTTTGGATCACTTCTCTGGATCCACTATGCTGGAACAAGCATCAAAATGATAATAATAATAATAATAATGCGGTTTATAAGTCTCATATCCAGGGTAATGCCCACTCATGCGACTTCACACTATTATGGTGGGGTGATGATCTTGGTTTGCCTTTTCTTTGTTCCACGAAATGTATCAGATCTGATACGCTGGGTACTAGAGGGTTAAAGGAAAATATGATTTATTCCGAAATGCGTCAGATGTTAGCCTATATTAGGTATTCAGGATTTGCTCAGGTCATACAAAAAAGTCATCTCTGATGGCCTTCATTTAGGGATATGGTATTCTGGGTTCTTTGTAAGTCTCCGAAAGGGATAATCATTCTGTTGAGCCATAAACGTACCCCCAATTAACAAACCAATTAGGGATGGTTACCACGTTTATTCCTGTATGTCCCTTTTAAAATGATGAACGAGTTAAAATGATAAATTTCTTACACAAAGAATTATTTACGTATCCTCAAGTTTGTAAAATATTCATGACCCTTTCAAAGTTTTCTCTAAATTGGTTATCTTGTTAGGTGACAAGACGTGCAATTTTTTATGGAAGTTTTATTGTGACGTTTTATTCTTTTCATGGTGAAGCTCGGGCAGATAAAAAACAACTTCATAACTCATGATGTTAAGATAGTAATACACCCTGCTGTGAGGCTATGTGGGAAAAAAAGTAGGGGAAGTAACTTGTTACGTCAAGCGTGGAAGAATCTGCGATCTCAATAGACTAAGTCGTATGCTTTACAAGGCTCCACGCGCACAAAGGCGTACAACTGCCTCTGTCATCAATATGAGGATCACCTGAAGAGATTTAGAGGTCAAAGTCCTTGTCAGGGTACAACAATGGCCGAGGGTAATCATCGACTGTATGTGGAGCTTACAAATAATGATTATAATTAATGATTCCTTGATTTAAAAATTGTCATCACCTAGTTACTTCATGAACTGTTGGTCTATAGGTTTGTATTCAAAATGTACTCTCAGTAGATTAATGTTATTCAAAGATCCATCTTTATTAGTTGGTGTCGACTCGGGGAGTGGGAGCAGGGCTTTTGTATTCAATCTTAGTATTAAAGGCTGAAATCCATGCTTCCTCTAACCTGAAACTCCTGCTCCTGTGTGCAGTCGAGGTGGGACCTCGATATCAAGTATTCATCGAATTATAGTATACCTTGAACTGAAAAGGCCCATAGACTGTTCACGTTCGAAGGTTTTCTCAGTGACATTTACTGGCTCATTCTCTGCCCGATGGTCATGTCGAGTATGATGATCATAGATATCAGCATCATCGTCATCATCTTTGTTATTTTCGTCTCCGTCGCTGCCCTTCTTTCCAGTCTAATTTCACAGATATATTACCAAAATGTGCTATATTCTCACCAAGCCACGAAAGATTTCGTAGTTTTTGGTACAGCAAAACAAAGTTTGACCTTAATTTTGTATGGCCTATCTGTGGAGAAAATTCCCAAACAAGAATGAATAGTCTGAGTCTAATAGAGCCCCGAGTGGATTTTGCTTGTTAATCACATAGTGGTTAACATGCCGATAGATCTTGTTTTGCTCGTTTTACTTGGCGTACACTGTAGAAGTCACAATGCTCACGATAATATGGTACAGGGCATGTAAAGAACGGAAAGAAGAAAACTGAACCTTATGTTCTGGAACTGGAATCAGATTTCTAGGTCTGTATTCTAAGATGTCTACATGGCCTTTGAGAGAGACCGGAAACAGGGCAGTGTACAGTGATTCACTTACATACACACTTCCGCGAGCGCACACACGCGCGTGCGTACACACACACTCACACATACACACACACACAAACACACAACACACATTTACTAATTGGTATTGTAAGTAACGATATATATACATACACACATTATCGTTACTTACAATACCAATTTGCCAGAAAAGAGACGTTTGTAAGAAGACGTGTCACGGCCCTTGCTCCCTCATCCAGTAACATGGCCTTTTGTTCTCAACTGACCTCAATTTCGTTCAATTTTCATTGGAATGAATTCCTGAGTTTACACTGTCGTGGTGTCAATATGCTTGTATTGCTTCGTAAATAGCGTGACCTCAATAAAGAAAATGTGTGTCCGGCAGTAAATCATTGTTTTGTTTTCAGTTGGATGGAACTCTGATGATGAATGAAAGTGAGATATATCAGGTGAGCTACCAAAAGCAAAAATAAATGGTTGCGGCGTTGGACTCAAGATTTTGGGTTCGATTCCCGATCACAGTTGTGTTGTAAGTGCCCTGGGAAAACATTTAACACAAACATAAAAAAGGGTTTGGAACCAGAGCACTAAACCTGAAAAATATTTTTTGAACTCTACCACACCAATTTCTTGCAATATTTTCAAGCAGTCCTGAAAAGTAATGACGATGATAAATAATGAAGAAGATAACGATGGAGATGATGATAGTGGTGGTCATGGTATTGGTGATGATAATGATAATGACACGATGGTGGTGTGCTGATGATAAAGATGAAGAAGAAGAGGAGGAAGAAGAGGATGTGTCGAAAGGTTTAGATTAGTTCTTAGCGAATTTCAACTGTGAATATTTCATTAAATGTTTTACGGGTTGAATAAGACTTTTAAAATCTCGCACTCTTCACAACGATAATGATGATACTTCTGATGATGGTAATAATGAGCTGATAATGAGGAGAACGACAATTATAATGACTCTCAAGCAGAGGACTGTATCTCTGTGTCCCTTCTCTCAGTGTCTTTTTTTAAAATATTTAACTCTAGTGATGCGGTTATAAATTTGTTCTACCATCCGCTCGCTTCCCTTGAGTACGGCAATGGAATATACAGCATTAGGCTAAGCGCGCACATGGCAACTTGAGTTGCGCAACTATTTAGTTGCCCGGGTGTGAACATTGAATTGAAGAAGAACCGCGCGCACATACAACTCGAGTTGCTGGCAATTTAGTGGCAACTAAAAAAATTTGTTTTTTGTTACAACTTGCCAGCAACGCAATTATTGCTCGAAATTTTGTAACACACCGGAAACGATGACGCAGCGCGCACAGGCGATAAAACTGTTGCCGTTTCTCCCCGCATCCCCTTGCCTCCTCCCTTTGTTTTTTTTTTTCTTTTTAACCAAGGCCCTTTCCACATTATGTCACGTCCGCTCTACACAGCAAGATGGAGAATGATCCTACTTGGACAGAATTTTTTATTTCTGTCATGGAAAAAAAAAACACCTGTGCATTATAATAAGGGTGCAGACGACTACGCAGATAGAAGAAAAAAAAAGCTTGGAACGAGGTGTGTGAGATCGTGGTTGAGAACTGGGGAAGTCTCAGTCCAGAGAAAAGACAAGAGAAAAGTGAGTACAGCGTTTATATTAATAAACCATGGTGTAAACTAAACAAGTCAGCAGTTTGCAAGTGCTCAAGGCGCCAAAACTGAAAGAAAATAATCCAGTTGCTTGGCAGTTGCCGAGCTATGTGCGCGCGGTTTAAAAAACAAGTTGCCGGGCGATTAACCTGTTGCCGAGTGTACGGCAACCACAAATTTGCAGGTACGCGCTAAGCCTTACACGCATCTTCTTTCCGAGCTCTGAGCGCGACGGTAGAATAATTTTGCACCCCAGTGTCACCTGACCGGCCGGCAGACAACAACTTAAGTGCAAAGTGTCATTATCCGTAACAATAGCTAAGCAGCCAGGGGATCCTCGCGCTGCGAGAGTTAAATTCATTCACTGGTATTTAGGCGTGACCTTTCTTCTTGTAAATATTATACAGTAGGACCTCATTAATTCGAATACTTGGAGACGATTGGCCGTATGCATAATCCTTACTTTAATTAACGCACGGCGGTAGCCACTGGAAACTCCCAAAACATTAGTAGTGTTCACTGCTGTTAACGCAATACGTTAACTAATATGGATTATGCAACCGGCCACATTTCACAAAGTTCTAAGTGTTCGTGTTCGTGGATGAAGTCTGATGTATAACAAGAAAGGAAGAGGAACCAGCGCATGAAAACGAGTGTGGAAATGAGGTATTTTCAGACGGGTCAGTTGCACCACGTGATCTAGGGATTGCTAGGATGTTTTGATAAATTGTCGGATTTAAGTAGTGTTTTAAAATTCTCGCCTATTTTACAATGATGATGATGATGATGATGATGATGGTTGTATTTGTATCACATTTGATTCTAAAATTTGTGTGTATTTTAAAAATATCTTGATTGTGATCCTGGTGTTTACTGCGTTAAAAGCGCAATTTCTGATTCTTAAGATCGCTGGTTTTGGCAAAAATTATTGTTTGCAATTTAAATCATTATATCAAAATGAATCCTGATTGAAAGACAATAAAAAATAAAAAAAACAAGCACAGAACCAGGAAGGAGGAAGAGAGATACAAAGAAGAAGAATTGAGCAGACAGCATCAAGGAATGGACAGGACAAGACAGGACCTCACTGACTCTTAGGTGACAGCCAGGAACACAGAAAGCTGGAGAACAGCCATCAGGAAATCCTCCGTGGTATCCTACTCCAAAGACAGAAGTGGGGAGTGAGCGGACACAAACAGGTACTTACAAAAGTAGGATAAGGGAAAAATGCTCAGGAAGACAAATGCAGAGAGAAAGTGGAAGAATGGAAGAATGGAAGAAGGGGATGTGGTGGGATTTGAACCCTGCGTTGGTACCCATTGCCTCGCTTTTGGGACCCGGCAGTGGCTGTGTATAAACGTCTACCTGATTCCTAACTGACGGCGAGGCGATGCGTACCCACGCAGAGGTCGCGGGTTCGAGTCTCGCCACATCACATTCTTTCCTTCATCCAGTTTCTCTCTGCATTTGTCTTCCTGATCACTTTCCCCTTTATCCTACTTTGTGTGAGCATCTGTGTCCGTTCACTCCCCATTTTGTTACTAGGTATTCCGTTTCCATCTTGCACCACTACTCCAACGACCCACCACAACGGTTATGTGATAGGGAATGGTAGGTACAGATAATTACAGACTCTGCTAGAGTTGCAGAAACTTTGGACAATAGTTCATACACACTAAAGTGCTCTAAAATATTATCGGACACTCCGAGATTAGAATTTAGAACAACCTGAAATTGTGTGGGCAGCAGTCATTACTGCTGCTTTTTTTCCTGATTGGGCGTTGTCTAAATGGAGAGAAATGGAAGCAAAGAATATGATGGCAGAGCCAGTTAGCTGGGTAAATAGGGGCCTGTATAAAGAGCATCATAATAATTTTGTTGTTTTGCAAATGTAATAATTACAGGATCAGATGCCAACCCTAGAAACTTAGTCTCCTACCTACGCACCCAAATTTACACATGCCCATACAAGTGCACAAGTCTGGTTTCAGATTGCTATTGAAATCTCTTGGGGTGGTCTATTTACTCCTATTTTTTAAAAGGAAAGCGTTTTATACTTGTGGAAGTTGCAAAGAAATGTCATATGTACACTAAGATATATAATGAAAATACAACCTTTTGTCTTAGCATGCCTATAGATTGTACTGATAAGGAGATAAGGCTTGTGGCAAATCTTTGGTCCAGTTCAGAAGGTATATGTATACAAAATAATGTCGCATCATTCTGTTCCTAGTGTAATGTCAAAAAGACCTGGTGGAACTACAGTGAATCTTTGTCAAGCAGTCTGTTATGTGGTAATTCTTACACACTGAGGTGAGGAATATGGCAGTTATTGGTGGCATTAGGCATTGATATCCTTGACAATTCTTAACATTACCACTGGGAACAGTTGCTGTGAAGTAAAACTCACTGTCTGTCAGTTAATATGCAGTCTTTATTTTTGTTAGTCATCCTTATTGTCATTATATGATGGTACAATGACCAACTGATATGCATTAGAACCAACTTCATATTAAAAGGGATTCTATAATATAGAAACAAACTATGCTACAAGGGTGACCATTTACACATCTACAGGACTACTTAAGCATTGTATTATCCACAAGGAGCAGATCAGATACCCCAAATACTCATTTTTTTTTTAAATTAAGGACATGATAAATATGATGAATTTTACACCTTACAACCGTGTCAGGAAATTTTAGTAAGGTTTGTGACCTCCCCTCGCCCCATAATCTAGGGAGGAGTTGTCAGTGTCGGTCAGTATTACTGACATCGGCGCCTCTTGAGTAAATAACCGACATTAACCGTCATGATGCGGTGATAGAATTTATTCTACCGACCGCTAGCTTCGCTTAAGAATATATGCGTATCTCCTTGCCGACCTCTGAGCTCGGCAGTAGAATTGTGCACCCCAGTGACACCTGACCGGCCGGCAGACGACACGTGCAACGGTCATTATCCGTAACAATGGCCTCGCTGCCAGTGGGAGGCTGAGTCCGGAAAGTCTTGAGTGACGAGAGTTAAAACGTGCGGACATTGACATTAATTTTGAGATCTAATCATAGTGACCATCAACGGCCAGACCTAAAATGTCAGTGTCCCCAACATAATCCGTTTTTTGGGGACATTATTTGACAACAAGGAAAAGAAAACGTAGTTATACATAACTTTTATATACAAACTGGCATCGACAACATAAAATTTATATGTAATCATTTTTACAAATCACCATAGACCTTCAGATCGTCTTTTCAGTTTTCATGGTGATACTGAAGGCCCCATTAACTCTTGTCTTGCATCATCTTACATTTCACAATATTATGCCTTCAAACAATTATTTTTATGCCGAATTGTGTACTTTTGAGATATCCTTATTTAATTTTATTCATCCAACTTTATAATATTAATGTAGAACTCTTGTTTAATATATCTGTACACAATGAAGAGGCGTATCTCTCTTCGATCAGATGAAAATATCAGTTTCAGTTCAGTTTGGTTTATTCTAGGCATGTCAATATTGAATACAGATATAAATCTGAATAATATTAACAAAATTATTCATTTGCGCTTCATTTCCTACGGTTTTCTGTCGTACATCAGTCTTTCCATCACTACATATTGTGCCATCGCTCACAAATTGACTGCCATTCACTTCCATTCTCACATAGCTCTCAATTGCTCTCTCTTTCTTTTTCTCTATCTCTTTCTCTTCACAAGCTATTTTTCCGTACACGCGTTCATGCTTTCTAAACATTTGAAATACATATCCGTTCATGTCACAGGCATTCACTAGAAGTCGATGACTAGATCTAGATCTACGTGATGGTCCCAGAAAAAATGATATATATATTTCTTTCTACAGCTGTTCATCTTCCATCATGACTCTTTTTGGAAGAAAGAGTGCGTGTACGGTTGTCACATATGTTATCCTGGTCCTGGCATTGCGTTGGTCCTCTGCCCAGGTGCATGTTCTACCCACCTCATCATCAGCGACCGACCAAAGCTTCACCATCAGCAACAGCGCCAGCTTGGTAGTTGGCATTAGCAGCATAACACTTAGCGTGCAGGGAGATAACTCTAACACCACAGCAGTGCTCTTAGGATCTCTGGGGCTGACAATGGCAACAGATACCATGAAGTACTGTCAATCCAGCGGGAATAACAACGACAACCGGCTGTGCTTCGAATGGGACAACGGTCCAAGAGTTGAAATCTATAACAAGAATTTAAGCCAGCTCCAAAGCGTGTCGGACTTTGAGTGCTTTACAGTATCCTGGGAGGCAGCACCCGACGGAAGTGTTACCGAGACTCCCGAGGACTGCTTTGATATGTCCAATTTTTATTGGTATGGATTATTTGAACAAGAATCACAAGTTTGGCCAATGAATGATTTCCAGCTGGTTTCATCTGCTTACATTACCCGTGACGCTTTCCATAATAATAATTATGGTGACGTGGTAGAGCCAATGTTACTATCCTCGTCAGGAGTGGGGATCTACATAGAAGAAACCACGCCATTATATATGAGCATAAACGACGGAGGTTCAAAACAGGTTTGTTTGAAGGGCAAAACAGACAGTAGCACACCTTTTTTTGCCCATACTAGGACTTACTTACAATATGATGTTTGTAAGACTACGGATATTGCCAAGCTCTGGAAAGGCATGGCGGAGGTGTATCTGCCCAAGCCATTGAGCTATCCATCCCTTGATGTAATACGTTATCCCATATGGACAACCTGGGCCTCTTACAAAGAGAACATCGACCAGACCACTGTTCTGGATTTCGCCCAAAAGATCCAACAGAATGGACTTAGTATCTCTCAGCTAGAAATAGACGATGACTGGACACCAAAGTATGGAGATATCACGTTCAGCACCCAGAAATTTCCAGATGCCAAAGAAATGATAAATAACTTAACGCAGATGGGGATCCCAACAACCATTTGGGTGCATTGGTTCTTTAATGATGATTCTGATGCATTCAGAGAACTTAGCAATTTGGGATATCTCGTAAAACAGTATGACTCCGATTTACCACTTCTTGTCGGTTGGTGGCGAGGCACCTCTGCTGGTGTTCTTGACGTCACAAATCCCGACGCTGTTAACTGGTATCTAAACAAGCTGAAAAATCTCCAAGACACATATAATGTGACATCTTTCAAATTTGATGCTGGGGAGATGAGCTGGCTTGTCGGCCAATACAAAGTGCAAAATCCACTGGCAACAGCCAATTATTTTAGTCAGAAATACGCTGAGATGACGTATCAGGCAGATACCGTTGAGAGACGGCAAGAACTCAGGGCTGGGTTCAGAAGTCAGGCTTCGTCTCTAATGGTCAGAATGCTAGACAGGGACAGCAACTGGAGTCACGATCTTGGCATGAAAACTCTAATACCCGCCGCATTGATCTTCGGATTGATGGGCTACCCTTATGTGCTTCCAGACATGATCGGGGGCAACGCGTATGGAGTAACCGCCAGTGCTGAACTTTTTATCAGATGGCTTCAGGTCACGACTTTTATGCCAGTATTACAGTTTTCTATCGTACCTTGGGATTTCGACGACACAGTTGTGGACATAACGCGAAAGTTTATCCAGCTCCACGAACAATATGCAGACAAAATTATCGAACTCACCAAGAATGCCCAGCAAACGGGAGAACCAATCAACAGGCCTCTCTGGTGGATTGCTCCAAACGATGTTGACGCTCTGACGTTAGACACCGAATTTTTACTGGGTGACGATCTTCTGGTGGCTCCCGTATTGGAGGATGGGGCAAGGTCTCGAGATATCTATCTACCCCAAGGAAGGTGGCACGATGAGCTCAGGAATGTGACACTTGATGGTGGCCAGTGGTTGAGAAATTACGCTGCCGATTTGGATGAACTCCCTTATTTTACGAAAGAGAGTTAACTCAACTCTCCTCCCTCCCCGCCCACTTCCCCTTTATTGTTTTGAACAGAAAAGCCCGTCTTTTGCGATGCTCAGACTACAACTTGTGCTTGATTAAAACTGGAATGTCGAGTTCTGATTATGAACAGCGTACCTAAAATGGAAATTTTTTTACCAAAGTTCTAAATGATTCTTTGTACATAAGCTATTGCAAGAGAAGGATGCTAGCTGGTATAATACTAAATGAAAATCCACACTGTTGTTTGTTACAGAGCTTCCTGCTCAAGAAGATTAATGATTATGGCGTCACTGCCTAATAATTTTATGCAGTATCAGGAAACAGGAAAATGTATCTTAACCAACCATATATAACGATCAAATAATGGTGAACACCACAGTGACGAAATTTAAACTGACGACACTAATAACAAATAAAATAAACGACAGTATCCAAAAACTCTATGAAAATAACATTTAAACAATGATTAGATAAAGTGGAACCGATATGCCACAAATCTAATCAAACCCTCATTGATTCAAATACATGGCAGACTGATTAATTATACGTTTTTAATCAATAAAGCAGTCAATCAATCAGTAAATCTAACGACCAATCAATCAAACAGTGCAACATTCAGTCAATCTATTACTAAATCAACCAATCAATAAATCAACCAAACTACCAACAAGCTCTTCAATCAGTCAATCAATCAATAATCGATCGCTTAATCAATCAATCAATCGACACCCCCCCCCCCCCC